>BMAO01030905.1:337500-662115 GCA_019973975.1 Trichonephila clavata
TTCCATCCAAACATTTTAAACATGCAATATACCTGGATGGATCTGTTATAAAAATATTGATATTCAAATAACTCGATTTTATGTTTAAAAATATTACAGATACTGATATTTAATAGGTGTAAGTTTCTAAATTTTTGCAGCTGAAAGCAAAGAAAGGAACATTGACATAATTATAATATTATATTGCAAGTACTAATGAATTTTTATTAATAACGAAAACTAAAATAAAGTGCATTTTGATTTTCTTTCCGCTCTCAATTCTGTTTAGTAAATATATATGCCAAAATTTATAGTTTAGTCCTAATTCTCCAATTTTTTAAAAAAAATATGGATTTATCTGTTTTTAGAAGAATTCAAATGGAATAAGAAGTACTTCAGCATATCTGAAATTATTCTAATTGTGAACTATCTTTTTTCTCTTTTTAACTTCATAGCATTGCTTAAACTCACTATTGGAAAAAACAAGTTGAAGCTTTGTACCTATCATGAAAAATATAGGAAACACTGATACATTGAATAAGAAAATCATCTTTTTGATATTTTTCAAATAATTCAATAAGATTTGTATCTTAAAACAGAAGCACACTAAATAAGTTATTTTCTTTGCAATGATACTCTGCTTGTGGGAAGAGTATTTTCTCTGTAAAACTCTTTTTCTCACATTCAAAATATCTTTGCAAGGAAAACAGGATACTTGGTGCGTTTCAATAGAAATTCATAGTAGATTACAATTAATAATGAATTAATAATTTATAAGTGAAATAAAAGATTTAAATTGAGAAATAAGAAATAGAGAGTTATTTTTTGTCTTTTAAAATTAGGTGATTTTTGTTATTTACTAAGCAATGAAAAATAAATGAAATAATGAAAATAATGAATTATGACACAAAATGAGGAAAATAACAGAGTAAATAGTAACAAAAAATTTTGAATTCTTTTGTACTAATTTTTGTTAAGAAACTTCAATTAAATCTTGTTTAAAACTGAAAATTAATGAAAATATTTCGTAAGAGAACAACTTTTGTAGTCATGAAATTAGTATTAATTATTAAAAGTGGTATTATTAAATATCCCTTATTGTTGAAGGGTTCTGGCATTAAGACATAATGAATGCTTTATTCTGGTTTTTGGTATTATCCTATTGATATATTTTGTTGCAAAATACTTTTCTGTACTCGTGGACACTTAAAAGAAAAGCATTATGAATCATCGTTAAGGATTATTTAATCAAATCAGGTAAGAATTAAATAAATTCAAATATAGCAATATTTATATGTAATCTTCTTTGTAATTCACTATAAAAAGAAATATAAAATTAACTTTAAAAACTTTTTTTTATTTCTTGTATACAATGCTTTGCTTTAGGAATTATGCATTCTTTAGTTTATAAAATTAAAAAAAAATTTTCCCCCAAGATTTTGTTTTAAGCCCTCTATTTTCTTTCTACTTGTGGTATGATACGCTTAACAAGTATTTAGCATACGATACATTTTAATAAGCAAATCTGTAATGACCGTTAATATGACGTAAACTTCAATAGTAAAATTTTCCTTTTTAAAGAAGTAAAAAAATACATGGCTTCAAAATAGTTTCCTTTTAATAACTCATTTGAATACAGAGATTAATTTATTTTTCTAGAAATATAACTGTAAAAATAAACAGCAGTATATCTACATCAAGAAAAGTCTTAATTTTCTAAAATAATGATGTATTAAAAAGCATTTCTGATCCTCTTTTCAGTTTATGCTAATAATCCTTTTAGCATTTATTTTTCTAATAAAAAAATGTTACGATGATATAGAACAAATTAATACATTTTCCACATGAAAGCATTCACAAGAGCACCTGAAAAAACGTCAAATAAAAATATTCTCTCTGTAGAAAGAATACAAAGCACTGAAGAAAGAAATAACTTTTTTTGAATTGAAGTATTTTATTTGAAAATCATTATTAAAGTTTTGAAGAATTGAGAAATAAATTATTATTTAGAAATGAACACATATTGTAAAAATGGTTTCACGAATAAGCTTAAGCATTTCGTTTGACATTTTTTTTCAGTTTACCTATTTAAAATTATTAATAAGTTTACTTCAAATGAAATCGAACTTCCAGTAAGACCGGATTATTTCAGTAAAGCTACAAATTTCATTTGATGCAAATTCTTAAAAATTATTTACCTACAATGACTAATTTTCATATATCAAAATAAATCATAAAGCGTTAAAAAGAATAAAAAACGTTTCAAAAAGTAAAATACAACAGGTTCATCAAGTTATTCAAACATTATGGAGCGTCTAAACAACCTTACTCTGGAGTGAAAATTAGTTTCTGACGACTCAATTATAAATATAATTAAAAATTTTGTCGACTTTTACTCTTTTTAAGAAATTCTATTATTCAGTAATTAGATCTTTTCTTTTCTGAATAACTCTCTTAATTTCTTTGTATCGATCCAGTTCTCCTCAGTAAACAATTTATTTTTACATAAAATAAAGATAATTTGTATACATGGAAAAAAAACCTTCAGTTGGAAAGTTGAGAAAAAAGTTGAGTAGGTAAGTCAGAATTGATCTGTTTAGAGCTCTTTATTAAATATATTAACGAGTTGCAAAAAAAAACTGAATTAAAAGCATTTTTCACATTAAACCTTTCTTGTTTGCATTCGAAATTTCGATGTAAAAGAGAATTATTTTTACAGAAACAGTCATAATGAAAAATAAAGTGCTTTGTTTTGAAGTTAAAGGAATCCATTCTCAAAACCCAAAACAGACTCTGTTATGCAGCTTTGCAGATTTCGAAGAACTTTAACATGTTTTTAAAAAGACAGCATATTATTTTCGCAGAGTGGTATTTTGCTGAAACATTTCCACTTAGGTATTTCAGCTACCGAAGCGTGACATTCTTAAATCGATGGCATTTTCGGTATTTGGCACGAAACTATTTCAAAAGTTTCAGTGTTTCTGCATTTCAATAAACGAACATGAAAGAATTCCTTTTCAAGAGTATAAATATTTTCTTCTGGAATTTTTTTTTACTTCCTTTTATGTCTGAATCAAACACACGGATGGCAAGGAAAAAAAATTCTCGTTAAATATCTGAAGTCGCTCGAAGTGGTTTTTAAAGTCGACGTGCAGATATTTGAAATAAAAAAAAGTTACTATGTGTGTGTTTTTGAAAACATATCTTAAAACAAATCACGTTTCTTTTTTTTTTTAAAAAAAAAATTAAATCTACACAGTAAGATTATAAAAACACAATTTATGATTTAATCTAATGTCTTTTTTCAATCAGTGATCATAATATTTCTATATATGATTAACATAATGGTTCAATGTAATAAGTTTTTTCACAGTTATACAATAATTAAAATACATGTACATTATTTTTATTCCAAATGTTATTGTTCTGTTTTAACTAATTTCAATATTTAAAATAATAATTTTTAAGCTCTAGAAGCAAATTTTGTGTTAACTATTTATTCAGATTTAAATTTATAGGCTATCAAAGACCTCAAATGTATTTTTTAAAAGGATGATTTGAGATTTTTTTATTTTTTAATTGTACAGATTTTTTAACCGACCGAAACAAAAAAGGGTATTTTAATCTCTAAAACAATTGGAAGCTTTAAAAACATAGTTTTAAATTTTCATTGAAGTTGAGCAACGTCCACTAAAGGGATGGAAGTAAACAATGCATTTCCTTTTAGTTTGTCAGTTAAATGTGCGACGAAAATTGAATCGCTGAATATTTACTGTAATATAAACCGTACGTTTTTTTACTTTCTATCTGAGAAGCAGTATCACTGTAAGTGTTACGGACAATTCTATAGATTTGCCTTGATTTTCAAAAGTGCATTATTTTCGATTTCTTACGAATTTTTTTTAACTACTGTTTTTATAATAACATTAAGTTATTTTAAAAAAAAAATATTTGCTGCATTCAAATATTTAAGCGGTTTTGCTATGTCCACCATAAAAATGTTTATAAAAAGTGTAAAGGACAATTTAATAAAGGCTAATGCAAAAAAGTCATTAATGAATGTAAACATGTACAGGCAGGAAATTATGCTGATGAGGTAACCCATTCTATCGATGGAATTAAATTATCTCACAGTGAAAAGAGAGTCGCAAACATGATTGTTTTATATTCAAATGATGTTTAATGTGGTTTTAGAAATGTGATTGGGGATATAAATATTTTAGCCCAGGGGGTCAGGAACCGTTTTATTGTTGCGTGGCAAACCAATCTGCCAATATGATTCAGGATGCCTTACAGAGGAATTATTTAAAATTCATTTTCGATTGCAGCAGCAATGCATTCAGGGTTTTAGAATAGAGTTCAATAATAAAGATATAGAAATTTGTTAAAAATTATTTATGCATCATTTAAAAATATTTAATAACCAAAAAATAAACAACATAAATTATAATTATACCTTCAAAATAAATAAAAAACAAAAAATTGCGCATGCATTTTGTATTCTGTATTTTTAAAACAAATTTTTTTAAAATAAGAATTAAAGAACTTAAAATATAATTTAATTTTTAAAATTAATTATATATATAAATTATACAGTTGTAAATTCATTACATCTAAATAAAAAATAGTAATTTTAATGCAAGCCTGTCACTGTGTCGCTTTACTTAATATTTCAATATCAGGGGCATAATTTTGTGACTTTCAATTTGACGCATGCTCAGTCATTAAACAACTTCTTTGTGAAATAAAAATATTTTTCATATTATATCCGCAAAACCAAAAACTACAACAATACACTCTCGTGATAGATGCTGTAATGTCGAGAATTCTATACTGTTCGAAAACTCAAAAATTAAAAACCTTTTAAACTTTTCCGGACAAAACAAGGAATCGTGCCATTGTACTAGACAATAACACAGGATTGATTTAAAGACAGCCAGAAAATGGATACTTATCCATAAAAATTATATATTTCTAAAAGCTTTGAATATTTTTTTAAGAATATCATTGCTTTCATCATATGTACTAGACAATAACACAGTATTATGATTTAAAGACAGCCAGAAAATGGATACACAAATCCAAGAAAATTATATATTTCTAAAAGCTTTGAATGCTTTTTTTCAAGAATATCATTGCTTTCATCATATATAGAGGTAGGACTTCATGGTAAGAAGGCTCCAGAGTCTTTTGTTGTCTAATAATCTAAGCATCTTATGGTGAAAAAAGTAGTAGGATTCTGAGCCCTTAATGATAAATTCAATTTTTGGTTTTTCGGTAAATAAATATCTAGTCAAAAACATAGCTTGATCAGCAAACTTTTTCATTACCTTCAAAGTTAGAATTTCCCACTCAACGAGTTTTCTTTTAAAGTGGCTTTGTTTAGTTTATTGGCTGACAGTATTTCATAAGGTTTTTTTCTTTACTATCCATATTGATAGTAAGCGAGTGTTCTATATTTGAAAGTGATTCCTAACCAATATCTGATCTCTTTTTTACTACCTGTTTTTACAATTTATTCTCAATCCCTTAAGTGATAAATATCATGGCAATATTTTAAAAGTTGAAAAAAGTAAATGAGACAGAACTTTGATAAGATAACTCATCAATGGATACAGTTTTTAAAGCGGTTTCAGAATCTTTAGTAATCTTAGAAGTCTTTCCATGTACAAAGTGCATAGTTTCAGTTATTTTCAAAAGGAACATTCTTGAAATTTTTCTTAAGTCGACGATTTAAGCTCTCGAAGTTGATTCCAATACCGTTCATGTTTCATCTTAATCAGACTTTGCAATTATAGTGTTCACGACAATATTCTTCAGTTCCATGAAAAGACAAATGGCTCTGACAAGGCTTTATATAAAACCTTTTCAACTTCAGGTGGGTGCATTGATTTATCCTCAGTCGAGTAGGCATAGTTCATCAGAAGCATTCATTTATTAAATTTCTACTTCTGATAGTAATCCCGATTTTGTTTCTTAATTTTTAAGGTATTCTCTTTCATAAGAGATTCAAGAATTTATTTAACTCTCCTATTTTGCCATTCCAGACTCAAAACAAGGTCATTTAATCACCTCTTTTCATATTCTATTAGGCGAGTGTATTTCGATAGGTTTGCTTAAGAATTTGAAAGAGAAAGCATTGAAGTTACACAGTTAAAGCCAAAAATATAATCTTTATTGTGTAACAAAATTTAAATCGAAAATAAATAATCCTTATTATATAACAGGGTTTAAAAAACAATAAAGAATCCTTATTATGTAACAAGGCTTAAACAGAAAATAAAAAGTGGTGTAGCAAGAAATGATTGGATGAAAGAAAAGTTTGTATAAACCAGTTTGATTATGGAAAATAAGAGAGTATCTGTTTTCAACGGTATTTCAAATAGATTTTTATAAATATAAATGGAAAAATTCTTAGCTTAAATGAACAAAGAAAATGTTATTTACCCCTTAAATTGGTCGATTTTTGCTTGTGATTTTTTTTATTTTCTATGTGAATATATTAAAATTATTCAAGTAAGAAATTTTATGTATTAAATATTTATTTATTGCATAGGAGCAAGATGTGGGTCTATATAAATAAATCATTTTAAAACATAAATTCATTAAATAGACTTCATTTAAAAATATAAACTAATTTTTAGTTTGCACGATACATTAAACATTCTAAGCAGTTTTCAGAGCCTAGACAATTTTACTATTTAAAAGAATCTATCTGTCTTTCTGTATATACATAATTAACTTAAAAATGAAAATTTCATAGAAATAATAAAAAAATAGATATCATTAATTAGATTTTTTTCTTAGTATTTTAAAGTATATATGTAAATATATTCCTTTATATAGAAAACTTCTTTATAGATTATTGATATCATCTTATCATTACTAATAATATAATTTTTGATGTAGAAACGTAGAAAATTGATTATAATGAGGGTTCTCTATTTCACTTGTTTGAATTTGCTAATAGAAGGAATCTGGAATCTGGGTTTAACTTGCTAGTGTGCACGTATTGATCTTTATTTGTACTGGGTCTATATATTTTTAAATGTGTTTTAATTATGTATCTTAATTCGATAATTAATAATGAATTTAGAGAATTTATCTGTTTTAATCTTTCACATTTCATTCAATACTTTAAACAAAAGGGAGAGGTTAGCTAACCCCGAACACTGGTTTTAATACTTCTAAATAAATAGTGCTCACTCTGTTTTATTTATATCTACTGAAGCATCTATCTTGAATTCTTGGTATTTCGTTATCTTGTGTTTTGAATATATATATACAAGGCGATCTGACTAAAAATTTACAGTTACATTACGTTACAATATGCATCTATTTCATGATTTTATTAGTTGAATATCCCCTACAGAACACATTTAAAAAAATTTAAGGTAAAGTTTTCAATTATCAGTATCTTAATAATAATTATCCATGTATACGTGCACTTATAATAGCTATGACTAAATTTACGCAGATCATCCTGTAAGGTATCCTTTCGAACATCCTAAGATCAATTAGTATAATGACGGGTATCGAATTTAATACTAGCGCTCTCAACTGTAATGTCAAAATTGAGTGACTCTTAGCACTGAGATTAAATTTACAGTCAAGTACCACTAATGCACCTGGTAATGCGTAAAGAGCATTTATGGTTGAACACAAATTACTTCATACATAAATGCAAATTTTTCTCCCAAAACAGTAATATCTCTTTTACTTGAAATTAATGCAAATGGAAATACTATGCATTTGAAATTCCTGTTATGTACTTGTTAATTATCTAAGGACTAACAAATTATCTTATTAAAAGGAATTACTTACATAAAATCAAATACATTTAAATTTTCAAAGATTTTCTCAAAGACATGTACAATATATTTTATAAGAGCCATTTGTTTGTATCACATTGTTAGTCTTTTTAAATTTTTATTCACTATATTAGGTGAAACAGGTAGATATTTGTTAATAAATATTTACAAAATCTGTAAACCTATTGCGCAGTGTAGGTCATGTATAATTTGGGGAATTCAGTGGAATGTATATATAAAATATATTAATGCGAAGCTTTTATTTTTTCAGTCTTCAATAGGAAAATATGTAATTTAGTATTAACATCAATCACACCAAGGACATAATCCTATAAGATTGTTTTAATTTAACCATCTTAATATTTTTTTTTGAAAAAACTGTTATATAATTTTTTGAGTATATATTTGTATGTACACCGTTACTATTTATGGGGAATAATGAACAAATCACAGATTTAGGTGTATTGAGAACTTTTCGTCCTTTATTTTTGTTAAAATAAACTACTGTTTTATAAAAAGTTCAAGAGCTATGTTTTTTAATAGTATTTTCGCATTTAGAATGCGAAGTAATAGTTCTTTTTACGTATTTTAAGCATATATTATAGTACTTAATTTCATTTGTCATTTTATATGAAGAAACTTTTCTTCAATTATATCAGTTTTTGGTAACATATCACATTAGCTTTCGAATCCATTATCAAATATTTTTTGCATTTGTAAGAAAAATGTGCATTTTTTACTTTAATTCTTAAAATAATTTGACCTAAATTATTTATATTGTGTGGTGAAAATGCTTTAATGTTGTCAAGGCATTTACTCAATCAAACATATTTAACCATTAATTAGCTTACTCAGTCTTTGAACAATCAACTTCTAAATGAATTAATTATATTAAGTGACTTAATCTTAATCTAACAAGTAAGGAAAATGCTAATCTTACCAAAAAGATATTGCACATGTTATCGCTAAACAGTAAATTTCAAATATTCACAATTTTTCCAGTAGATTTCTAATAATAAAAATTATGACAGTAGATTTCTAATATTAACAATTATGACAGATTTTAAATATTTTTACAATTGTAACTATAGGTTTCTGAAGTATCGTATTCAGATAGATGCTCCGTGAATCCATTCTTGTAAATTTCTTCTGATTTCCTTTACCTTTCTGCAACGCGACTTCTATGTGTTTTTCCTCTCTGTCAGTCACCGCATTTCTACTTAAATAGTAACATTCTTTTGCATATATAATTGCGTTTCCAAAAGACGAGGTTCTCATATCAAGTAACACAGTAAACCATATCTAAATTTAGTAAGGAGAAATGAGAGTGAAAACCCGTTACAGTTTTAGTTTGTAGATAATAGTGCATACAAATTATCAATGGGACACTGGAATTCTATGAAATAAAAAGAAGAAGAAAACAAACAGCCTCAGAAAATTTCTTTGATGTTGAGTGATTAAAAGTTGTTTTTTTTTACCTCACTTGATCGACAGAAACATCTAGATCAAATCCATGAACCCGAGCGTTTTTAAACAATAAAGAGCTGTAGCAGGTCTTGAAAGCAGCTGTCTCTTATGCAACCAATACAAAGATGTGGGCAGAAGTAGTTTCGGTCATATTGCTATTTGAGCAAGAAAGGTAAACTTTAAAACCCACCACATGCCATTGAGCTCGAGTATATTCACTTCGTGGTCTTACAAGAACAGTTTGATCTCGCCTGCTGTCTGTATTAATCAAAGCAGCACCAAGGCAGTTTCCTTCATACTACTCTTGTACGGGGTCCTGTCTACAAGAGGAACTGACATCTTGTTTGACCCGAGTAGAAATTTCTGAAAAATGTAAGGTGGCCACCATGTGTAGAATCTTTATGGCTCCCCTCACCGCCAAGCCATCCGTAATCTCATTCCCGCAGACATTCACGTGTGATGGTACCTATTGAAGAAAGATCTTAACATTGGTACTCAAGCTATTTAAAAGCTGGACAATACTCGTTGTCGTTCTGGAGTGAAAACCAGTTATAGTTACAATTTGTAGATAATATAGTGTATAAAAATGATCAATGGGATATTGGAATTCTATGAAATATAAAAGGAAAAGAAAATACCGCAGAAATATCCTTGATGTTGCGTGATTAGAAGTGAATTATTTTATTTGTGACTTTTTTTATCAATGGAGATTCAATAAATGCTTGAAAATAAGTGCATAAGCGCTTAGAAATAAAGAAAAGATAATCAATAAATTAAATTTCTCTTTCCTTTCTTTTTGATAAATTTTAATAGTTAATTAATTATTGGAAAGGATGAAATATAAAACAATTTATATAGATCTTTTTAAAGATTACTTGTGTAATACGTTTGAGGAACAGCACGAATAATAATAAACATTTACTTTTTCTTGAGTTATTTAATTGCATTAGGAAATTTGCCGAAATAATTATGTATTGATTTCTATGCATGTATTCTTTTTTTAAATACAATGCTTTTATTGTTGTTTGTTACGTTTAACAGCCATAAAAGAAAATACACACAACAATTGGAGATATAAATATATATATGAACAAAAGTTAATGATACTAATTAAAAAAGGAGAAACACGGGGAGAAACACACACAAATAATTTTACTATTCTTGTTTGCTGTGGCAGTATGTTACTCCTTTTTCAAATAATATATAGATATGGACTAAACATAATTATATTGCAAATATTTATAATGAAATGCCCATTTTGATCTTTTTAACTTTTTATTTACTGTTATGTTCTCAATCTGTTGCATTGTTTCCTCTTCAAAATTAAGTTTAACTTCATTTAAATTTAATTTACAGGAAATAAATTACAATAAAAATATTTTACTAATTTTAGTAATTTTAGTAGGAAGGAAATTCGCCAACTTTTCTAAATATTACATTTAATGAATGTTCTCTTTACACTAAATTCTCCGAGGAAGTCATTTTGCCTACTTTTTAATTTCAATTAGAAAAACAATTACATATGTAATGACACCTTTTCTTAGAATTTTTTAGAGTACATTTTTTTCCCAAGAGAAGTAATTTTTTTTGTTCTTAATATTTACTAATAACTTCTTATATAACTGTAGATAATATAAAAAATATATCTAAAAAAATTCTTTACACATTAGCAATTCTTTCACAATGCAGTCATTTGGACTGATTTTGGGTAACATAGGTATATACTAAATTTCAGTCTTTCTAGTGTTAGTGAATTAATTTTTTTCTCATACAATATTTTTAACATTGTTGTAGCAAACACATGAAATTAAAATTTTTAATGAAAAATAATGCAGTCATAAAAATAAAAAATTATGCATCGCTATAATTTAAATTTTGACAATTAGATTTTTCTTTACTGGTAAAGTATTTTTCCTTAAATTGAGCCAGTATCTTTTAACGACGATAATTGCTACGACTGCATAGATACATCAAAATGTCTAGGATAAAAGCAGTTATAACAAGATAAGAAGTGTAAGAGATTATAATTTAAATTAAAAAAGGAGTATGACTGTTTTTTAAATAAGTTATAAACAAAACAATATTTTTTTTATTTAACTCAAATACTCCATTAAAATTTTTATAATCATCTCATTTAAATCCCAAAACATACAACATTAAATTTATAGGAAAACATTAAAAAAAATTTGTGCAGATTTTTTTTTTTTTAAAAAGTTTTTTTTTGGTATGAAATTGAAACTTGACTTACTATTCGTTGTAATTTTAGTTTTAAAAAGTGCATTAAAAAGTCAGTTTATAATAAATTAATTTTTAATATTGTCAAGTCTTTATTAAAAAAATGCAAAGTAAGTTTTTCCATCCTATTTTGTGACTACATTCCAACTTCAATCTTTAGATCAAAGAAGTACTTTTTTTCTTTTTTAATTACCTTTTAAGCAAATATTTGCATGAGTCACATCATCTTAGATAAAAAAAAATAGTTAAAAGAAATGTCTCAAAAATTGAGGATAGGCTAGTTAAGTTTTTTCTTAACCCTCTATTTTACCATTTATAAGTTTTTTTTTTTAAAGTATAATTCCTTATCATAAGCCGATATAATGATCATGTTTTTTTTAAAAAAAGTTCAGATTCATTTATTTAATTAGATGATTTTCGTGACATAGCAAAAGTATTAATTAGATATTTCTTAAAGAAAAGCAAATCTTATTTTATGAATTAAAATTAATTTCTTTTGTTTGTGAACGGCAAAAAAAAAAAAAAAAAAAAATCTAACAGATAAAATGTGCGACTTTTTTCCTTGACGTATTGAAATACGATAAACTTTTTTCACCTTCCATCTGCTTATTGCATTAATGAGCAAAAACTACTCGATCTGAAGTAAAATATTTTTATTTAAGCTAAAATATTTTCTTATGTTTTTCAGAATAATTTCAAATTTTAATAAAGGCAAGCATATTTGAATCAATCAAAATTCATTCTGAAAAAGGGGTACTCTCAAGCATTAGAATTACCTCTAGTCATTCGGAAAAAGTATTACGAAGAATTTTCAATGAAAGTATAGTTCTTGATTTCTTCATAATTTATTTTAATTATTTTATATCACTACAAAGAAAATCAAAATTTAATCTATTTCGGTAGAAGATTTTTTTTCTTTCAAAATTTAGAAATAAGCTAAGCATAGGTTTATTTTTTTTTAAAAAAATAAACTTGACATTCTTTGAACTGTGATTTTAAATATTTTCTTGCATTGAGAAATTCAAAAAAGAAAAGAAACTGAATTTGTTGTTTTATTAAGTAAATTTTAATAATAAAATATTTAAAGTTAAACATATAACTCTGAAAAAGTAACTGCACAGAATTTCAAAAGTCAATCCAGCAAGTTATTTCTTTACCAAAAATAAGAGATGATAAATACAATTAATAAAGGAATCTGGTGATTCGTTGGTTTTTTTAGGTATCTAAAAAAGATAATTCGAAGGAATTTTTTTCCCTTTCAATACAAATGTTTTCTAATGTGTGGTTTTATATATAATTATTTAGTTATGTAGGAAGGATGACTGAAAAAATACATATGATCACTAACACTATTTACTAAATTAGAAAGAGTTATTAAATGAGAGCTATATTATTTTCTTTAAACTACAATCCGTTAAAATAAAGTTTTATTTTGACATTTCCAATCTAAATCTCTAAAATCAGAGATTTATACATTTATAGGGATTAAATAAAAACGATATTTTGCTTATTTTAATTATTGAACTATTCTGAGAATTTAATCATTATATTCAACGACTGTTGATATGTAATTTGTCCATACATAATTTTTTAAATGAGGATTATATTTTTCCACAATGATAAAACTCTTACTTGACACAGAAAAAAAAAGAACGAATATTCTTATATTATGTATTTTTCTATAAGTTTCAGACAAATGGGAAAATTATACAGGGTATAATGCAGTCTAGAAAACAATTATGAAATCCCTGATCTGAAATCATCGATAATATTCTTCAATTCCAAACCCTTTAGGGATGATACAAACAAATACTTCTTTAGATTTAAATTTTCTTTTTTCCCTTTCTTTCCTGTTATTGGAAGATATTCGTAAATAAGATGGATATTACAATGTACGAGACACAAGTCAGTCATAGCTTTGCATAGTTGCCTTCTTCAATATGCGGGGTTTCAAGAATATCTTTTTTTTTTATGAATACGAAATTCTTTCGAAACAGCAATACAAATTTCAATCTGTTTAAGAGTTGGAAGCTGAAAATAATGTAAAACAAAAATGAATTTTTTGGACTAAAGTAAAACGTATTCCTTCTAGGAGAGAAACAAAGAAATGTAATATATAATACCTTTTCCTAGAAGCTTTTTAGAGTATATTTTTGAGATATTCTATGATTGCAGGGAACTACAACTTCTTGTGAATTGTGCTATGAAAGAAATATACTATATTTATCACACAATTTCTTCACACATTTTGAATATTCATGGATTTACTATACAAAATGGATCACGAACCATTATATTTATTAGGACAAATTGGAATTCCATCTCCATTCTTTTTACATTATAAAATAGATTGTCAATATAATGAGTACACTCTGGTAAGATAACATCTTGTCTAAATAATAGTCTGTTTTAAATCAATCAGAAAATATTACATGACATTAAATTTTATAATTAAAACAGTTGTATGAAAAAAAACTGCAACGTATTATAAATTATTTTTATAAATAAAATTTTCGTAACTCTTATGTTCTCTATTTAATATTCGAAGTGAAAGACAATGGTAAATTATCTGCATGGAATATGTTTTCAATTTACTTTTGTTTCTTTAATTTGGAGAATCTTCTGAATATGTGCTCATTAATGGACTATAACACATATTATTATCTTTTAATATCAACAAAAAATGCTACATTTTTCCAGTGATTAAAAAAAATCTGGGAATTACATATTTATAGAATCTGCTATTTTCTGAGTGAGGAGAGATTGGTCAACCACCGCACTATAAAGCAAAACGTGGGCTACTGGTGACGACTTTGTAATTTGAAGTTTGGTTAAGTGATGAGGATGACACCCTTCTAAGAAAAACCACACCACGCCAATGGAAGGTCTTAGAACTCAACAATTTAATGTGCATCAGCTCTTTTTACGACAAGACTTCAGTGGCACCAAGATTCAAATTTTCACTAAATATTATTGTGAATTATGGACCGGTGGTCTGGGTGGGTGGAGCGTGGTTGACTCCACTCTCAGACCCCACGTAGTCTATCTCGATAGACACCATATGTAATGGATTCTGTCTCAGTTGAATCTTGAACTTGGCTTAAGCATAACTAGACATGCTGTTGTTTACTCGTACATTTTAAATTGGACTCGTAATCTTGGCTTCGGCGTACTAGATTGCCGTTGTTTCTAGGATTTTTATCTTGATATTAGAATTCTCTTTAGTTACAGTCTAATTAATGCAATGGTTTAATTTGTTAAAGATTGTTAAGTTTATTGTTGAAAGTTATTGTTACCAATAATCCAGAAAAGACAATTCTAGGACTCTAGAATATTGTTATTATTATGTTATAACACCACACACACGCAGTATATTCACAACAATTATAGATAACATAAAAACGTATAGGAAAAATGAATCTTAATTATAAAAATGTATAATTTCCTATATTTGTTCATGTATTGCTTATTTATTTCAAGATTTGTAATAAATGTATGTAAATATTCTTTATGCAAATATTCTAGCAGAAGTATTAGTTTTGAGAGACGTATTGCTATGGAACATTTTTCCGCATAAATTGTAAAATACATTTTTATTGCTATTCTGAGGAAATACAATTTATGATATAATCAAAAAATGTCATATAGTAATTATGAACAGAATAAATTTCAATACCAAAAATTGAAAATTTGCTTCTGTTTTTCAAAATACTGAAGAAAATTAGATGGATTTAAATTTCATATGCTTAAAATATTTCATGTAATTCAGTTTCCATTGTATAGCTTTTGAGTGCCATCATTTACCCAAAGCCTACCAATGAAAATAATTGAGTATCATATATAATGTCTCCTCGCTAGTATTTTCAAGAAAAAAAACCTTTTGTCTTAAAATCTATTAAGGACATAAACCATTAAAGTTAAAATATTTTAAATTATTTTCTTTCGTATTTACTTTTCCCAATGAGTCAAGAATTTAACATACATCTTCAATATAGTAGTTTAACTAACGCCACATATATAGCTTATCTGTTATGTACTTTTTTATTTTATTCCTATAAATTATAAGCAAATATTTTATATGAAAATGAAATACAGAAGATTGAAATTTCCTTTTAAACAAAATTCGCAAAACTCTAATTTATTATTCCACCAAAACAGATACTCAGTATCTCAAACAGAATCCACTATGCAAAACCATTCAACAATGTATCCCCAACTGAAAGATCTCCCGTATTCACTTTTAATACGGACTTAGCAATGCCAAGCACTTTTAGTACCGACTTCGCGTCGAGAGCGTTACTTAACGAAAAGTAACTAATTTAACAGCGACGGCGTCGGGTTTTGGTTTAATTCCAGCAATTTTCGTAGCCATCGTCCTCTTTTGAGTACTGTTCGGAAAGCGGCCATATTAACAACGATCATTCCCAGTGCCATTAAAAGCAACGGTTTATGCCGCATTCCCAGTCTTACCTTCCACGCTGGAAGGGGCGTAGCTTAATTGTAACGACTCTCATAGTTTTCAGATTTTGGTACAGTTTTACTTGGTTAATGTAACCGAGTAAGAAGGGTTTCGTTAGTTATGCTACATAAATAAGAGACCAAAGTTTTCTGGGTGTGGAGGATGACGCTTTGAATAAAGGCGTCATTTTGTTTTTTGGTGTGACTGGCTTTAGAGTGATTGTGGTTTGTTATGTCTGGACGCTATCGATTTGGGTGTGTCTGTAAAGATAATTTTTGAATTAGAAGCATTATTTTAGGTATCTGACTACGTTCGGAGCAGTGATTTTGTAAAAGCGTACAAAATGAATATTTTTTAATATTTAGTGTCACTTAGATTAGAATTCACGTGTAAAACTGTTTTAAGAGTATTAATTACTACAATAAAATTTTTTTATTTAAATGCAACATTTTAGCAAAAATGGAACATAGAATTACCTCATCCAAAATATCCTCCTTTTATGAAAAAAACTTCTATACTAATAATAGTTTGGTCATATATAGCTAAGACTTCTCAGAGAGCCTGAACTAGGATTTCTGAAAATCCCTATTGTTTTCAGAGTTAGGACAATTAAAATAATAATCGGAGTTTTTTTTGTTAAAAATTGTCCTCTCTATGTTTTAAAGTACAGGTAAATCAATTTTTAATTATATATATCAATATTTGTTATACATTAAGTCCAACACAACAGAGATTGCAACACAAAACAAACATAAAATTAATTTACTTAAATAACGTTAATATCAATTAAAAATATTTCTGTTTATTTTGTGCTGCTGATTTGTAGAATATATTATTTAACTACAAATTAGTTACACTTTACAAGGAAATGCAGCAAAATGAATTTTAAAAACCCAAAGAAAGGCTTTTTAATACAAAATGTTTGAAGAATCTATTATTTGTTCAATTTATTTTTAAAGAAAACTTCAAGAGGAATCTCAGACTGGAAACTTTATACCTTCACGAATGATTTTCAATACAAAAACAACATTTTAGAGTATTTCTGTAAAACATTGTAGCACAAATGTATCTTTTCTAAGGTTGGTATTGCTTAAGGTGCAGCATATTTTTTCCATTCCAATCTTACTTAGAATGTTTGTCATTGAAAGTATTTAGTTACATCAAAATGTTACATTCAATATTAGATTTCTAAATGGCTGTTTTATCTACTTTCGCTGAGATAAATGCACTTTTTATTTTATGAGATTTCTAGCAAGAAAGCTTTTACAGACAGCAGTGGTTCACGAAATCGTTCATATGCAAATACTGTGGACTGAATGTCTCTTATAAATCTTTATGTCTTGAAGGAGTTTTCTTTTTTTAGAGGAGATAAATTATGCTCTATTATATAAAAAATATTGTACTTTACAAGCTCTTAGGGGAATTTTACGGTTTCTTAGATAGGAAATTATTTCAAATTTATTGATAAAAAATAAATGAAGCAAAAATTGCTATGCATTATATAATTTCAACTTTAATTTTGAGTAAATAATACTTAATTTTAGTTTGATGAATTTTGTTTTTTATGAAAATACTTTTTTAATTATTTCACAAAATTATGCTCTATTATATAAAAAGAATATTGTACTTTACAATCTCTTAGGGGGAATTTTACGGTTCTTAGATAGGAAATTATTTCAAATTTATTGATAAAAAATAAATGATCAAAATTTGCTATGCATTATATAATTTCAACTTTAATTTTGAGTAAATAATACTTAATTTTAGTTTTGATGAACTTTGTTTTTTATGAAAATACTTTTTTATTATTTCACATTTTAATATTTGCTTTATATTTCAAAACATGAAATATTATTAGACAAATTGTAAATGATTTTCCCATTTCTATTCACTTTCTAATTAAAAATTTTTCTTGCTGCTTTAATTTTTATGAAAATTATTTATCTAGCTACACCTTAATCAAGCTTTAGTATAATTATATAGTATGTTACTTTAAAATTAGTAAATTGCATAGGGCTACATAAAGCATTAATTATAAGCATTTTTTATAATTAAAAGTTTTAGATTTATAGGTTAGATTTATTTTTAGGTTACTTTATCAGTTATCAACTCGAGAATTGAAAATAATCAATAATATAACTAAAGTATCCTAAATTTTGTGCCCTTAATGAATTTTAAACCATTGCAAAAAAATTACTGAACACATTCGATAAATGCTTTCAAAAATGTATTCTTTATGAGATTAGTCTCACTCTTCCATAGTATTATAATAACTTTTATATTTTATTAAAAATAACCAATCAAACTGTGGAAAATGTTTAGTATAATATAACTCTCAATACTTATGTTTTTTCATTTGATATTTTACAGTGCAAAATGATATTTTAATGTTTATTTTCAGTTATTTTGTTCAACTTGTAATGGATATTATATGATACAAGGTATATTCTTGCAAAAATTTTAAAAGTCCATATTTGAAATTCTTAATGTTTTTGAAATAATTACTTCATTTAACTTTCGCCAAATATTCTTCTTATTCCTCCCAAAATAAAGCTAAAAAACTGAAAAGCGCTACTGAATATTTATTAGTTAGATCAACTAGTTAAAAGCGTTAAAAATGTTTTTAAAGATGTATTACAACTATAATTGCTGTCGTCTCGAAGTTGAGCTTCACGGTATAAACTTATAAAACCTCTTTATTATTATACTATCATTTATTTAGTTAATTTTTTAAAACTTGTCTGAGATGAATTGATAGCATTAATTTTTTGTGGGCATTCAAACACGTTTGTCAATTATTTCAGTTACGCGGCACAGTTCTCCTATTCTATCAGCACAGTATCAACATTTTTGGAGCTTTAACCATTGTAACGTTTTTTTCTTGTCTTAAAATTTGTTAACATTTATTAGTGTTCTTAAATATAAATAAACTAAAAGAAATTCGTCTAAATATATTTATTAATGTTTTTTTTTGTATTTAATGAATATAAAAATTTGTAAATTTATAAGCATTAAATACAATTGCAATTAAGAATTCGTAATTTAGATTGTTGTTTTGCTTAGAATGTGTTTACAAAAAGAAAGTTCCCTGTTTTGCTTCTGAATAACTAAATACAATACATTATTTCCTCACACGGAACTCCACGCTCTCAGTTGAGGATATCCCCAAAAGGGTTTCTATAGTCCGAGCCCTTAGATATATCTTCAGACAATCTCAATAAAACAAATCGATAGATCCGAGACAGGCCGACAAAACAACTCGTTTATCCAGGCTCTTTTCTAGGACCTGTGGTGAGTCCCATAATGACGTTGACTTCTACAAAGCATTCAGCTGATACAAGGCTCCGGACGATCAATAGTCGTTAATAATACTTCGCCATCCAGGGAAGAGAGCTCGAAATTTATCCGATAATTTGCACTCACCGATTCCTATCTCAATCCGGGAGCTCCTCTGCCTCATCGATTACGGTCAGGACAGAGATCTGCCGGACTTCCATGGCAAGACGCCTTCTGGAGATCAGGTCGCGATTGAATTTATCCTCTTTCCGATATATCGGAAGGAATCCTTTCGCTAATGCACCGGGCTCAATAGAGGCTAATGAAGAATTTGCTTTTGTGGAAGATTTACGTCTCGTCCCTGCATCGTATTGCCTTTCCTTGTTGGAGATTCCTTCTTCGATGTATCGAAGAGATATGGATGTATCGATACGATAGTGAATTGGTTGTGGTTTTGTACGTGAGGTGAGCTTGAGAAACATAAGAATGCTTAGATACTGGGGAACAATTGAGTATGTGACGCTGTGAGGTTTTATTTTTTGAAAAATATAATTAAAATAGAGAAACTACAATTGAAATGTGAGCTTCGATATAACTTCGTTGTTCTGATTCAAATGTTTAATTTCAATTTTATAGGTATCCAACTACCTTAAAATTCTGAATTTTTCCAAAAATTGACAAATTTGTTTTATGATTTTATTTTATAGGCCATCTTATTAGCTTTATAAAAATACCAAGTGTATTATTTTCCATTCACTGTAACAAAAACTACAAGTGTTTTAGTAAAAACAGATGCAAATCATTAAAAAATGAATAACATAGAAACACATCAAGATTGAAAATTTGTCCACAAACCTTTTGTGCAAAGTGGGCCACGTTTATGTAATTTTTTGTAAATGTTTTGTAATTTTTTCCCATTCTAGTAATACTAATTTCTTTTTCTCATCTTAATTTTAGCAAATTTTTCTTAAAAAGCACCAAACAAATTTAAAAACAACAAAAACTTATCCATATCTCCTTTTTAAAATTTTTTTTTATCGCAAGGTGTCGGATACCTTAATACATAATCATCATTTAAATGAATCACCAAACAATTTTATGTGCTAAAAATAAATAAGGGAAGAAAGTCCATGCAATTTATTAAAAAATTAATTTTGGAAGGAATGTGAAATCTGAAAATTAAACTAACAAATTAATTAAAGTTATCAGTAGACAAGAGTTAAAAGTTGGTGTTTTGGTAACATTATTTCTGATGCAATCTGTAACAAAATTAAAGAAATTTATAACCTAAGCAATTTAAAAATAATTATAACATAATATGTATGAGAGAAATTATTTAATTTGTTTCCAGATGAAAAATATCTAGAAATTTTTTTTTAATGCACACATGATGGTTATAAAAACATTAAATATGTATTGGCTTAAAATATGGTGTGGATACACTTAACACAAATAAAATATTTAAAATTAATCATTTTTCTTTTAAAGAAAGTTTACAAAATTAAATGAAAAATTTGAAGAATAATATTTGTTAGTATTACAGTTATTTTACATTTATTTAGAAGCTCTTATATAATAAAGTAAAACTTTCAAATTAACTCATTAATTAATTAAATAAGGTTGCGAAAATTTTTAGAAAAGCTTCATTAATACTCGTCAATTCTTTGAAAGTAGAAGAATATGAAAAAATATATTTTCTTTATTTCCATTTCAGAATTTTTCTGTTGTTAAACATTGTTATTTTTATATTTTTCTGTAAAATATCCTTCATAAAATAAGTAGACTACAAAATACTACTATACAAATAAACTGTATTTTCTATACTAGACTAGAGTAGATTATACAGAAAATTATAGTTTTTATTCAAGATTAAATTAGACTATACAGAAGAACTATAGTTTCAAAATAAATGCATTGTAAGAACAAAGTCACATTTGATATTATATCCAATAAAATTCTTGAATTTAAGAATAAATATTTTGTTCAATGAAAGCGGTCTAATGATATTAAAATTCAATACATAGGTTGTGTATAAATGTTTAGAGATATATTCTTATTTGAATTCTACACTCAGTAACATACACTTGCAAGTATATATGAATATACATTAAAAAGGGTGAACTCATTGTATTCAATGCATTGAACTTTGATTGTTATATTTTACTAAACGGAAAACTTAAACGTTTTATAATCAAAATCTGACACGAACTTTTACTATTTTTTGTGCTATTATACGATTCTAAAACTAAAATTAAAAAAAAAGAAACTTCATTGCATTTCTTATGCATTATCTGCTAGAGTTAGAGAGTCTTCTCTTAGAGAGTATTCTTCTTAAAGTATTCCTTCTTTTTCTATTCACTTTCTTCCACGAACTTAATTTCGCGATTTCTCCAAATGTTGAAAAGTTACGTACTCTAGGTAATAAAGTAAAATTTCTCAATATTTGTCTTTCATATATTGAATCAGTCCTTTTATCCAGATGTATTTTTCTTAGAAATGAAAGAACCTTAATCACAGAAAACTTTTCGTAGAAGGAAAGAAAAAAAAACGTTCCAAATGTAAAGCCAAAAGTTAGCTTTCCTTTTCGTTTTATAATAACCACTGACAGAAAATTCCGTCTGTGCATTATGGAATCTCTCTTACGGAACACGGGGGCAAATATTTTCCTCCGAATTCCTACGCTTCCATTTACCCTCCCTAATAGTCCTACAGTGTTTAATCAAGGTGCAGTACCACCGGATAGCGATGAACTGCAACCAAACGATGATTAAACTCAATTTTACGGGGTCACCTACAAAGTGAATTTTGTTTAGATTTTTAATGGATTTTCTTCTAGAAATTATTCTGTGATTAAATATTAAAGGATTAGAAAACTGACACACTTTGCGAAAGAGACAAATTATGATTGTTATTTGGGAATATTTATTTCAAGCACACATTAATAATATAGTAAATCCTTCATATATATTTAACGATTTCGCTGGAATCAAACATATTACTGGGACACCTTTATCTACTTGCATTCAATTCATTGAAGAGACCATGTTTTTTAAAATTTATTTGCAAATATTTATTTATGAATACACGCAAAGCGACAAAGAGAAGAATAGCAATATAAACCCACACGGACTTCCTAGAGATCTCAGTTTTTATACCTTTTCCGACCGGAAGAGTCTCGGATCTTCAACAATTATATGATTTATGGTATTCACTAACTAGTCAGAAGCAGTGGCTGATGCAATGTTGCATCATCTCACTTTGAAATGCATCAACGTTATAGTTTTTGTGGAGATGAAGTTGTGGTTAAAATGGTGTTTCCCGTTAGGCAGGGGTAAACTGAATTATCGCACACATACACTAGGTGCAAAAATTCCTTGGCGCAACTTCATTCTCTTTTGTGAGTTTTTGTAGTCCTTTACCAATGGAGATCTCTTAGTCACATAAATCGGCTTCATGTAACAAAGTGATGAAACGTATAATTACGTGAATTGGTGGCTCTAATGTGTGTCTGATAAAAACAATAAGCCCATGAAAAAGAAATAATCTTGATATAATGTGTTGTGATAAATTTCCGAAGGTCATAGAAGTATATAAACAGTAAAATTCAGATGTATTGAATAACGTGAAGAGTTTGCAAAATGGGGATTTTCATAGATAATCGTAACAACTAAAAGTGGTAATGGTAAGCTCTCTATAAACCTATAAATGTTTTTTGGTAGTGATTTTTTTTTCAAAAAATCTATAAAAACAAAGCTATTACCAAAGTTAAGAAAGCACAACAAAAAAAATTACGCTTAGTGACAAGGTTTTAAATTTCTTTTTATTAAACTATTTAAAAATTATATAATTAAAATCTGAAAAATATCAAAGCAAATATCACTCTCTAGCACTGTTATAAAAGTTAGACGTTAGGTTTTCTTCTGTAGCATATTTACATTATTTTAGAAAAGACATTTTTAAAAAATCTTAAATTTTGCTTTCTTAAGATTTTTATTGGCCTTGTCTTCGAAGTAAACTTTATATTTATATTTTTAAAGATTTCTTTTAAGCAGCTTAAAAAATTATTTTATGTCAATGCGTATAAATATGATCTTACAATCACTTTAAATTTCCTTTTCATTAAATGCTTAGGAGTTAGTCCTCAATACATTGATTACGATAGTTTTCTCTCGTTCCAACAATATTTTCTCTCTATTTGATAGTGGTTTGGGAAACGTAGAATCAATATGAAGACTACAAGTTTAATTAAGGTTTAACTATATATATATATTTGCGACTTTGGGCTTTTAAAATGCAAAATTGCTTTCCTCATATGCAGTGGCATTGCTAAATTTCTTTATAATTACACATTTATTGTTTTCTTTTGAAAAATGTTAGAGCACTCTTAAAGCAAACTCTTAAACCATGTAAGTAATTTCATCATGTATTTCTTCCATACTGTTATTACTTTGAAGAAATCTAAAATTTCAGCTTTAAATACTGTGGAATTTGAAGAAAATTGGAATAATGATAAAAATAAATATAAATACAATTATAGAAATATAGTGTGTTATAAGATTTCTGATGTAAATAATTTAATAAATAGAAAGCAAATATGCGTACTACTTCAGTCATTAGAAATAAAATTGTATTTTACACAAAAATTGAGATTATAAAAAATATACTTCTTTACTTATATATATATATATATATATATAAATATATATATTCAATTATAATTTGGAAGTTAGTTTATATGTAAGCAATAATTAATTTCTTAGGTGTTTGTGGTTTACTATGTACCGGTAGATTGCCATATACATAGTTCACGTAATTATAAAAAGTGTAAGTTAAAAATTTTAAATATGAATTTGTTTTTTTTCATTAAAATTTAAACTTAATTATTAGCATCATCCGTAAATGCAACTGCACATGAAATATAAGCGTAAAAATGATTTATCATTAATTCATTCAAACCATGTGGTAAACTTTACTTTGCTTCAATTATGAATAGTGAAAGTTATTTCACATCATTGTTTTGTAAAACAAAAGGAAATTTTAATGAAATTATTTATGAGTATAAAGTATAATTTACAAATAGTTTCATAAAAATATTTCTTGAATCTAAAATCTAAAATATGTAATGATTTTCAATTATGAATAATATTGCTAAAACGTTATGAATTTTAATGAACATTGTACACAAACTTGGGATGGATTTGATGAATATACTTCTTCTTGTATTAAATATGGTAAATAAGAAATTCAACTACGAAACTATATAAGTTGAAATCACAAAAGATAAATCAAAATCATAATTTCTGGAACTGATCACAGCTTTACATATATCTTGGCATTAAAACTCTTTTCCCATTGCCTTATTTGTGTTCAACATGATGGACACTAATTAACAAAGATTAGAATTGTATATATAGGAGACATTTATAAAATGTGTATTTTACAATAAACTATTTTAACTTTTGAAAAACACCTTATGAAGATAATAAATGGTTGAATTATAATAGTAGGAAACAGAGATAGATTTTTCAATTATCAAATTTATTTTATTTTGCCAATTAAAATTTCTCAATCTAATATAACTGGCATGTTCCTATTGTACGTTAATACAATTACCTGTATCATTTACATGCAATCATACATCTCTAGCTTTTAGAGCAGTGTATATAACTGTAGATGCATTTATTAGTTCGTAACCTTAGTACTTTAAGAAACCTCTTACATTATTTTTTAATGAATACAATTTTATTCAGCAGTTTCATTGGATAATTATTTATATAAATTCAGATTCCCTTTAAGAAACAAACTTTCTACAAAATTTTATTATTTCTTATATTTATTTATTGCC
Organism: Trichonephila clavata; assembly: GCA_019973975.1. Lineage (NCBI taxonomy): Eukaryota > Metazoa > Arthropoda > Arachnida > Araneae > Nephilidae > Trichonephila > Trichonephila clavata. The sequence continues at coordinate 362,573 of BMAO01030905.1, forward strand.
GAATTTCTTTGTATTCAACTCAATATAAAAATGTAATCTTATTCTTTAAGCACATTAAATCTTTCGGAAAATGTCTGATATCAAAGGAAAACTCTTCACATAGATTTAAAATATAATAAATCTATCTAAAACTGAAAACAAGTGATAATAATTTAATAAAGTAATTTACTACCATTGTCTTAAATACAATGGAGTAATTTAAAACCTGCATTCGTCTGAAATAAACATCATTTGACTCGTAATTCTCTAATCATTTCAGTTTTATCATGTTCTCTTTTCATACAAAACTTGAGTTCATTCAAATTTAATTTTATGTTCCACGATTGATAGAATTCCACTAAAGCGGAAGAATGAGTCAAATTCAAGAATTCTAAAGAGTTTTTGTCTTATTAAACTAACCCGAGTCTTCTCAGACTTCTATTATTTAAATAACTTGTATATGAAAGCATTTCACTAAATGCATTTTAAGCAATTACGTGCAAAGCGAAAAGTAGAATCCCCATTATCCATTCATGCTCGCAAAGCACCTCTTGCAGCCTTTAAAATATTCAAACTTTTAAGTGACTACTAGAATACCTTGAAGTCTTAAGTGGTAAGGCAGAAGGCCAATTCATTCTCCAACATTCCAAGAATGCTGAGAAGCAGTTCTAGTATACTAATCCCGGGAATGTTTGTGTACTGGATGGATCATATATCACTCTCCAACGGACTAGGAATTTTTCTTATACTTGCTATGCATCACTTGGCCAACGTCTGAAGTTGAAAATAACATCTCATCTCTTAAGTGTTTGATTAAGTAAGTTTGGGGATTTGAATAATCTTGCGGAATGTGTGTTTCGGAGATGTAGACTTGTAGAGGAAATATTGTTAATTGCAAGAATTTACTAGTAAGTGTATCAGTGAACTAAATGAATATGTAATAATGTTATAAAGGGAATTATAGATATATGGGTGTTTTCGTGATGAATTCATGTATTAAATAGGATTTATTTTAGGCGCGCTGTCTTAAGATGGCATAGATAGTTTATGTAATACATTTTTGTCAGTATACAATTAAAAACATAATGAAAACTGTTAGAAATTATTTACATTAAAGAATCATTTAATTTTTCAATAAAATGTATTAATATTGCAAATTTATATGTAAGCTCAATATAATTTAATACATACATTATTTATTTTACTATAATTATATAGAAGTAATATATGTGAATATATAGGAGAAGCCTAGGGGCTGAGACGTTAGTGCATTGCGCCTCCACACCACAGGTCAGAGGTTCAAACCCTGGCTGGACAAAGTTGAATCAGCCTTTCTTTGGGTTGATAAATGAGTACCAAGCTTGCTTGGGAACTTAACACTGGAGATTTTGAGGTTAGAATGACCATCTGACCGTAACATCCGCTCATGCACTTCAGGGCTCATGGTCACGTATACTGAGTTGGGCACAGTAGGCATTGGCTCTCATGGGCTGTTGCGCCACTGAATTAAGTAATGTGAATAGGAACAAAAAAAAGATAAAAAAATTATAATGTATAAATCCTTCTATATAAAGTAATATTAGACTAAAATAATCTTTTTAAGTACATTTTGTTGAACATACTCATTGCTAATATGCAATAGATTATTGATTAAGAATAGAAAATATCTCTTGTTCGTCTTTCATTGCTTTAAATTTTATGTGTATGTACATGTGATAATATATAACATATGGATAGATGTCAGGTGTCTATTACACCCTAGTTATAACCCTATTTAGGAATTCTAACATATATTTTGTTTTCGATTGAAAATAAGTTTACCGTATATTCAGGCGTATATATAACGTGCACCTTCCTTCCAATTACATTTTAAAACATTTTTAGGTATATTATCCATACAACGCGACCTTTCTTCTACGATGAGACCTGAAATGTAAATGTGCAAAGTTTTCATTTTGGAACTAATTTATTCGAAGTATTTATTATACGCGACTTTCAAACAATGGTATACTTCTAGAGCTAAAAACCTAAAGCGCAAGAAAAAGGTATTAGAAAGATGTGGGTGCTAAAAGGTATGAAAACATTTACAAACGGAGGCCAAATGAGTCCTGTTAGTCTGGAAATAGTTTGTGAGGGGATAATAAAAGCCTGCAATGAGAAATTAAACCAATAAATAATTCAAAATTCATTTATAAGTGTAGTATATATAAGAAGCTAAATGGAACGGAAGATGATTATTTGTTTATGGATCAGAGTAACACAGCTATGTTGAAGATGAAGCAGAAATCAATGATGTGCCTGAAAACATAATGGAAACAAAAATGGTAAACTTTTCATGTTATTCAATAATAAAAATTCACACGGTGTGCTATTTCCATCAAATGAACAACATTTAGATAGATACAAAAATCTAATTCTCCATACTTGTATTTTCTTGATTGTCAAAACTGTCATTTTTATTTACACTGTATAACGAGTTACCGGTTAATTTCGATCTTATTTTTGCGTGATAAAAGAGCAAGTTCTTCAAAAATGACATGAACTATGAATACTTCATGTAAAGATATTAGGAGCCATTATTGGTTGTAATATGATAATGTTTTTAATTAATCAAGTTCTATTTTTTTTAAAAAAAAATTGTATTTTTACTTTTATATATTTAGAATTATCATACTTCTTATAACAAATATATGAGTTTCCTTTTCTAAAGCCACTAAAAACGACACTGCGCAAATTCCTTTTCTTAAAAAATAGGTACTCTCTTTCAAAAATTGTACTTAAATATGTTATTGACTGTTACAAAAATCTGCCGTAGAAAATGGCGCATTCCTAGAATACCTTACGGCAAGCGGAGATAAAATACTAACAGCTGGAATATACTGGAACACTCATGCTTCTTGTCTGAATTGCTTGCAGGCGAAAAGAACAGATGGAACGTTTCTTTCTAGCCACAGAAGATCCGTAGGATTTGAAATTGAAATACACGAAATTCGTTTTCCGCGCTTTTCTTTCACTATTTTCCTCTCTTTCTTTCTTTCATTCCCTTTTCGTTTTATAGTTCTGAATAGAAAAACGAGACTGTTGCAATCGCTATAAAGACACAAGAAATAGAGTAAATAGAATAGTGCTAAATGCGGTGGAGGCTTAAGAGAAGAGAAAGAATCTTTAAGTAGCAATTCGAAAATAAAGAAGCTCTTCCCTACAATGATAGTGACTCAATATTGTATTGCCTCTGAAAAAAGGGCTTATAATGTGAGAGCTACATTAGTAGTTTATTCTATTTTGGAGGATTTAATAAAGTGCCAGTTTCCATAAAATACAAAAGAGAATAAATAAATACTATGTTTCATCTCATCTGCTATAATAAATTCTACTGTAAGAATGTTTAGATATAAGAGTATAAAAGGCAAAACGCAGTGCAGAATAAACGTAGTATTTATTAAAATATTAAAATGTATAATGTTTAAAATTAAATGATAAAATGTTTTTAATATTAAATAAGAGAGGATACTATTATTTATTTATTTATCCAACACCCCCATGTTGGCTTCTTGACCATTTGACACCGAATCTCGTTGTACCACCTGATGACATCTCCAGTCAGATATTCATCAAGTCCAGTGTATTGGAGCCGGTGGTCGCCATCCATCCTGGTATGGCCGTAGAGCGGACAGGCCTCATCAATTGCCAGGTCAAACTAGTTGAAGTATACTCCCCAAAAGTCATGTCCTGTGACTGGGCGAAAGCTGGCAAAAGCCTTGGCTCTCAGTAGGTGCCTCTGGACGCCGTGCTTGGCTTCTTGACCATTTGACACCGAGCCTCCCAGTACCGACTGACGACGTCGTCAGTCAGATATTAATCAAGTCCAGTGCATTGGAGCAGGTGGTCGCCATCCATGCTGGTATGGTCGTAGAGTGGGTAGGCCTCGTCAACTGCAAGCCAAGCCAGTGGAGGTATACTCCCAAAAAATCATGTCCCGTGACTGGGCGAAAGCTGGCAAAAGCCTCGGCTCTCTCCAGGTGCTTCGGGATTGGACCCAAAGTGGCCAGATTCCCAAGGCTCTACAAAATTTTATTATTCTCAACAATTAAAGAATAAAAATTCGAATTATATATTTTTTAAATACCTAATTTTTCTTGTATAGATGCAACTTGCCTGATCATAAAAGACTGACTATAAGAAGTAAGATGTATTCAATTCTCAGATATTTTCAATATAATATAGCTGCATATATCATAATCTAGTTTTATTATCTTTTATTATGATAAAGAAAAAATAAAAGTAATAATACAAAAAAAGTAAGTCAATTTCTACTTTGAGTGGATGAATAGAAAATATTTTATTAACGATTGAAAATTTATAAACAAGATATATATATATATATATATGAATAAATAAATAAATATATATATATATAGAGAGAGTGAACTAATTGTAGGAATTGAAAAAGCATGATTTGTCCACATTGTCGTAACAATGCACACCCGTTTTGGGTAGTTCGGCAGAAAAACCGATTTTCGGCGACAACTTTTGTCACCGATTTAACAGTTACATTATTACGACAATGGAGATGAATCTAAGTTGGTGTCGAAAACAGGCAGTTAATTTAATTAATTAACCGGCAATTAATGAATTAATTTTTGAAAAGAAAACTATATTAACATCAAGTTTCATTCACTACAAGTTTAAAAAAAAATATTTGAACTTGTGATTGGATGAATGGAAAGTATTTTATTAGCGATTGAAAATTAGAGCAAGATATATATATATATATAGGGAGAGAGTGAGCTAATAGTAAGAATAGAATAAAAAACAAAACATTGAAACAAATATTAATCTCATCTCGCAGAGTATTTAGAGAAAATAAAAATATTTTTAGACACAAATTCTGTAGGTTTGAAACAACATTGTATTTGTATTGGAAACACTCGCCCTCTTTTAATCACAGTAGAATTATTTCAAATAATAGCAAGAGAGGATAATAAATCGCGATGGCCGGAACAGCTGGTGCATATACAATTCCCGTGTTTGTGCCAGGATGAATGGCAAAGTTTTCCTTATCAAAATCAACTTTAATCTAACATTTTGACAAGAGGTAGTATAATTTATCAAGTACTGATTGCCCCGTCACACTAGAAATAAACTAATGCTCTGTCATTTACAAGTGCAATAACTAGGAACTTTTCCGAAATTGTAACTTCCCGAGAAGAATCAGAGTTCGTAAGTGTACGCTTGAAACAACTCTCCTTAAAGTACCATCGAGAGCAAAGAGTGGGTGTCGAAATTAAGGGTGTGTAATTTAAAACAGCTATTAATGACTCAATTTATATCGTTTAATGGTCTCATTTGGCTTGTTTGGTCATAATTTATCCCTCCATTATGTTTAACAATTCATTTATTTCCGATTCTGCTAATGAGGGTAGATGGTGTTTTGTTTGTTGTTGAGGAAACTTCGACAAGAACTTCGAATTATGGATGAAATTTGGAAAGTTACAGTGTATTGAAAGCAAACAACAAAGTAAATTATTAATCCTTGTGCGTTTCCATTTGAGGAAGATATTTTCAAATATTTTTTACTGTTAGGGGGTCTGGAACGAAAGCTTAGTTTATTTTGTCAATCACATTGTGTTAGAAAATGACTCAAATATGATAATGCAAATTTTTTTATCTAGCCGGCTGAATGGAGTGGTTGGTTTGTCGTTGGCCATCTGCGCCTATGGTTGGCGGTTCGACCCCGGCCTAAGTCGGTGGATTTTCGTGATGCAGAAAATCGACCATGTCATATGATTATACGGCATGTAAAAGATCCATAGAATGTCTGTTTGGCTTGGGTGCTCGTGGCAAATTTAATTCCTGGTACAGGTTCGCATCGTCGGAGCTTAGGTGCCTCCCTCTAGCGAGAAAACTGGGCGTCAAAATTACCTGTGGTGATTGGTATCCGCCTATATGGTCCCGCACTAAAAACAGATACCAACTTCAGGGAATGTACTAGGTCTGCAATGGTAAAACACAAATCCTCAGCCCATTCGGAAAAAAAATTATACCTTAAGAGAAGTCATAACAAATTTACAATCTGAATTTTGCCGATATGTTGAAAATCTGAATCTATTTACATAATATTATTATTTTAAAAGAATCTTTATATGAAATATGCATTTATCGAAAGAGAATACTTTAAAAAATATATGTGATTGACTCTTGAGTGCAGCTCTTTATTTTGTTTAAAAGTCTTTGATAAATAAAAAAAGCATATATATTGTTTGAATGAAATGACTGGTCTCTCGGTATTTTTATGTACCATTTTTGAGAGTTAAATTACCATCTAAAAGAATGGTCTTATGTTTGGTATTTTGAGGTACAAATGCTTGTTATTTTGAAACCTCTGATAATTCAGCTTGGAATTGGAAAATGGATTATTTGGAAAGTTATTTCTGAAGAAAATACTACAAAAACTATTCTAAAAACATGTCAATAAAAATATCAAACTTTAGAAGTTCTTGAATAGGTTGTAATTGCACTACTATTTTTATAACAAAATTTTATAACACCAATTATGAATAGTTATAATCTATTGCCATTAACAGTATCAGGAAAAAAGATATAGCTTACAATAGCTTATATTTAGTAATAATGTTTTTCCAACTACTGTTTTTTTTTTTGAAATTTATAAATATATATTTATTTCTCATTTATATTCATTTTTGAGTAATTTTTTCAATATTTCCTTGTCGAGCTACTTTTTTTGTTAAATTTAATTTTAAATGAGCACTACACTTAAAATTATTTTTGAAAGCCTTGTTTTCTACCTTTTGGTATTTCAAGAATTTTTCTAAAATCATGGGATCATATTGTTCTAAATAAATCGAATAACACATTTGGCATCATTAATAGATATTGAACTGAAATTCTCAAAAACAACCCTACATGAAGGAAATGGGGGAAAAAAGGAAAGGAGTTGTAAAAAATTCTCCCCATTACTGAAGACAAAAGAAATTTCGTAGGAAAAGAGCGCAAAAAGAGTCAAATTGTACCTTTAAAATAAAGGCTCCAATGGAGACCTTAAAATGAATCGTTTCAAAAAAATAGATTCAAAATTTGCTACTGCTGCACATTCGGCGTTCGAGAAATGTGAGATTTTATGAGAAAAGAATGTCTAAATCGAAGCAAATCAAAGTAAAGGGAAAAGATCCAAATATAAATCCGTAAATTATAGATTATAGGAAAATGTGTTGATTTTTCAACATGAAAATCAACATTATTAAACAAAGAAAATTTGTTAATTTTGAAATTAATTTGTACTCTCTACTAAAGAATATAAACTGAAAATATACATATACTTTCTCAACTAGAAAATGATCTAAACTTTATCAATCCACACTTTTATATAGTATAATACAGAAGATATTTAAATATTGTATTTATGTTTGATTCGCCTGACTTCTTTCTGCACTGAAGGATTATATTATTTATTCTAAAATATTTAACAAAAAATTATAAATGTTGAGCTTTTACGTAAGCTAGCGCTTATTCTGGTTGCTTCAAAATATTAAGAAAATATAAATTAAAAATGGCTTGTTTCTCTCTGTTTTATAACGATACAAATTTATATTATTTTAAGAAATGTTAAATGTTTGTGAAATATGGGTTTTATTCTCTAATAATAAATGGACAAAAATAGGCAAAAAATAGCTTTACAAAAAATTAATTTTAATCAAAAATAATCAATATAAAAGTTAAAAAAAATTTTTTTTGTAAAAGATTATTTTTTTTTCGTATTTTATAAATTGAAAAAAAGTAAAGAAATATTTTTTCCCAAAGGGAAAATGCAATTAAATTATTGCTTTCAAAGGACATTTATTTTCAATTTTGTTATCAAAAATAATTATTTACAAATTTATATACGAATATTAAAATATGAGTTTATCCCAAACTGTACCTCATTAAAAATTGTATTTTTCAGCCAAGGCTGAGAATTGGATAGGCTGCGGAAATTTAATTTTAGAACGAAAATTTCCAGTCTACCATTTCTTTCGTCTAAGGCTAAAAGCAAATATCATCGAAAGAGAGAAAAGCAACCTATTTCTTTCATGCCGAGAAACCAGCTTAAAAGTGACTTAATTTTCTAAAGAAAGTCACGGAAAATTCTTGGAGTATGAAATTCCCTCCGGTTTTTCTTTTCCTAGAAATGCAAGGCTAAGGAGAAATCGTGAATAATCTCATTTTATTGGAAGGTCTTTTCGACCTACAAAAGAGGATGAAAAGCGTCGTAATATTTGATTTACTCCGTCTCTGTAAAACCACTTCGTGGTTTCGTCTTTTCGCTTTAATTCCCAAGTAGCTTTGAAATATCTCCTCCCTTTAAATAAATTAATGTTCCCTTGGAATTTCTGGTACAAGCTTTCGATTCTTGACAGATTCGAAAAAGAAACCAGAATGCTGGAAATATTTTATGAGGAAGCAATTTTTGTTAATAAGTTCTGCGTTTCGAGTTTAACTAATTAACTAGATTGGAGAGCAAAAATGTGATTCTTCAGCATTTCCTTTTCGGAGGTATTTGAAAACAAATATTTAAATATTCATTGCATTCTTTATTTATTTCGAAGCTTTTGATTGTTTTTTCTGAGGTATAATTATTTATGAAGTATTTTCCTGAGATGAAAGAATAGTGATTTATATATTGATACGTAGGGAATCAGAGATTTTATTAATTGTTTATTAAAATTCCAAAAAGGTAAGTTTTTGCCTGGTTATGTTATGTTCGAAATATATTTTAATTTTTATTTCAAGTTTATCATTTTTTTTAAGTATGCTTAATTCTAAGTGAAAAATATTTAGCAATAGTGAAGATTTTAATTTTTAATTTTGTAGAAAACTTGCTTTGTTATTAGATCCATCGAGATGCAGTGCATAAAAAAGGTATAAAGTATACATAAATTAGATAATCTTATTACTAAAATTTACAGTTTATCCCTTTTAAAAGCATTTAATTTATTTTTTAAAAGGATTTACGATATTATTTTCAGACTGGATTGGTTTAGTTACATAATTTTATTTAGATAAAAATGAGTATTATTATTAATATAGGATTAATTTATAGCTGAATCATTTAAATTGTATTATATGCAACATTAAAATTTTATACTTAAACTGAGACATTATTGAGACAATTAATATACGGAAAACATGTCTTAATCAATGGAATATACTTGTGGGAGAACTCTACTAATTGCAATGCTATTTAATTCACCTGTATATTGTAATTATATATTTTTCTATGGTAGTTTTTAATCTAGTTTGAAGAAATAGATTCCAATTAAGTATGAATAGATGATGTAAATATTTCATATTGAATATAAAGCTCTAATTTTTTAAATCAACGTATAATATAATATAATATAATATAATATAATATAATATAATATAATATAATATAATATAATATAATTTAATTAATAATAAGCTGTAAAACCCCTATTATTTTGCTGGGTATTTCGCAGTATTGTAAGGCTATAAATTCTTTTTTTAAATTACTGTTATGCAAGTCCAAGTATTAAATCTTCGATTATTTTGAAAGATATCCTAGTTACTCTTGACAGGGCTTGAGTTTCTAAAAGAAAAGTAAATTCTTCATTTATGCCCCGCAGCATCAACCTCAGAGTAGATTTCCTCAAACCCCACTTTTAGTGGAACTCTACTGAACAAAAAACAACATGGCTGTTTTATTTCAAATCTGGAGGTTTTACTAAAAAAAATTTTTTTTTACCGATAACGCTTCTGTAAGCATTTTCAAAAACTTTGGGAGTCGATAACCGTAAAACCCATTTGAAAAGATTCTGTATTCCACGTAAAAGATATTTTTTGCCATATTTAAAGTCTGTTAGACTAATCATTAAAAAAAAAGTTTTTTTTCTCTCTTACGTCCGGAAATTTTCAGAGCCCAATTTTAGGTGGGGAATTTCAAAAAACCCATTCTTAGCGAGTCTCTACTCAATAAAAAAAAAGTTTTGCCAAATTTCAATTCCTCGAGTGTTATAGGTTGAAAACGAAAATATTGGTATAAATCCTCTAACTCCCTTTGTTCTTGATCTCCTTTAAAACTCGTTCTTAGCGGATCACATCTTAATAAAAGGAACATTCCCGTCAAGTTTCAAGTCTGTAAGTCTAATAGTTCCGGAGATTTCGTGAGAGTGAGTCACTTTTATCCTATACATATAGAGAGATAAATTATATATTGTTTAATGTTTGAGAAAGTAAATTTAAATTATTTGATATAAATATCACAGTATTTTAAGCTCCAGATAATTTAAGCGCCAGAAGCAAATCCTTACAATATTATTTCCAAAATATGAACAAATTATTCCCTCTTGTTCTTTTTAAAACACATTTTTAATCTAAATATTAGATTGATTAAAAGGATAATTAGTCCGGAAACAAGTTATTTATTCAATACCAAATGAAACATTCTTTTAACACAATGCATGTGGTCCCGGATGAAACACCCTCTTTCAATCTACACACCCTTATGCATGAATCACAATATCACCCCTCCGTCACGGAACCTGATTTCGTTTCTTTAAAACTTATTTTCTTTATGTTCCCAAGCCCATCTCGCCTTCTATGCCCGAGGGGAAGAGACGGCAAAAGGATGTGCAAGAAGGGATTTACTCATCACGGCTTGAAATAAGTTTACGCTTTACGTGTTTTCTTTATCCCAAACAAATTACATCACAACCAATCTCGGGAATGTATACAAAAGGACCGCGTCCAAAAACTAGAGGGGCGAAAGATGACTACCACGTCCCATGATTAAGAAGCCTGCTTCGGGAGATATCTTGAAGGTATAATGAGAAAGGTAAACGGTTCGGGCTCACTAATTGCTGCGCATTTGTTCTGCTGGTAAAGTTAATGAGAAGAACTCATTAAGGCAACTCCCTTCCCTCCCCCTGGAAAGAAAAGAAGAGCGGAAAGAGCTTTATTGAATTATTTTAATGTCGAAGGTTTGTAATCCCTGCGTTGAAATTAACAAAATATCTCTCCATTTTTCAACGTAGGTTGGTCCAACTCGAGCTGGCGACGAAGAGCTTATGCGATTTAGATTGTGTCATTCTTTGTATTCTTGTGTTAAGTATGATCATTAACTTTGGCCACACTTTCAAAAAGAAAGATTTGAAGTTTTGGAATGGTGTGTGTCTCTGGTTTTAGAAAATATATAAATATTCATGGCGTTTTCGTAAAAAAGTAGGAGTTGTACTGAATGCTTCTCTTTTCGAACATTGTATAAGTGTTTGATACAAATGATATTCAAATGTATGGATTTATATAATTATTAAATTAAATATTGAGACATTTTAATTTTTTAAGTGTAATTTGAATTGCTAATAATTTGTTCTTTAAAATACTAAGTGCAAAGCTTTGGTATTTATGTATTCAAAAAGAAATTTTAACAGAGAAGTTGTTTTAGTTTATGAAAGGACTAGATGGGAATTTAAGCTTTCTCTGAAGTATGATAATTTATGTTATCTTAAATAAGTGTGATTGTACGAAATTAAAAGTGTTATTTAAGGACATCATTCCTAATTTTAAGCAAAAACTTACCAAACCTTTTTCTTTACCAATTAATGTTATTAGAGAAAACTCGAAGAATAAAGAATATTTTATTGAGTATTTAACATTTCTTGAAATTATTCATAATGTGTGATTGCTTTTCCATCCGAAATAATTTTTTGTACATAAAGAAAAGTTTCAGCGAGGAAACTGAACATTTAAATAGTTCTTTAAAAAGAACAAAGAAGAATTAAAGTCCATGCTTAAACTTTTGAATTTAATCCTTACTATAGATGATTAAAATAAAAAAATAATTTATTTTAGGTATTGTCAGTACTAAATTCATTAGGTATAAAAGTAAAAAGGTAAAAATAACTTAGTGTTGAATCAATCTTTTTATTTAAAAAAAAATTATTATGAACACTTTTGTTATTCTACTCAATTTATATATATAAGCCCAGAAATACTGTTGCCAGATTTTTTACCTAAAGATTCTATTAAACTGAGTTTAAAAAGATCTTAAATTGCTTTATTTAAAAACTAACCATCTTTTAAAGTAAATTTTTTTAAAGACAGATAAACAACTTTTGTTTCTTCGCACAATTTTGTTTATTCCCATATACTGTAAAGAATCAAGTATTTACTAATTTTAAAATATTAATTTCACTGCATTTGAATCTTTTCTATTGAAAAGACAACATATTGTTGAGATAGCTGAATTATGGTTAGCATATCCTTTATAGTTTAATATGAACTAACTATACAGAGAATTTAAAAATATATTTTTATTTTAAAGAACATCTTCGTTTTTTAGAATATTTCTTTGAATTTTCAGAATTCAGTTACAATATTTTCAAAAATCTTTTATTTAATAGCTACTTCTTAACGCAAGTGCTTTGCAGAAGGAATTTCACAAACCGATATTATCATCCATTAAATATCAAGAGTACTGTCATAAATTTTTACTTTGAGAAAAAGGTTCTGTGAGAATCATCTGAAAATATATAAAACGTGAAATAGCGATGGATTTTCTTTATAACTATCAGATAAGTGTCATTTCAAATAATGACGTTCTTCATCTTAGAAAATGTTTCATTTCTTCAAACGTATTATACCACCGACCAATTTCCTCAAATCAAAACACGACTCCAAATGCTGCAATATGCAACAAATAGTGGAAATCATTTAAACTTACGTTTGTATATCTTCATAATGACAGTCGGGTATCTGGATATATCTTTCGGATTGGCGACTTCTTTTGATTAGGCTAAATCGGTCGACAGTGTAGTACAATGTACCCTTCAAACTTTAAAGAGAAATCTTCATCTAGATTAAGATATATGATTAAAATTGAGGATGGTGATATAAATAATACAGATTTTGATGGAATTGAAATGTAATTTTAAAACTTAATTTAGTCCTGAAATTGTTGAAACAATAGGCCCACGTTGCTGGTTTACATTCAGATAAAAAGATAATTTGATGCTCATTATTTGATATCTTAGATATATTTAACAATTAATACTGAATACTAATAATTTTAAGTATTATCTTGTATTCTGGTATTTAATTAAAAAAACATATGAGTATTTTCGGTAATTATGATAATTAGATTAAGGTTTAGGTAGGATTTGGCGTCATTGAGCATTTATTGCATTAGATTTACTAACAATTATTGATATGGATTTTGAAAATTTCACAAGGTTTGCATGCCTTTTTTATGGTTTTGTATTGTGGGTGTCCAGCAGTGTACATGGTAGTCGGGGATTTTCTAATTTTCTTTTAACCTCTTATTTAGTTTGGCCTTACAATGTACAGAATACCGAAAGCTGACCACGACCGGTTTGCTCGTACGCTGTATGGGCACTGATATTTCCTTCTTTCTATCTTTGATTTTTGTATATTTTTAATTCCTATAGGGAGATTATTAGTGTTAGTGTTTTTAAGAGATGCAGTTTGTCCATGGTACACTGAAATACTTTCATCCGGAATTTTCTTTGTGCTGAAGGTGGGCATTTTTTTATTGAAGGTAGGAATTTAGATGCTTGGAAAATATTCGATAAAGAACAGATATTGGCAAGGCAATATGCAGTTTGTTGCTTGAGAAGGAATGAAAATGAACAGATAATCTAAAATCCCGATGTTACTTCTATTTCCATTGCAATGTAAGATTAAGTATTACATCATGCTTCAAATTGTATTGTGCTTATTGTGCACATACAAATGTACAAATTTCTCAAATGTTTGAAAAAGATGTATGAATAACTATTTAAAAGAGGTATTCTTTTAATATATATGAAATATTATTCATAGCATGCAGTGTGTACTTATAAAAAGCAAGCATTTTGGGGGTTTTGTGTTCCACACAATTATAAACTAAAAATAGTGTGCAATGTTGAAAATTAAAATATAATTTTTTTTCTATTTTGCATTCTGTTAAACATTATGCTAGTAAAAATGCAAAAAGAAAATGTGCCTTTTTTTTTAACATTTTGGCCAAAAAAAAAATGACCGCTTAAAGGTTTAAATGTGTGAGAATAATGGTTTTTTTAAAGTTATATCTGAATTTATATAAAAATTCTTATGATAGCTTTGAACTATATAAATACATAAATTTTGAAGTAATAGAAAATAAGTTATTTAAATCTTTGTGTTTCATATGATATTCTAATATACTTTTTAAAAGACTTTTTATTTTCATCAATAAAACTTAGTAAATAAAAAGGGTTATCTATGTTAAGTTTTGATCATATATCTTTCCTATCGTGAAAGAATGAATTATATTGCTTATAATCATTGCGTTAGAACTCTTTAAGTCTCCCAGAATTATATTTTCAAATTTATATTTTTCATTCTATTCTTCTTCTTTTGTTTTTAAACTTTAGAACATGAATAAAAGCTTTAAATTATGACATGAGAAAGATTAAACATCAAAGAATTACTCTTCCTAGTCCACCAATATTATTTTGAATAATATTTCAAGTATATCACTGCTACTTGAAATGAATCACAACGCTTTAGGTTTTTAACAATTGTGTAAATATTGGTGTTTTATGTACCACAATGCATTTTTAATGGGAACGGTAGTGCTTTCAGTACTGATGGACTTTCAAAGAGTACTCTCTGAAAAACGAGAGATAGGAAATTCTTTTTAGGCAGCCAATATATCGTGGCAAACAAAAGAGAGGCTTTGAATATTTGACTTTAAAAATAAATAGTATTTCTTCCAAAAAGTATTCAGAACTTGACGTGCCTAGAGCAACGTAAATAGCAGCTTTTCTGACTTTGGCAAAATTTGTTTGGCTGCTTCCCGTAATGGAACTTTATGAACGTTATTCTTTCTGTCAGAAAAAAGAGGAAAGAGGATTTATAAAACTCCTCCCATAGGTTTTTCACTATTTGAATCTGAGACCATTTGTTATAAGAGAAGCTCCAATTTTGTGAACCTTAAGCTCTTTGATAGAATATAGTATATATTGTTTTATAGAAAAAGAGGAATGGTTCCTAAATTGTGTTTATTTGAAATGTTTCCCAGCCTTCTTTTTTAAAATGATGAAATTAAATCAAAGCACATACCACAAATAAAATTTTGTTATTTATTTATTTTTTAAAAAATATAGTGTGAAATACTTATATTTACATACATATTCATAAGCGTATAGACAATTCTGTAAAGAGTTTAAAATATCTGTGCAAAAAAAATAATAAAAATAGAAATGCTTTCTTATCAATCTATGTCTATCCACTTTCTTTCATCTGCAAAAGAAATTTATTTAATGTTTTCTGTAATAAGATTAATGCTATTAATTCATAAATACATTAGTTTTTCATATTGATTTAAGTAAATATATATATATATATATAATTCATAAATATACAAAAGATAGTTATAAACCTAAGATAACTAGTCAAGATAGTAAAAAGTATTAGCCTCAGTAGTACTATAGCAAACTCCTGGTAGTACTATAGCAAACATATATATATATATATATATATATATATATATATGTGTGTGTGTGTGTGTGTGTCGTGTTTCCGAGTAACATCAAGGCATTTTGAAATCTGCTCGCTAAGAGAAAAACGGACACCCAGTCTTAGCATCTGTAAGTACTTATAAGCCAGATGTTTTTCAAGTACACTTCTTAATGAAGAGGTATATTTGAAAGTTAAGCATGACATACGAAGTAATAAAAATTAATGGTCGCAGATAAAAGTTTTTTTAGTGCCATGTGTTCTTCATTCTCGAACTGGATGATAAATTTAATACTTGAAGATGTAACGGAAAATAAAAGTTAAAAGTGGTCTAGGGATTTAATTTTAGATCTAATTTAATTACACACACACACACACCACACACACACACACACACACACACACACACACACACAACACACACACACACACACACACACACACCACACACACACCACACCACACACACACACACACCACCACACACACCACACACACACACACACACCACACACACACACACACACACACACACAAATATATATATATATATACGTAATCTAATAAAAATTTATGAAAAATAACTCGTTTAGTTGGCATCATATGTATTCAAAGTTGAATATATTTCATTACTAATTATATAATTAAAAAAATAGCTTTATAATTAATTTATCAGTTAATATATTAGAAAACAATACATTTTTATTACAATATGGGTTTTTGAACAAAAAATTGGAACTAATTAAAATATCATGAGTATATGATTTTTTTAATAATTAATAATTATAGTCTAACCTATTTAGATTATATATTTCTAAGGTGATCTTTATGTTAAAAAAAAAGATTTTAATCATTTGATTTCAAGTCCAAGAGTTTTTAAAAAAAAGTTTATTCCAAAACTTCAATTTCACCCAATTTTTGTTCTCATATGTTCTAATTTCCATCACAGTTTAACTTACTTTAACGTATTTGTAAAACAACTGTTTTCCAAAGCTGAAAAAATACGTCTCTAAATTGGGAATTACACTCGACGTAGTAACTTGTTAAATAATATTTGATGTAGAATTGTATATTTTTTGTCGTTCATAAGGAATTATGTCAGATCTCTTAAAATTTAATTTTATTTTTCTGTGCAGCATCATATACGATAATCAAACATAATAAATTGATAAATGAAATCCTTTTTTTACGTAATTCCAAAACAATGAATAGAAATTTTCTAATCTGTGATCTCAATGAATTCGCAATGAATTTTTGTATTAAAAATTGTAAGTAAAATTTTGGTTGCTGTAAGAAATATTTTATCATGAAGAGATTTAAAAGAATGTGTCATTTTAATCCAATTGTATTTTCTGATAAGTATAAGCAGTATAAGATCATTTATTTGGTATTATTCCTTATATATATACGATTATAAACTACATTTGAATGAGCGTATGTATAGTTACGTTTCATCGATAACAGTTTGAAACCTTTATAAGTTTTATACAAGAAATGTATTTATGTATATATATAAAAAAATTTTATGTAATAAAAAGCTAAATTTATTAAAACAAACACATTTTCCAGCGAATAATTATCGATAAGACCAGAATATGTGAAAAATAGCAATTCATTCCAACAAGAATCTTTTTAAAACATTCTGTGCCCCAAAAAGCAAATATTGGTTTCCTATACAATCTTTGACGACGTATAAACTCATCATATATCTCAGACAATAAAATAGAAAACTCTGAAAAGCATTTCATGAAAATCATTCAAATATTTAAGCTACAGTCTTTGTTTTTAAGTGTTCGAAAAGTTATTTTTATCCAATAGAACTATTCCTTCTTCCATGATAATCATTTTATTATTCTCAAAAATGTATAAACTATTGTGCATAAAATTATACTTTCTATTAACTTCCATATATAAAAGTAGTTTTAAGAAAAATCAGTTTGAAGATTGAAATATACAGCATTATTCTTCTTAAAACTTGTTTTCAAATTTAAAATAACTTCCTTGTTTACCGTTAAACTTTTCTTTTTCTGTTTCTAATGTTGAAAATTAAAATAATAGAATACAGCATCCAAAATTTTATGTTTTATAGAATAACGTTTTTTTCGAAGGAAAGAAAACACCTACGTAAAGTATAGTTTTTAAAAATAAAAAACAGGAGAGCTATATATATTTACTCAACATAACAGGATTGTCTGAGTAGAACTTCTTAAAGATTTTTAAAATGCCTTTGAATTTATAAAAATATTCAAATAAAATCAACATAAAATATTGAATTCAAACTAAAAAAAGATCGATAAGAGATTAAATAAATAAAAATGATATATATATATATATATATATATATATATATATATAATGATTACTTTAGAGGGCATATATAAAATATTTACAAAAAGGAAAGTTTACACAAAAACGATGAAAATAAATTTAAACTTCAAAAGATATCGTAAACATCTATTTAATATTAGTACTACGTATTATTCAAATTGGATTATTTTTTCAGTCGTGTAGTATTTTTTTGTGTTTAAGTTTTTATTAAAGAAATTCTTTTTTATTTCATTAAATATTCTCAAAGGGATCTCTTTATTCAAAATATTCTTTTCAAACCAAGTTTTACTTGACAGATACAGTATTTTAAAATTACATTAATAAAAAGAATAATACATAAGCTTTGGAATATTTAGATAAGGTATTTAAAAATCTCACAATCGAAAATATGTTTAAAGTACTATTGTCAAAAAGAACAATGCAAAGTTATAATTCTTCTTTGTCATTCATTGACGATGCAATCAAAAACCTAATTTGCAAAGTTCATTTATGTTTTAATGTTAGAACAGATTTTGAATTTTAAGTGTCAAAGTATTTTTTAAATATGAAGGACACCATAACA
The DNA here is from genome assembly GCA_019973975.1 of Trichonephila clavata. NCBI lineage: Eukaryota > Metazoa > Arthropoda > Arachnida > Araneae > Nephilidae > Trichonephila > Trichonephila clavata. The sequence continues at coordinate 380,958 of BMAO01030905.1, forward strand.
TAAAAAGTGAAGTTCCAAGAAAAAGTTGTATGCTTAAAAATCGGTGGATGTGATGTACATGAATTGAAACAAAATGTAGATGGTATTATAAAATTTGAATGTTTTATCAGAGTGAGGATATTACTTCAAAACGAAAAAATAATAATAAATAACAGTGCGTAATTCCACCTTCTGATTCTGACAAAGATCTTATCCAACAACACAATTATATAGTTGTTGGATCTCCTTCTGGTAGATTTCTTGCCATTTATATTCCATTTGGTGTTAAAATCGTTGCGATCCAGTTTCGGTAGGGGATGCTTCTCATCAATCTCCAAACGTGCTTTGTTGGGAAAATCTTTGATTAATGCCTTCATCCCGGGAGTTGTTGGAGAGTTACAAGAACAAGTAGTAGAAAGGCGTACCATGTGTGTTCTGTCATTATCCTGTTTAAGTATAAAACTTACCGTATAAAACGGAACGTAACATTGTGAAATACGCAATTTTTAAAATGGTCTGCTGTGTTGTAAGGATGTAAAAATCAAAGAAGTTCGAATATCAAATGAAATGAAACTACGTAACATGACTCTTAGTTGCTAAGCTGTGTGACGAAAAAAATAGAGTGCCCGACCACTGTCCAGGACGCTTCCAAACACGTCATTGTTGGTAATCGGGTGACAGTTAAAACAAGACTTGTCACTAGAAACAATTCAACTGAAATCCATGAGATTCCTAATTAAATGTACCCAACTTCATTGCAAATATGCCTGCTGTTGGGCACCCGGAGGGGATCAACACAATGGCCTTCGTGTGTGACCCCCCCTTATCCCCCTTTCACTGAATCACCTATTGGAGGTCATTGAGGAATTGGTAGCATCCTCATGGGTCAATGGAAACACATTCACATCAAAATTATGCTTTAGCATTGGAATGTCCTTCCAGATGCTTCACTGCAATGTACTGGAGCTCCAGCTTGTCAGTCATCTCCGCCGCCAAAAGTTAATTAACGCAATTTTATTTATTCGGATAACTACTTCTTGGTGTGTTGCTTTTTTGGGAGCATATTTTCTATTGTTCACGGTTTTAGTAATTCTTAAATTTTACTGTAATTTAAGAATAATTTGAGATATGTGATTTGATTTCAATCAGAAGGTGTATCGGTTACATCTCATTATTCCCACCTCAAACACGAGGGATTTTTCATAAGATAGGAACATTATCTTGTACTCAGTGTACAGCATATATCATAAGCTTTAGCCTTCCAGTAGCAATTGGGAATATTTGCAGTTTATAGTTAAGAGTTTCGATAGCAGTTAATTCGATATAATTACGAATCGATTTTCTTCCAAGCAACTTGAAGCAGTTCGACGTATTTGCCATGTTTTAATTCCATAATTCATTATAATTCTTTTATCATTTTATCTTCCTTTTTAAGATTTTAAATATATACACATACATTGTTTTGTGCAGGAAAATAAATTTCTACAATTTTCTTATAACTTAACATTTTTTTTATGTATGATATTTTTAATTCTCAAGTTTATTACTTACATAATCATCAAGTAAAAATATCTATACAACTTCAAATACCTAACTTTGTCTTTATAAGTTATTGGATTGATATTGAAGTCCTGGAATGTAAGTGTTCCTAATATTAATGTTTCTAATTTTTTTTTCGAATTAACTCAGACGGAGTGTAGCATATTTTGCCTTGGCAAAATAATGAAAATTAATCTGAAGAACTATGAAATAACATAAAATAACAACTGAGAAAAATGAGGGGATAGCAGAACATTAAGTTGATGAGATTATAATTAAACTCAAAGCTGCTACCCCTTCTATTCATTAAGTGAATTAAGCATGAAAAAAACTGAATAGCTATTCGTATGAAAACGGTTTTTGCGTTTGGTAATCTAAAGAGAACACGCTGCTTTACTTCTAGTAAATCCAATAGATTCTAATGAAACACTAATTACAACGGAATATTAATTATTTCGGACGATGACGTAATTATGCTATAATGAAAGTATAACTGAGAAACAAAGAAACAGAGAGATGAAAAGTCCATCGAAGAAAATTCCTTCTATCACATTTTTCATAACAAAATTAGGTAAAAAATTTCCAATTAACTGTCAAAAAATTTTCTGTGTAATATTTTTAAGTCATATATTTTGGTGTGAAAAAAATTTGTAATATTAGCATATTGCTACGATAATATTAAATATTTCCTCTTAAATTCATTATTTACTCGAAGATTACTCTTCTAAAATTAGCTATTGTTTAGCTAAAATTATACATTGCATATGACTATGATATATGCAATGTATTATCAGTTACACAACAGCAATTAAAAAAACACTGTAAAATAGAAGGTATAATAAACGATTAAGTAACTGGTAAAAAATAGTTTAAGGAAATTCTTAGCAGATATATAAGAATAATTTATTTAAAATATGTTCTTTCATTGGGGGGATAATTGCAGTACACGTAGAATTTTTTCCATTGGGAAAAATTAACTGATTTCCTTTCTTATTTTGATGTTCTCTAAAAATAAATTTCATTACATAGAATGCCGATACTATATTATTGTATTTGCTATTTTAATAATTGTATGCGGCGAAGAAAAATAATACTAAAAAATCAAGTCGAAAGTCCAAACCGTATACATATTAATCCCGAAAATCTTTTGTACAAATCGGGTGATATAAAAAATGTGTTTTTCAGTAAGTTAATTGATTCAATAATTTGAAGTTTACAGTAACTTGTCAAACAAAGAAATGGAGATCATGTCCAGAGACCTATCAATTTATCCAAATATGATATTTATAAAATGGAATCTCAATCACAATGAGACAACTTCTTAAAATGTATTGTTAATGGCAAAGATAGTATATTTTACAATAATGATCGGCATAGATAATTAGCATTTGGACATTGAAAGAGGGGAAAATGTCGAAACCAAATGACATATAGAAGAGAAGTTTTAATATTTAAATTTATTTTGTCAGACCAAAAAGAACTACTCTGAATAAATCAGAAAAGCTTTCAAATAAATTCTATTGGATATAAATACAATGTGGGAATGTGATTGCACCCGGAAAATTTTGTTTGAAATACATATGTCGTTTATTTATTTGTGTAAAAATATTACAAAAAGAATATTTTTCGTATCTTTATTAGATGATAGGGATAAAACACGTAAAATGAAAAAATAAAGGTGATCCAGACACACACATACAAGCTAAGAAATAAATTGTTATAGTTAGCTAATTTAAGAAGCATGGAGAGAGCTGATATTTTACTTATGATGAGAGAAAATCATAAGCATATTATCCTCTTTCAAAATAATTTATATTCTTTTCATGAATTGGAATATTTTCTGTGATTAAAAATTTGTAAGTGTAAAAGTTTCAAAAAGTGTTTGATCCTCATTACTTTAAGATTCATTTTGTTAAATGTTGCATAGAAAAAAGTACTAAAGAAATACTATATAACAGCCTTATATGATTTGATAATTCAACAGAACTACAGAATAAATTTGATATTTCAAAGTACCTCCTTATATTCAAAATTCATATACCTTGTAGAACAATGCCAATGTATCTTTTCTTCCAGTCAAGTGATATATTACGCTACAGTATTTTATTTTTCGAATAACATACATTGTAGAATAACTTCATCATATCTTGCCGTTCCTAGATCTTCATAAATTACAACTGCACAACACTCAAACCATAAAGAAAAAACAGCCATAAGCAATTTTATCTTTAAAGACGCCTAACAAATTGTAACAATTAAACCTCACTCTAGTCATTTTAATAAATTACATATCCATTTCGAAACAAGTATGCGAATACATTCCCACCTAATTACACAGCAATCAGGTAGAAAAAATATCAACACCTTTTCTCTCAACATCATGTCGATTAAGATTCCCATGTTGATTTCGTAATCGATATACATCCATTTACATAATCATTCTTTTCAGCGTGGAAAAAAGAATGCCCCAGAAAAATATACATTATCCTCGGAGGAAGGCATATGCATTCCCCGAACAACAAAATTACAGGTAAATCTCCTCAATCTGATGCATTCCATGGTACAAAGCTATTAAGGGGATCTTCTCGAAGCATCGATCATGAATGAGATTAAGGAATCTGATTCGTCGTCACGCGATAGATTTCGACCAATGAGATCGACTGATCAGAACCCTAGAGATGCATTCAAATCCGATTTCTGTCAACACAAAGGCAATTAATGAAGATACAATTGGTTGCCCAGAGACAAAGAGATAAGCACATTTTTCTCTCTGCCACTCATGTGTATTTGCTTTGTGGTACATTTTGATATAAACGAGTTTCGATGGTTCTTGTGAAGGGATAATACACGTGATCGTTTTTGATTTAGGAAAGCAGGCAACGAAATCCTCTAATAGGTATTGGGTTGGAAATATTTCAAATTTTCTTTACACACGCTTTCCTTTTATATATATATATAAATAAATCTTAATATAAAACATACTCCCATATGTATTAATAAATACAAATAGAGAAAATTAAGGAAATATTTTATGCAGTACATTTGCAGTACAGTTCTTTTTATTTAACTTCGCTAGTCGGCTTGGTGGCTTAAAAGTAGCATCAAGCCTCATAAGTCAAAGGTTACCGGTTTGTTAGATTTTCTGGATGCGAAAAATATAGCATGCCAAAGATCCATTGAGTTTCAATTTGGCTCTGATACTTTCAGCAAAGTTCAATCACGGCAATATTTAGTATCCAACGAGATCTTGAATTTAAGATTAATTCAACGTCAAAAATTTGGTTGTGAGGGCAGCCACCAGATGGAGCCTTTGCGGAAATGGCTCTCTCACTTGGGGGACGTGCCGTGTCTGGAAAAGGATTGTGGGTCAAAATGCTGTTCTTTGGAGAGAAAGAATAAAATTGCTTACAAATATCACAATTAAAAACTTTTATGTGTATATGTTGAGGGAGATTATATCATAAAAGTATATTTAGTACCGTGTTGAAATACTTTCAAAATACAGCTTCTAATTTAAACGAATGCTCAAATAAAATTACAATGGCTTAAATTTACCTTAGCTCTTTAGTGGTAAGATCCAAGACACGAACAACTCAAATAATACCTCCCAAGAGGGAGCTTCAAACTTGTTAATTCTGATTTCGACTCATTTCATTAGCGTTTTGGTTTAAGGATTTTAAGCTCTCTAATTAAATTTTATTCATTTCTCTAAGGTGTGTTTTTTTCATCTATTAGGCTTTTGTGGCCTACTTTGCCAATGTTAGTAACGAAGATGTGTAGAAGTAATTCACACACATTTTCTCACCTTACTGAGTGGCAATCGTTATTAAGTGGCATAAAATTTACCTCACTTCTTATAATTCCCCTCTCCTTGGATTTTATGACGTGAGTATAAATATAACATATAAAATCGTTAAAAAATAATCAATATTTGGAATTCATAATATTGCCTATGAAACGCTTACTTTGCGCTGTGCTGATATTTAGTTGAAAGAAGCGAAATATTCTAAAGGGAAAATAATGCTAAACATTTTTTTGAAAAATAAAATAGGTTTTTAAAAACCCTTTCTTTTTCTTTTTATCAAGAAATGAAATAAAACTTTTATAGCTTTAATACCTCAAAATTGTTGTAATTTTTTATCTATAATTCTCCTTCAGTCATTACATAAATTATTCATTAAAATTACCTGTGACTATTGAGGATAGACCAAGTTATAACCAAAATTATTTTAAGTAGAAAAGAATGAGCAAATTATCATTATATCGCTGCTACTTGAATTAAAATTATTACCATTCATTAAAAATGAATTTAATTTTCTATTTTTATAACTTCTATTCCTTCTTTTTTACCATTTAAATCAATATTAAAATAACTTATATATTCAATTTTACAGATTTAGTTTAGTTATTATAATGATAATTATCATATCATCACTAACAAAAGTGTTTAGCGTTGCAGATAAATATTAGCACTTAAATGCACATTTAAACATAAATCATGATTAAATGACATAAAAGAGATAATTATATAATCTGAAGTTTCTAATTAAAGTATTATGAAATGCATATATTAAAGTATATTGAGTTACTTGGAATATTTTTATGTCACATATCTGTCACACCAAAAACAAAAGTTTATGAATAAAATAATTAAAAATGAACAAAAGGTTTTACTGTACGAATGTTGAAATGCATAAAGTGGAAACAAAAAGAATACTGTTGTAATAATTCCTTAAAAACAAACTTCAGTACATTTCTGAAGAATTGATTCGATATATATAAACCAGCTATTATGTTTTGTTTGAATGCATTTAAACACTAATGTTTGAAAAATGAGTTTTTCTATATTGTTATTCTCGCCGTATGTAGAGAACCAGACCAGGAACCAGCCCTCCAATGTTCAAGAAACAACCATTACGATAGCAGAGGTTTGATGGTCTGGTCAGGTATCATGTTGGAGGGCCACAAACTCATCCATGTCCTTGAAAGAGGTACTGTGACTAGTATGAGACGTAGGGATGAGGTCTTGAAGCCATATGTTTGCCTTTCCACATGTGCATTAGACCCTGGTTTTATTCTAATTGATGGCAGCGCGAGGCATATAGAGCTCATTTGGTTGACTAATTTCGAATTTCTAGAAAGGAAGGATGTTTTCCAAAATAATTAACCACTTAGATCTCCAGATCTCATCCGTATAGAGCATTCCTGGGACGCTCTGGGAAGACAATTGCAACCCTCAATTCCTCTCCGAGAGCATACAGGGCTTGAAAACACATTCTGATTAATTTCCTCCGGAGCTCATGAATTCCCCTTTTTTTCGATATAAAATCACGATGTGAGGCCTGTTCATCTGTAAGAGGGGACCATACCCTCTATTAACCAATTTTTTTTCGTTATATTCTGGAACTTCTGTTTCTTACCTTCCGACTTAGATGGGTGTTACGCACAATCAAGCGTGTGTATTTTAACTGTTGAATAATTATTTTTTTCATTATATCAGCCCTATATACATACCAAATTTCATTAAAATCTGACCTAGAGATAATCGAGAAAATCTAAAAACTCTCTTTATTTTGAACATTAGTATAATAAAAGTACGAAAATAACTAAAAACCAATTTTTTACAAAAAGAAAACAAAAATGAAAATACTAAGCGTGTAACCGAATAGGAAACATAACACGGAATATTAATGCATATGAATATAGGAATAAATCATAAAAGGAAATCCAAACAACAAATATATGTATGTATACATTTTAGATATTCTAAAGAAGTTTGATATTATGGGATCTTGATAAAAGTTTTACCTACATTTCTAGAAAGAATAAGTCTTTAATTGTATAAATCTTAAACTTGGTGACTAATTTTTAATTCACTACCATTGTAATTTAGCAATGAACTATCTAGGAAAATTAAAAACTAATTTTGGTTCACTTTACTTTTTGGATATTAATAAAAGTAAATGACAGGATTTAAAGATTAAATCTTCTAAGGATTAGATGAAAATATGTTTGTAAAACAAATTTATAAAAATAACTTTATAAAAATAATTTTTATAAAACATTTTGCTGGTGTACAAGTTTTTAATATGCCTCTGTAAAATAAGCATTTCTCGTTTCTTATTTAATAAACAGTTACGCATCGTTATTTTATTTTCATTTTGAAACAAATTTATATAAATATTGATAAATGATCAACGGATTTTGAAAAATTTCTAAGGCAGTTTCAAAACATCCATGTTTTGACACAGAAACATTACAAACAAACACTTTGACAAAGTCAAAAAAGCAATAATAATCCGACCAATAATCGGACCATTTGATATGAAAAGACTCGAGGGCTACCCGCATCAATATAAGAGATTGAAGCTCTAATCCTCAAAGAGGAACCCTTTCTAGATCCTGTCTGGGTTTCTGACGGAGATCCAGGAATTTCCAGGCGATCTTCTTAATGGACTTCTGGATTCTGACTTTCCCGTCCAGAGGATTTCTGCTAAGATTTTCGGACTTTCCAAATTCTCTATTTCCCGGAAAAGGAAATAAAGGAATGGAATGGTCCAGGCACGGTCGTAGTTTATGGAATTCTGCCTCGTAGAGTCTCTTTGCTGTCAGAATCTTAACCCTCTGTTATCGAGGAGGAGTAAAATATTGAATTTCTTAAGTCTGAGGCAAAGAGGAAAAGCAGTTTGGTTTGAGTGTTTATGGATGTTTCTGCTAGGTGGGGCTGTAAGCTTTGTCTTAATGGTTTTGTCTGACATGAATTGCCCAGTAATAAAATAGGTTGTAATTGTTTCTTTTTTTCAGGGATTCAAGGGCACCTTTGAGATTTTATTTGAACTGAATGTGCAGTTTTTGTAAGTTTATGTTAAAATATTTTTGAGTGTGTATTTATGTTTATTTATATATAATATTTCTATCCCAAAACCGGAAAAAATAGGTTTTTTAATTTTACAAAATACAAATATTTAATAAATTTAATTAATCAGTGGTAATTTACTTATATAAATTTTACAGAAACAACCCGACATCATATTTTTATATAATAAATTGTACTTTAAAAAAACAATACAAAGGAATTTATTAGTTCTAAAATTCTACAAAAAGTTCTTTAAATAATCGTACGTATTTGATTTAAAGTGTACACGAGTTAACCGTATGTATTAAAAATTTTGTTATATAATTTGCAAAACTTTAATAAAAACATATCAATAAACATTATAAATCTTCCATATGGCGTAAGGTACACAAAAAAGCAGTTTTATGTAAACTACTTGAGCTCATAAGCTCTGTAGTATTTTTTTTTCAAGTTTAAGAAAAATTTTCTAAACACACTTAATTGATATTATTTAAAGTTTTTTATTTTCTTGATGAACTAAAAGCATAATTGTAAAATTTATTTGTATGTAACTGTGTTAAAATAATGTAAAATTTCAAATACAAAGATTTCTGAACAATATAAAAATATTTCCTATTTTCATAAATTACTGCGAGTATAAGGAAACAGTGCATTGAACATATGGTTAAAGATATATGAAAACCTTAGCAATAAGTTTTTGAGAGTAAAAATATATATTAAATAAGATATAAATGATGATAATTATTGCTTCATAGTTCCTTTTATAAGCTTAAAACTACTTTAAATACACTCTAGGCTTACAAACCATTTTAAATGCCATTAAAACACGTAAATAGGGAAATTTCCTGAACAAACGATATAAAGAAGTCTGTTAATAACGTAAGCTATTGACTTTAAATCAAGTAATTTATTTTAAATTATAATTTCACCGTTACCAATTACATCATTTCATCACAACTCTTAGATTAAATACTTTTCAAAAAGTGCATTAAGCGGAGTAATAAAATAAATAATTAAATAAAAACTAAAATCTACTGTCAAGTGATATGACAGTCAATTTAAAAGAAAGTCTAAAGACATTTTTCGATGATATTGTGCAATGATAATCAGTAATTACTGACATTCAGCTTCGAGACTCGTCTGAAGAGATGAAAGTATGTCATTTGTTCGTGTAGACCCTTGCAAATTAGACTTTGATTGTTGTGACATTTAGACATGATTGTCTATAAAGATAATTGTCATTAGAGAATCCAGCACCCATCAATTGAGAAAAGACATAAATTCAAGATAAAGTTAAATTAGTCGTCGTAATCATTTTTATCATTTGTTTGACAAAACTGAAATTAAATGCAGTTATTAAGAAAAGGAAGATACTCTGAGGTGTGTGTATTATTAGACTACATATATTTTTATATTCTGGTTAAATGACGGTAAAAGTTTGTGTTTATTAACTGAATAAAAAACGTTTGATTCAGTGAATAATTTTATTAAAACTCCCAAAATATTGTACAGTGAGTTGTACATTTGAAATATTTCAAGCTTTTTGTTCGAAGTCTTAAATTTCTGCGTGGATGTAAATAAATGCTGTTAACAAAAAATACACATTTTTTTCTTTTGTATTTGTTGTGTGCTAGGTTAATTGATTTCTTAAGAGTACCACATTTTGAAGCTACAAGAATGTTATTAGTTAGTCTTTGTTGCTTCAAACGCACTTTAAGAGTGTTATACGCTCTGAGTTAGTTATGTTCAGTATTATACACTATAATTTACAAATCACATTTTATTTCTTCTCAAAACAAATAAGAAGAAAAATTACAAATGTTTATGAAATAAAATAAAGTCTTATTGAAATTCTAATTTAAAGTGGTTTAAATTTTTAAATAATCTGAATTTATCAAATTATTTATATGCAATACAAAAATAACATAGGCAGAACCTTTGTAAGTTATAATTCCGAATACAAATGTTAAAATCTCATAATTTTTTTGTTTTTAGTGTTTTATTAATAAAGTTCGATTAGTAGAGTTTTTATGATATTGAGAGGGATGCGAAATGTTTGAAAATCATATGCTTACTGAAGCACTTCTCAAACTGGGGGGCACCCCCCCCCCCAGGAAGACATGATAACCCTAGGAGTGAGGCGCAAGCATATTAAAAAGTCAAAATTAAAAATTATTTTAAAAAATATCTATTTATTGAAATTAAACAAAATAGGATATAATAAAAATAAAACTTTACACTGATATTATACACTTATAAATGTATCAGTATTTCACAATATATTTTATAATTAATTTAACAATGCTAAATTAGGAAAAAGTTTTATTATTACCAGTAACTCCACGGATTTGTCATACATAAATTTATATGCAAAAAACTAACACTTATCTTGATTTTATAATTAATCCCTTAACTGCCGATTAAAAGTTGCGCGATTCACTCCCTAATGCTACCATTTTGCAGGTATGCACGCGTATGTGGTGCAGTGGGGGAGGAGAAAAGGAATGAACAAGAAAATCCTCTGAAATAAGTAAATCGTTCGGAAACACACACACTCTCTCTCTCCTCTGTCAAGATCATTTTATTGCATTCCAAAGCCTTCGGAATAATTTTATAGATTACAGTGAACAGAAAAAAATCGTATTTCGAAAAGACGCATATATACGTCAGGGGAAATAAACACAGTGGCTGAGCGAGAAGTTTATATACGCCGGCGGCACTTAAGACGTTAAAGTCGTATTGTAGCCTTAGCATCAAAGTATTGTATTATCGAATTCAATTCATTGTTATTGTATGGAGGGGGACGCGATGAAAATTATGGTTGAATATTGGGTCGCAAGTATTGTAAGTTTGAGAAGTACTGGCTTACAATAATTAGAAAAATGGCATTCAAAACATTTAAATTTTACACCCATCCGTTATAGTGGGTAGTGACGTTAATTGCTGTGCCGCAGGGCTTGAGTTTGAATCTCGGAGAAGGCATCGATGTTTGTAAATGTATAGTGCTGAGCGACATGGGGTTACTCTAAATATTTGTCGAACCGCCAGTCTTCTCCAGAGGTTGATTGGAAGGGTAAGAGAGATGGAGAGGTCAATCAAAGTTGAGTGTGGAATCGAGTTGTCATCTGTATGGTGCTGAAAGCTGTGGCTAACGACAGGTGTAAGACAATCCCCTTACCGCGATAAACTTCATGGGCATCTATCTGATACTATTGATAAGGTGGCATTAGCAACAACATAATTGACACCTTTGTTTATCAAAACCTATATGGACTCTTTAATGTTTTTCTTTTCAAGGGTAAAAATTAATTAGTCATGCGATAACATCAGAGAAAAACTAACACTGATAAATAATACTGACAAGAAAATCATGTCAATATGAAAAATTTATACATTTTCAAACACAAATATCGTGAAGTCAAATGATTAATTTTTAATTATTTATCTGAAAGATAGCATGAATGTGTAGAGATTATGAAAATGGATAAAATTTACTACAGAACTTTCGATACGTCATCACCGAAACAAAACAACCAAGATATACTATCCATTTTTCGTTATAAGAGAAATAAAGATCTTTGTGTGCCTATACATAAAATAAAGTTGAAATAGTGGCATGCAATATTAACTTTCTTCATAAATAAGTAAGAACATGTAGAACCATAAAATATTAACTTTTCTAAAGGGCCATTTATGGAAGTTCTTTGCACCGCGGCTATCCAAAGTGTGGCTTCTTATCATCAAGAAGTATTTAAAAGTTTGTCACCGACTGTAACTGCGATGTTCAGCCATTAAAAGATTTTTATAAATATTCATAGTTAGTGGTGGAGATACGCTGCGAGTAGAAGAGCTCAGCGAAAGCATAAAATATACAGACACCACCACCTCGATTTTAGCGCTGCCCCTCTTTATAGCTACCATAAATATTTCACGTACCAAAGGCGACTTCTTTTCAAAAAGTCGATGGCATATTTTGTTGAAAGTTTTAACAAATAGTTCGTAACCTTTAGAATTTGGTCAATAAGCGTGACTTTTTAAATATGGGCATCTAAAAGTAATTTTTAAATTCCTGGCTTAGTATTGCTTGATGTGATTGATTTTTTTAATAATTTTTTACTTTCATTATTTTAAAAAAAGGAAACTTACTCTGACCTTTCTTTGATTTTATTCTGATGTGTTTTTTATGGATATATATTTCTTGTAAAGGAATTTTGAAAGCAATATAGGAGGAAGGGAGATAATAAAGATATTTATTCCTTAATTAATCCTTAAAAAATGTTTACAATTCTTAATTGTTACAGAATCATATTAAAATGTAACTTTAAAGAACTAAAAAAAAAAAAAACTAAAGTAACTAACCGCAATAGGAAACTGTAAAGATTTGTATAAATTATAGAGATTTGAATAAATTATCTAATGCGTAGTAAGTATAGGCTTATAAAAGAGTTTTTCCAGAAGATGACTTTTTTATAAGTTCGTGGTTCCATTTTAAGGATACACGAACTTTCTTGAAAACAGAAATCCTTTGATTTTATTTTTCTATTACCTTGTAACCAATTAGATTTCGAATTAAAATTTTTGAAATACATACAAAAATCCATTAAAGAAATTATAAAAATATTAGTTGTTGTTGAAACTTCAGTATTCTTTTACGAGGTAAATTTATCATTATTGTTACAGATTACTACTCCTACTATTTTCTTCTATTATTCTGGGTTCTCGTTAGAGTACTAAACTTGCTTGGGGAACTACACCCTGGGGGTTTCGTGTCAGACCGATCAATTTACCTTACTTGCTTACTTACTCGGGAGAATCGAGCTCACCTAAATGGTTTCGAGCTGCAAACCGACCCTCCGAGTTGATACTTCATTTATATACTAAACGAAATAAAAAAATGATCCCAAATGAGGGACTCTCCCCAAAATTTTGGGGAATTGGGGGAAGAATATAAGATACAATAAAAGTACTTTGCAATAACAATGCAAGAACAACAAAAAATAAATAAAACACAAACACAGAGATGTTGTCTTACATATAAGACAGGACAGACCTTGAAAAAGAAATAAGATACACAAGGATACCACTCCTTATAGGAAATGCAAAATTAGGGTGGGGAAGATTGCGAGATAAAAGAGAGTGATGGTTCAAGCATTTATTTTCTATTATACTTTTTGGAAAGAGAGTTTGGAAGGAGAGAAATAGAGCCAGTTCCCACGCAGTAACAGATGCGAGACCCTCATAAAGGGAAGAAATAGTCGCAGGAGTTGGACAAGTGGTCAATACGTGTAGCTTGTTAAGAAACCAGCACTGGAACATCTGCTCATGCATCTCAGTGCCCAAGGTCATGAAAACTGAGATGGGCGCATTAGGCCTTGGCAAACATGAGCTGTTGCGCCACTTTTTTAGTTCTGTAAATATTTTTAATGCACTTAGGAAGAAGTGTTACTTTCTCTGAAATTTTTATATTAGTAGTTCCAATATGAATTATTATACTGTTTTCCTTGGCAATTAAATTTTATATACACACAAGTAACGCAAAAGATGCATATGTTAATAATTCCATGATTTTGAGAATCCATCTGATATCGGGTCAATGTTCTTTGATTAGTTGACAAACAGATTGGTGGAACCAGAAAATTTAATAACTATTGTTCTTAAGCGATAATCAGTACTGTTTGAAAATAAGCTTGATGAATCCAAAAGCATGTCATGTTTTTGGTAAATAAAATGCCAATATATGCTCATCTTGAAATTAGAAACTGACTCACACACAAAATTGTAAATAATTAAAGAGCTTGTCAAAATTATTCTTCGCAGAAAAAATAATAACAGAGGAATGTTTTTACCCCAACATTTTTAGCACAATGGCTGAGTTTGGAATTCTTTTTGAATAAATCTCAATTACTAAATTACAAAAGGGACTATTAAATTTTGAAAACTAATTTTGAAATAATAGTTTATTTGATTAAAAGTATAAAGATTTTAATTTCCATTATTTCTGATTAATAAAATGGAAATAAAGGAACATAAGATGAATTATGATCATTTTAAAATGGCTTTAATATTTCATGGGCAAGACGGTTATCAAATTCAGGGGAAAATCAGTGAAGAATTTCTTTCATCAATTGCTTCATCAAAGAAATATTCAGCTTTGGCAAAACTGCTTGCGTACTTTAATTACCTTGATAAGAGACAGAAAGTAAAAATTCCAACGACAGGATAACATTTTTAAACTGATGTTAACTCAGTAATTTCGGAAAGATACAGGAATAAAGTATAAAGCATAGTACTCATTCTTGTAACGAAATTAGTTAATCGTTTTTTAATTACATGACGAAATACAGATTGAGTTATATATAAATGGTATATTTTACAATTTTTGATATACTTGACGTTATTAAACTTTGATAAACTCTTTATATTATTGGTGTTTCTAGTATTTTTTTCCCTACATTTCTCCTATCATTTTTCAAACCAATTTTGATTCTATAAATTACTAGCTGGTATACCCTTTCTTCGCATGGGTGAACTGAAAAATTAATAAATACAGATTGAGGGATAAAGAAATTTTTAATGAGTTAATTTTACGTGAATTGCAAATTAAACAACAAAAAAAAGCTTTTTGCATATCTCAGCCGAACAAAAAATCCTATTTGTTAAATTTTAAGTCTGTGGGTCCAATAGCTGATAACAAAGAATTGTTATTTATTTTTTAAATATTTTTATTTTATTATATTTTAATTATGTTTTTTAATTTTATTATATTTTTTTATTTATATTGTTATTATTTTTTTATTTTTTTTATTTATAACTCCCTTGTGGGTCGATTTTTGTAAATACCTTCCGAAGCTGTTCTCTGCACAGCAAAAGTAACATGTTGCTGCAAATTTGGTGTAATCAATGCACAAATGGTGTGAATAATTTATATCTGGATGTGAATACATTAATATTACTTTCTGTTGTATTTATTTTATGTTAAAATTGTAATATTCGCGTGCAACGCCGTTCCTTACAGTATAATGACGATTCTCAATGGAAACATAGCGAAATGTTGGCGACAGAGCCAAGTTGGTATTATTTTGGCTACCATGTTGGCAACTTGCAATTGATTGAATGGTGCAGAAGTTGATATGCTGTAGCATTCACCTAGTGGGGAACTGCAACAAAGAGAACAAACAGCACAAACATTTTCTCCACAAAAAATACATATACATCCCAATTTTCTTAGCGATCAGTTGAACGGTGTTGTAGTGAAGAGAAGTCATAAATACAAACATCCGTTTTTAAATATATAGATGACTTACTTTATATTTATTGTGTTATTGCATTATTTCTATTGAAAATTCTATTGTGAAACATGTAATTTACTTCTTTTTTATAACAATGGTTCGTAATGTAATTATATTTCGTCCAAAAGTCACTAAATACGCCATTTATATTCTAAAACTAAATAAAAAATCTCAAACTTTTTTAAACGAAATTTAAACAGTTTAATTAAGTCTTATAATGGAATTTAATTTAATTAAAAGAAGTTTATTTTAAAGGTACAATCCTTAATAGATTATCTGTGGTTTAAGAATAGATTCTGTAACTAAGGAATAAAAATACACCTAAAACCTACAAGTTACTTTTACGTTAACAGCTCCTACCAGGGTCAAGAATTAGTGATGTCATTCAGGGCCTTACCGTCCAGACATGGTCATTAAACTATCATTTCTCCCCAGAGGGAATTTTCTTTATTTTCTCCAACCCTATCAATGGCTTTTTTTCCCTTCTCCCCTTCATCTTTGAATCTTTACATCACGTCATTTCTTTTCTCACTCAATCCTTGCATCGCTAATTGCTTGATCAATTATTCCTCTTAATTGCCTGCAGTGCTACCGCTAGGAGACTGCGCCATCTATTGACTGAAGAATTTAGTGAAATGAGAACTCAGGCCCAAAATTATCGGTATGTGGGGTTTGAAGATTGGCTGTTCATCAATTAATGAAAGTGTGGAACCTATTCCGAAAGCTCAAAATTGAAATTTCGATCATAGAAACATAAAAGTATTGGTCTTTTTTCCCTCCTGGAGCAAAAACGAAATTCAATAATTTAATTGGCAACTTGGAATGGAGGGTACAGGAAAAGTGAAGTCGTTAAGAATTTGATAAATTCATTCTGAGAAAGCTAATTAATATGTCAAGACTTTTACTTTCTTTAAGAATTAAGCTGGTATACTTTTATTTATTTCCTTTTGAACCCAAAACGATTTTCATACTGAATAATTTTCTTGTTATTTTTAATCTTTTGACGTAATTATTAGATTAGAATTTAGAGCAAAAAGAAACAACGAAGCTTTTAAGTTGTTTAGATTATATTATCAAGTCTGCATTTTAGTGTTAATTTTCCTTCAAATATGTTTTTAGTTGCCAATAAGGTATTTTCAATTGATGCCTGAATTAGTTTTTATTTTAACAAAAGTCCTATTGAAGATAAGTTGTACAACATTGAGCTTACACATACGTTTTAATTCTGAATTTTAGATTTTTTCGATGAATTGGAACAATGTTCATTAAAAACAAGCACATTTTTTCTTACTGGTGGATGCATGATGGGTGAATCCATAAAAAAGTAATTCTAACAGGAATAAAAAAATTAGAGCTTAAAGACTTAAGTTATATTTATCTAATATCAGAGAATAATATTCGAATAGTTATATTTTTCTGGACGAAGAGATGTATTAATAAAAAGATAAAAGTTAAATGTGAATTAAATTTCATAAAATTTCAAGACATTACATGATACACTTTTTACCATACTATATATTATATATACTATATATATATATATATATATGAAAATATATTGCAAATATATTTTGCACTGTTTGACATCAGACAAATATAACCTTAAATATATTTTTAATATAATTATAAAGCGTCTATTTTTTTAACAATGTCTTTAAAACATTCGAAATACATGGCGACATTTGTTGAATTTTAAGTAAAATGTTTATCTGCCAAAAATTATATGAACCATTGCGTTTTAATTGAGTTACATTCTTTTTAGATTTCATTTGATGTCAGGGATGCCAATTTTCCATCTCAAGCTTTTCTATCAAAGTTTGTGTGGAAAGGCTTTCATTTATTATATTGAAATTTGGAATTGTTTTGACTGGAAACGAAATCGGCTTTTGTGAATCAGATTTTAAATTGTGGAGAGATCACAAAATTTGAACTTTTGAATTGGATTTATTGGTCGCGCTGGAGAAATAAAAGTAAAAATCCTCTTTTACTCAGCAGTTGCATTTAATATTTGGACTATCGAAATTTCGTCAGAAAAGGTCAAAATTCATGCATTTGAAGATAAATACAATTGGAAGAAAGTAAGAAATTTAAAATACATTTTCGCCTAGAACAACTTTATTTTCCGATTGATACGTTTTAAAGAATACAAGCTTTTCAGGGTAAATGGACAATAAAATAAAATAAGATAAAATAAATTAAAGAAATGAGAGTGTCTCACGAAACTCTTAAATTTGGTGATTATTATAATTAGATTTATAAGTTACATATTTTAAAATTAAGTAAAAGTGTAATTTTCGGTACTTTTCCGTTTTGCTGGCGATAAAGTCTCCAAAAAGAATTCAATTGACACCAAACGGAATATTCCAATTTGTAACGTTTTACCACCGCATTTCCAAAACAAGTCTTTGTCTTTTCTTATCAGTAACTTCTTTTTATAACACATGACAAATGGGTGAAAAACCACAGTTAACTAATATTTATTTCTATTTTTTATGTGTATATTGTGTATTTTCGCCAATATTGCCAACTTAGCGAGATTTAGGCCTGCGATAAGGAAAAGTGCCTATTTTTTTAAAAATAAAAACAAACATTTTATTACTTTAAAAACACAAGGATTATTTTTCGACGTTATGAAGAAAATTAACTGACTGGAAAGTAGAAAAAAACTGAGCTCGTTTTAGAATTCACGCTTATTAAAGTAAGAATGTTTATTATGTATTTTTGTTACTATTAAATATGTAAATTTCAGAAAAATAGTTAAATATTCTTGTTCACTAGGATAATTACTTTAAAGCATAAGACATTTCTCTATATTTATATTTTCCATCTTTTTGTTTACTTTTTTGTTTAAAAAGAATCAAAGTGTCACATTTTTTGTACAATTGTTCTCTAAAACATTAAATGCAGATTATATTTTTGAAATCATATTTATTTTATTTTATACTCAGAATGGTTGGAAAAAAAGAACAAGGACCTAAAAGGAATACAAAAATATTTTTCCTTTCGATTTATATTCTGCATTCAAATAGTGATAGTAATCGCATTCAATTCCAGTTTAAAAATGCGTGATAATACTATAACTTATACAAAGAATTTCATTTTTATGAATTTATTTAGGCACAGTTCAATGAAGAGAAAAATTGAAGGGATTTATATGATTGGATTTTGAAAGATGGGCAAAGAATCAAGAACGAGCTTTTCTCATTGTACTTTCAATGGAAAAATTTATGGCTTTGAGATCAACGCTCAGACATTTCAGTCATTATGACTGAGAAATTTGAAAAAAAAAATTGAAATGTGTGCTTTTTCCGTACATTTTACAGTCACAAGGGATTTTTAATAATGAAGGAAGATTCATATTAAGATGAATTATATGAATAACAAAATATATTGAAATATTTGCATCAAAATATTTTTGAAATCTTATGTACTTATTGATTGCAGAACTTTTAACTTTATATATTTGAGTGAATAAGAGAATAAATGTTCCGGGAAGACTGTGTAATAGGAAACTGCCTCATGTACACAATGTAATTTTTAATGTGAATATTTTAATGGTTAAACCTCTTAATCGGTCAGTTTTATTAGACGAAATATTTAAAAAGAAGGTACGCTTTTTATTGAATATAACTAAGCATAATACTTACGGAAATGGAAGAATTTTATTTTAAATTTAAATTTAAAAATGTTTACACTATTTTTCAATTTCTGCTATTAGTTCACAATCTCCCTAAATCTTGTTCAATTTTTTAATTGTTAATAAAATACATTTTAAAGTGCTTACTTGAGCTGAAAAGGTATATACATGATTATTTTTTATGACAACAAGGTAATTTAATTATAATTAATAAAATTAATTGATTATTAAAACTAATTATTCGAAGAACTACAGATACAGCCCCATTGGGATCGTTTTTGGCGACTCAGCGACCATTTGGTCTACTTCTGTCAAAACTTTAAAAAGTTTTTGTCCTCACATTTCAAAACGCTCATTTGAACTGAAATTTTTTATACACGATTATTTTGGTGACAATACGATAATTCAATTATAATGTTAATATTAAATGAATGAAACTAATTAATTAAAGAATTACAGATACAGCCACGTTGGCATCATTTTTGGCGACTTGGGAAAAAACTTTAAAGCATTTTTTTTCTCACGTTTTAAAACATATAGTTGAACTGAAATTTTATATACACGGTTGTTTTGGATGACAATACAATACTTTAATGATAATTAATAAAATTAATTCTAACTTAATATTGTGATTTTCTGTCATATATATATATATATATATATATATATATATATATTTATGTTAATTGTAATTATTTGATAAAAGTAACTAAAAAATTTTTTTTCTTTTTTGACCTAAGTAGGAATTTACTTAATTTTTTTAATATTACTTTTTAATTTTATAACTGTGCAACAAAAAACTAACTAAATGTTTGCTTTTTGTAAGGACGCTCAGCATGCTATGAAAATTTTCTTATACATTTAAAAAAAATTTCTCTTATATATTTACAAAAAATTTTCCTGTTCGTACTTCTTTTCCAAACTGTTGAGGGTTTTGTGTGTGCATATATATAAACATATATGCACACACAATTTGAAGCATGGTGTAACACAGGGATCTTCAGTGGCTTTCTGCACTACTCAAGAAATTTCTGAGTTTTTAAGTGCATGGAAGTTGATGAATTCGTAATGGACCTTATTTGACAAACATATCCAGAATTATATATATTTATGGAATTTAAAAAAATTGGAAGCATCACGTGAAAGATAAAATTACAGATATTTTGTAAATTATTGAAGACCATTGCTGGAGAAATTTAATTGTTAGAAGAAAGAAAATTGCATGTACTCCACTTTTCGCTTTTGGTTCTACATAACCAATTAAAAAAACCTTTCACCATATGAAAAATATTTCGAGTTCGCAAAGAAATTGTTTAACAATTAAATTCTCAGAATCGTTTCAAACTGAAATTCACAAATTACACTCCTGATTTTGCAGTATGAAAGTAGAGTGGAGCAAGGCTGCCGACCCCTGATGTAACGCAAAGCCTTACATTGCAATTGAAAAAAAATATATATCGGCTTTTTTCAAGTTATCTTTCCATTTTCATTCCTTCTCATACAACAAACTACACTTTGTTTTGCCGATCCTTGTTCCTTATCAAAAGTTTTCAAGAATCTAAATTGCGGCCCCTTGAATGAAAAATTCTCTCTTTCACCAGAAAAAAAATCCTGGATGAGAGAGCATTTTATTACCATGAACAGACTGTATTCCTTATAAACACTATCACTAATAACCTCACAATAAGAATCAAAAATACGTGCAAAAGGGACGCCTTAAGACTTCTTGAAGCCCTGGGCCCCTACTCAAAAGTAGCTTACTCCTATTTTCCTTAAAATAAGACAGTATATAGCGTATGTTGTCAAATACTCGTATAAACAATAACCCGAAACAAATAAATGTGGATGACTGAAATTGTAACAAACCGACTCGACCGACTGCCGCTTTTTGACTGAATGAGTAATGATGGTGTATGGATGTAGGCCTTGACCTGTACGTGGAAATGGGTCTTCACATGTAGCCAGTTGACATATCTTCCGAAATTCTCAGTTTTTCGGAGAGTACAACCGGAAATAAAATTTGACCGTTGAGATTATTCGAATTATGATCTTATTAAAGTAAGTCGATAACAAGACGATGTCCACATTACAGCCGAAGCACTGGGACCAGGCCCAGATGTCCCTGCTTAAAGACATCCTTGCATGCAAATCAGAGACAGATAGAAGAAAATATCAGTGTCGTACTGTGTATTGGGAAACCGGTTGAGGTTATCTTTCCGTACAGTGTACCGTCAAACTGGTTAAGAGGTTAACCTTTCAATTTAAATTGGTTTTTAATTAAGACTAACTCCGAACAATTTTTAATGTAAAGAAATCCTCGGATATTATTGTCATTTTGTATCTTCACTATCAGATTCAACAAAACAAGATTTGTTACATCAATTTAAAATATTGCTTTCAATTTAAATGTGCTTTTATGTAAGATCATAAATCAAAATATATTTCAGCATAGACAAATGATCAATTATTATTTCTATCTCATAACTGGTTTACCAGATAGAGTGACATGCTTTTAATTGTATTACACATTTTTGTTCAAATCAATCAATTTTTTGAGTCTGTTCAAACTCTTCCTCATAAATTTAATTCCAGAAGAAACATTTAATTTTTTTGTGTTGAACTGAAAATTTCTTTATGTGTAGAATATTCCTAAATTTTAAAGACAAAATTTTATACAGGTGCTTCTCATACAGACACAATGATTCACAACAATGATATGATATTTCTATGTCCAAATGTATCCAGAAATTCTGTTCCAATTTTTATATAAAAAGAAGATAAACCTAATCACATTACACCTAATATTATTAAATAAATTAAATGTTTGCTTATTTTTAAATGTTGGCTGTATAGCATCAAACAAAGAAAAAGATAATACTCTTAAAATGTAAATGGTTACATTTTTTTAATGTATAATTAAAATTTTCTGATGTAAGATTATTAAAAGGTGAGTTTTATTTTATTAGGATATATTTCATGAAGAGGGTATTTAATTTTATATTACCCCCGAAAAAAGAAAAATTCTTAGCTATGTGAATTTTTACAAAACATTTGAAATAAAGTCTTGCACTGTACTCCAACAAAAAAAAATAATTCGATTTATTATGAATATTTTTAAAAAAGTTAAAATCCGATTAACATAAAAAAATAAACATTTAAAAAATGTTTTTAAACATATGATCTATAATTACAAGTAAAAAAAAATAGCAAACAAAAATAAATTGCATAAATTTATTTTATAAATAGGTTTTCTATAGGTTTTCTATATAAATAGGTTCTTTGTCAGGTTGTAAAAACGACGTAGCAAGAGGCATATTTTTAATAAAATTTTTTTTAAATGTCATTCATGTGAAGTTAAGCCTTTTACCAATAATTCTGTTAAAAACCAGGCAAAGAAGTGAAGTGTGTTCTCTTATATTCTGAAAAGTCCAATTTATCTGTAAAATCTATATCTCTGAAGAGTTTTATAATTTGCTGAATGATTTTTCCCATGAATGATTTTTTTTGTAGAATCATATGAGCACTTAATTGAAAATGTAATAACCCTTTTGTATAATTTTCTTTTTAGAGAAATTATATTAAATCGATGTTTTATTGTATGCAGTTGGAACGCATTACAAAAATTGTTTTATATTTTCTTAAGAATGAATGATAGTATTGAATTTTGAATGATCAAATTTAGGCTATTTTTATAAACTGGTTTTATAATTATTTTTGTACAAAAATACTTTTCCAAAAAGAATATTACTTTATTTTTAAGAAATTGAAATACAATATTGAAAGCTTAGCATGCTTTTGAATTAAAAAAGAGGCAGTTAATATTTTCAAATAAAATAATGCACTAAGAACTAATAAAAGGAAATTCAATATATTCTCTTCAATACATTCCGAAATACCACGCGAGACAATGGCTGTATTTATGGAATTTTCTCAAACAAGACAGGAAACAAATGCTAGTTTATTTGTTAAATCGTTCCTTCTTTTTCTTTAATAGAATGCAATTTTATTTCCTTGCAACAAAATGAGGAGAATTTATATTTGTTACGCATCGTATATAAGGATTTTTTTTTAAATAAAAGATATCACTAATCCAGATTGCTGAAATTTTTCCTTCTTTGATATCTCAGCAAGCGTTGATTGCTTGGCAAACACGTCCTATTTTGGGTTTTCATTAATTTCCCAAATGAGCTACTTCCTGCTGATCGATTTTAGAAGCGGAAGTTTCTTAAAAAAACTAATAAATTACCGCCAAACAATTAATCTCACTTTATATTGATTTATACTGTCAAGAATTAAATCAAGCAGCAAGATTATTCTTTTTTCCCCTTCTTCCAGCGAAGTAATTTGGTTTTATGAGATCGAGGAAGCAGTTTTTGTTTTCTTGAAAAACAAATAGAATAGAATTGCTTCATTCTTTTGCTGTTGTATCGTTTATTAAATATTGAACCTTTAATAGGGATAGAAATGTTATTACATTAAGTTATTTGGTGTTTTTTGGGTTGTAAAATATATAAAGCATCATAAAATGGCCCTATAAAACACTAAAAATAAAACTATAAAACGTTCAAAGGTGATACTTTTCATATAGAGTATAAACAGCTTATTAATTTCAGCTTAAGAAAGATAATTAGAATAGCCAATTAATTTTGCACTTATCGCCTTAAAATCACTTTTTATTCTTTAGTTTTCAACAATTTTTATTTAAATTGTTTTCAACAAAGTAGCTCTAAAATCAGAAGTATTTTTGATGTCATGCCCTATTGAAATAAAGTAAAATAAAAATACTAATATATTATTAGTTAAATTAAATAATCAATATCGTATGCTGTACTGAAAAGCAAACATTTAATATAATTATATTTCATTGTTTATATAGTTAAAAATATTGATTAAATTCAAATTTTGTTACTTTTTTCATTTTTATGAAACAGTCTTACTCAAATATGGAATGCAACCATTCAATATTGTTCTTAATATTTAAAAAAAAAAAAAACTGTATTTAATTTTACAATTGTAAAGTACCAGTTTCAAAATAATATAGTGGCTGTTTCGTCATTATAATGATATATATTTTAACAATTGAAATATTTTCCATCAATATATAACCTCAAATATATTAGAATACATTTCGTCCGAATGTATCCGACATGCATATACTGGCTATTTGCAAAATTAATAAGCATGCAGTACCTATTTGCATTACTGACATGCATAAAGTAATTGTTTGGAAAATATTAGAGCAATCGAACTTTAAAGATGAAGTTTACTGAATACTGAAAAGATATTAATGAGACTTTTTGGATCATTGTTTATTGTTAGGATTAGTGCTCCCGGTGTAAAAGGAAAGGATCAATTACCTAAAACTGTTTTTATAAAAATATCGGTACTTACGCATTATCGCAACTTATTGGAGACATTATATAAAACGAAGCACATGATCGCTAATTCAGAGCATACGGCACATGCGAAATTGGGAAAGCCAACTTGGCGAGTTATATTGAACGTTGGCGATTGTTACTATAATAAGTTTACCAAAAAATCTTCCACACAATTTAATGTGTAATCCTATGGGCTTAGCATACACATTACCTTTTATAATTTAGAAGCATATATTTGATGCATAATTTTTTTATTTTAGGAAAAATCATCGACTTAAAAGAAAATAATAATTACTTATACGTTGGATGAATGCATATTACGAATTCTTTTTTTTATTATCTGGGTATGCATTACATAAAATAGGTAATAATTCTTCGGTACTTACGTATTATCGCAATGTATTGGCGACATTATATGAAACGAAGCTCATAATCAGCGCATTCGACATATGCGAAATTGGGAGTGCTCACTTGGCAATTTATCTTGAAAGTTGGCGATTTTTGCTATAATATGTAAGTACCAAAAATCTTCCCAAAATTTAGAGAATAATTCTGTGGGTTTAGCATACACATTCTCTTTTAAAATTTAGAAGTATATATTTGATGCATAATTTCTCTATTTTAGGAAAAAATCATCAACTTATACATTGGATGGATGTGTAGTACGAATTCTTTTTTTATTATCAAGGCATGTATTACACAAAATAGGTAATAATCATACATGTTGTGTTAGAA
Organism: Trichonephila clavata; assembly: GCA_019973975.1. Taxonomy (NCBI): domain Eukaryota; kingdom Metazoa; phylum Arthropoda; class Arachnida; order Araneae; family Nephilidae; genus Trichonephila; species Trichonephila clavata. The sequence goes on from BMAO01030905.1 coordinate 406,371, forward strand.
GACGTAAAAAAACCTATATAAACTGTTTCGATTAATTATTTCTCCAATAATAAAATTTATTTCAATTGTTTAATCAGTTGAAGCATGAATGATAAAACAAACTTTAAAATAAGTTTTCTGAGTGAATCTTCAATGCTAAAACAAATATTAATCAGTATTTGCTTTTGTTGTAACTTTTTTGTAGTAATTAAAAAAAGTACAAAATCCAACTAATTAAAACCAATTAAATGTTCGGAAAATGATTTTTTTTGTTACTAATATATTTACTTATCAAATGTATTCTTTTGCGCTTAAAACTTTAACACCGTCGCATAATTTATGCAATGATTGCTCTCATAATGTGCGAAATAATTATCTATCGGTAAACAGTCCAAATAATTTCTTACTAAATTGCCGTTAAACTCTCATAATGTAAATGTTTGAGAAATTCTAATATTTACTTTTTATGCACTAAAATTTTTTTTAAATAACTGCCATGCTACTTGCGGCTAGCTTTTAGTCTGTTCTTCTTAGTTTTATTAGAAAAAAAATGCTTGTTAAAAATTTCTTTGCAGAAGAGATATTGAATCATCAGACATCAATTTCTATATCTTAGAAAAATTGTTTTTATAAATACTAATATGGCTTAGAGGTGGGGAATGACAGTTTCTTCAACGTCTTCCTATAAAGCAACATGAGAGCTATTGGCGACGGACCTCGTAATTCTGAACCTCGATCAAGTGACGTAAAGGTGAATTAAAAACATGTGTTTCTGAAAAAAGTATTAATATAATACCTGAAAAATAGTGGTTCTTTTAGATTTTTTTAAAGTTCAGTTTTTCTCACTTTAAAGTATTTTTTAATAAATACAGTGGAAATCGTTTAACATAACACTGAAGGGAATGAAACACATTTTTTCGTGTTAAAAGAAATTGCAGAAAAAAACCTATGTATTTTATAAAATTTAATTTATTAGAGTAAATTTTATTTAAATAGATATGTATATATGCAAGTATTTAATAAAAATCAATGAAACAAAAGCAATCATGCAAAATTAATGAAATAATACAAATTTTTCAGGTTTTTTGAAGAAATATTTATAGAGTTTTCGGAAAATAATCTGACATTTTTCTTTGCATTTTCTTAGTATCAAATTTCCAACAAATTATTCGATGTCATCCTTTTGTTATTCATTTCGTTATTGGAATGTGCGTCTATATATAATTAACTTCACATATTTTTCATGATGTCCTTATTTCGGATGACATGGGAACAGGAGCTACATCTTTCATTCCATTTCCCCCGTCGGAATCGTTATTTTTTGAGCTTTGAATAAACTACAATTTGTCTTTGTCTGCCATGATTGGGGTTGTACACACATTATCATCATCTACTGCAACGAATTCTTCCGATGATACAATGGGACAGTGCAATAATACAGAAAATAATATGAAGCCGCCTCTCTTTCATTTCACACCCCTCTTAAATATCTGATATTTTCCGTATTTTGTTCATTTCCAGGAGGGAAATTTTCTCGTGTTAAGCGATTTTGGTTTCATGCTAAGAGAAAAAATACATGAAAACACATAGTAGTTGGTCGGGATCCTTGTATTATTTCGTGTTCACTGATATTAGGCTTAAGCTAAATGTATTTCACTATATAGCATTTGTAAGGATTTTGAACTTTTTTTCGAAGATAATTTGATAAAAGCAATTTTTTTTTACAGTTAGTTCATTGTAGAAGAGAATGCTCGGCAACGCATCTTTTAAGAAAATTACATTCTAAAATTATTTAAAGTGTTTTCAGTATCTTTTAAATAGAAAAGTGTGAAAATTTCCCCTTATGGAGCTAAACATTAAAAGACTTTCTCTTAAAGCTTTAACTCAATTTATCAAAATATAGCAAAATGTATGACTAGAATATTATTGTAAGAGAAACACCAGAAAAATGCACGAATAAACTTTTATAGGACGTTTAAAATGAAAAAAAAAATACAAATTACTCCAAATACAGAATACAATCACTGCTTCAAATCAAAATCTTTATGCATGCAAAAAATAAGAACCTGAATGTCAAATTACTCGTGAAAAACATCCATTTTTTCGAAGCATAAGCAAAAAAAAAAGGAAGATATGCAACGAAAGCAATGCATGTTAAAAACAATTTCAAAATGGGTATCCTTTTTTTGAGGAGGATTTGAAGTTTGTTTGTTTCGCGTTCTGTTTTCCGTTCTGGCGTCACAATCATTTTTCGAAGCGAATAAATCATGCACATTTTTGTTTCACATTCGGTTTTCTTCTTCCCCTCCCCCTTAACTTTCTCTTTCATTCGTATTATTTCTTCTTAAAAATACTTCGGAATATATATATTATAATAGACCGATGGTTTTTGCGACAATACCTTTTCGTAAAGAGGTCTCATCCCTCTTTCTCTCTCTCCCACTCTCTGTGCATGTGTAATATGAGTTTCAGAGAAGACTTGTACGACAAAATAAAATCTGGTGTATTTTGTCTTGTTTCTCATTCTTCGAAAAACATAAAACAAACATGTTTTATTATACTTTGTCACTCAAAAGGAATATTGCTTCGGAAGGACTTTTTCTTAAAAAGAAAAGCAACTCGTAGCGAATTCTCTCGTGCTTTCTATAAAAGAAGATCTTTCCAGAATCTTTTATTTTTGATCTCTGAAAACAAAAGCAATTTCTTTGCATCATGAAATACGGAAGAATGTTATATATTTTCTGCACTGCAGGACAGAGAGAAATCTATTCGAAATTCTTTTTGTATAGCTGTTATAAAGTCGATTAAAAATAATGAATAATATATTCAGTTTTTCATGAAAGTCCTTTTAACTCTTAAGATTGTAGATGTGTATTTTTTAAAGTATGCTCGATTCAATAAAATAATTAATACATTTAGTATAAAATACTTAATCGGTCAATTGTAGAAGCAAAAGTAATTATTATTTTTTTTTAGAATTTATAAACAAACTTAGTTTAAAAGAATATCAGTTAAATAGTTTAATTTATTTCAAATATTATTGTTTAACATGTTTTGTATTTATTTCTGATTGATTGTACATTATATTTCGGCGTATTACACGCACTTGTACTTAAAAATTGCATTTTCTAGCTCTTAGGCATATTCGCTGTTCATAACGTGCAAAAAATTTTTTATAAATAAACCTGAAATGTACATGTTTAATTTTTAGGAACAATTTACATGAAATATTATCTCGGGATATTACTGCATACTTCTACAACTCCAACCCTAAAGCACACGAAAAGAGAGGAAAGACAAACATTATTAGGTATTTCATTGTTGAGAGTTTATATAAGCTATGCTATTCATTTTAAATGTAAAAAAATATTTAGATATATGCATAAGTATAAGCTTTTTATGCTCAAATTTTCTTTAATTTAAAGCTATCTCATTTATGTACCCGGGGCAAAACGTGTACTTATACTTTAAAACAGGATTTTTTAAAATTTTAGTTTATATTCACGCTCTCTTTTTTAGAAAGAAACCTGAAATGTTCATATACATTGCTGTTATCTTTTGATGTTATTTATTCGGAATATTGTGCCAGGCTTTTGAACAATGGTACAACTCTAACATTACAACCATTAAACACAGGAATAGAGGGAGAGGGAAGACAACATTTATAAAATATTTCATCGTTGAAATTATTTTAAGGGAAGTCATTTCTATGAAATGGACAGTATTTACATACATGTAGAAATCAAGCTTTATTTATTTTTAACACTATCTTTTTTATATTCAACTTATAACGGGCACCCCTAAATTTCCCTCTTAACTTTTGTGTTAAGAGTGCATATTATACGCCGGAATATACCTTGCATTGTTTATACTCTACAGATAGTCAAAACGTTCGAAAATAAATTCCATGAAAATAATATACACGTGTTAACTGTAATTAATATTCTTTATATAAATGAAATATTATTCAGTTTTAAGAGTAGAAAAAAGAAGGGCGAATAAAAGACTTCAACTTCAAAGTAAAGAGAAAAAAAAGAACATTTTACTGAAACCTGACAGTGCTCTAAATTAAGAATCGGCTGCTTCTGAAGCAATTTCAGAACATTCACTTGCGACTACATTCAGAAACTAAGCATAAATTAAGTTTGGCATTAGATGCCAGTGCTCGCGAGAACGCCAAGCAGAAATTTCTAACATATCTTCAGATTTCTTTCATCTGCTTTAGCTGCTATGATAGAATTTTAAGCAAGTACGTGCTGCTTCTAAATCCATCCATCCGTATGCAGTTGTTTTATAAAAGTAATAAAATGCTGCGAATTCCTCGAATACATAATTCAGGCAGAATAATTTGAAACAAATGTCTCACCAACCCTATTTATGTAGCTCCTACGACGAGGAGTTGCGTTTTTAGTTTTTGTTTTTGAATATATGCAAATTCATATCTTCTCACGGTAGTTTGAGTTACAGAATAATATTTAAAAATTCTGAAAGCTGAAAAACGATGGCAGTTTTCGAATTTTGCATTATACTTTGCATGGGCAATCTGACAGGAAAGCGTTAAAATAGAAGAATTTTTTTTTTGCGTTTTCTTAATGGCTTCTGTGTTCGGTGAAGAATGATTAATGCGATCATACGTCATTAACGGTTTTTAAGGAACAAAGCAAAATACATAAAAGCATTTCTGTTTTCTGGAAGATTAATGCTGATTTGTGATGTAGAGCTATTAGAACTCATGCATTTAAAAGCTATTGATTTTTGAAATATTCTGTTAAAAATAAAACAAATAAATGATATATATAGTAACTTATTTAAAAAATTTCTTACATATATAAATCCAATTTTAACCTTATATTATTGCTCTGTTTATATAATAATCTTACTATTAATAAAATATTAACACAATTGTTACATAAATTTTAAAATATTTATTTCATTTTTAGTTTACTTTTTGCTCTTGCCTGTTATTTACTTGTAAATCGATATCATACATTGGGAGTTTTGTCAAAATGTGGGACTCTGTTCAAATTAATTTTACATAAAATTTATAGTGATGATTATATATATATATATATATATATTAGAAATGCTAAAATATACTTATATTTGATTATATAAGTGAAAAACTATTTTTTTAAAATTACAACATTTTATTAATTTGTACTGAGAAATATATGTAGAGTTGGATATGTGCACTGTCGCATCTCTTTTCCTTTTTTAAGTTGAGTGGAGATTTCGCACTGACGTCACACCCGGTATTGCGTGGTAAATCACTCAGATGGACTCTAGAAACATTAAACACTAGACGTAGAAGAAAGGCATTCCCCTTTGGTGTTTATTATATCTCTAAATATTTCATCCTTCATTGTTTAATAAATCATTTATATTATCCTGAGGTTGTAGTCATTTTCCTATATATATTTTACATAATATGTGTGCATCCACAGCAAAGATAACTTAGAAAACACACATATATAGCTGAAATATATTTCGCAATGACAACGAACTATGTTGACATGAATGTAGATGAATCTGCAAAATATAATGTTTATACTACGCATCATTATACACATAGACCACATCTTTACCCAACCACATCACTACATATTTCATTATTCTAAATGACTATATATTGTTTTAAAGTTATTGATATCTAAGTTCTAACATTACGCTTCCGATTGTATTGAAAAACGTTCTTTAATTCTCGACTCTCAATTTATAAAGAATAGTAGTTGAATTTCTAAAATGTATGTATATTTATCTTTTAAGTTTCTATGCCCTCCTTCCCTTGATAACAACCGTTTTTAACACATCTCCACACAAAGAAAGCCCATTTGCCTAATTTCAAGTCTTTAAGTCTAATAGTTCAAAAACGAGAATAATTTTCCATAAAGACCCACAAACCCTCTTCGGGTGAACTTTCGCAAAACCTGTTCTTTGCACACAGTTACTAAACAAGGGTATTAGAAAAGTAGAAGGTTATGCCTGCTACTTTTCAAATCTGTAGATCTAATTGTTTTGGAGATTTCTTAATAGCTGAGTAAATTAGTGTCATACATTTTTCTCATATATATATATATATATATATATATATATATATTATATAAAAATGGTTAATATTTATTTAAAATACATAAATTAACAATCATTGATATAAGAATTCGAATTGAAAAGAATGAATGAAATACATTTGGTAACATGCTAGCTGATTTATTGAAAGTATATAACTAAGATGTATTCATATACAATTAATTTAACATTGTCTTTAGAAAATTAAATACACTTTTTTTCATAAGACAGAATTATAGTTCCATTTATTTTAAATTCTTCTGAGCTTTAATTAATAAGTATTATAATATTAGAAAAAGATGAGTATTCTCACACATCCATCATGCAAATATTCTTTTGCAAAACCCCAAAGACTATCATCGCCCACTTATTCCAAAAACAATATGAATCAGCATTGAGCTTTCAGAACAATATCTGCCTATAGCAAATGATGTATCTATTTGATCTCAATACCTATTCACTCTTGTAGAGTCTCAATACCCTCCAAGTCCCCGCTCTATCCAATTCTCATGAAGAGGTTGCATTCAACCTGGTGCATAGAAACCGGGTACAATTCGGATAGTTAGTTAATATAAGCGCGTCTTGATTAGTAGCTGTCAATTGGGCGCTCTGGGAACTGTTGCTTCCTCATCAGATTGTTACGGGCGAGGCCAGGGATTGGAATGTGTCCATTTCCAATGTCCCCAGGCTATTCTCTCTTATGTCTCTAACGGACTCTATCACTGTTTCCTGTTGAGAAGGTTATAGTGTATTTGCTTCGAATAGTATGGAGTTATATTAAAATATACAGAGAGACGAGAGAGTTGGGAGAACAAATATATTGTTTGGAGATTGTTTTTAAAGAACACATCGCATTATGTACTTTATTATAAAGCGTTATTTTGAAATACGGGAGTGAAAATGAGTGATCAAGAAATTGGATCAGGGTGTAAAAATATGGTCATAAGTGAATCTTAAAAAACAATTATGCATTTTTCACTGATAAGTATAATGGTTTAATTTTAACGAATTGACGTATGTTAGCTAAAAAATTAGAATTTGCATTATATTTAGATTTTTGCATACCATATTGTATTGCAATTTTGAATAAATAAATTATTTTGCTAGCACCAAAGCAATTTGTTCAGAAATAAATGCCACCATAAATTCTTATTTGTCTCAATTAGATTATTACTAATCGAGTTAAATAAAAAGTACATGTTGTTTTCGACATTCTGGGGAAACAAATAAGTAACAGAGTGAATAAATTTTCTTCATTACTTGTCCTCTGATTGATCCTAGTACTGTCAGATATTTCAGATTCTCTAATAATTTACACACACACACACACACACACACACACACACACACACACACACACACACACACACACACACACACACACACACACACACACACACACACACACACACACACACACCCACGCACACACACACACACACCACACACACACACACACACACACGCACCACGCACGCACACACACACACATTTTTTTATATATCAATAATTAAAGTTAAATTGAGAATTATTAATTAAAACATTATAAAGACCTTAATGTCGATGGATTATCTTCGTTTCAGTTTATTCTGTCTTATGGGTTGTATAGGCTTGCACTGATTTCAGTGCATATAAGAATCCTTGCAATTTGTTCCTGACTGTTGCACGGTAGAAAATTTCAATATTTTTTGGTTTACAGTTTCAACAGCAAAATGACTAATTTCCTGTAATTAGATTATTTTTTTACCAATTGTTTTTCTTGTAAGGCATACATATTACCTAAATATATTGCAAATAGTTCCATTTAGATTCATATTCTGGTAAACTGACAGAGGGCGAGGAAAATTTATAAGGAGTTTATAACTGAGATTAAATGATTTCAAATATTAGGTTGAAGGTTTTGAAAAGAAATTTCAAATTAATTCTAAATTATATTTATATTTGATACATCTGTCAAAAAAATCTTATTTACTGTCAGCTTATTGAAAATAAATGAAAGCGGCAAACCGAAACTTTGTTCCTCTAGTTTTCAATACGAAATGAGCCATTTAAAAAAAAACCGGATTGTGCGAACAGGTAAGAAACACGCTATGTGTGTGTGTGTGTGTATTATAACATAAGGAGTTTGCCTTCTAAACCACTAACATAGAAGTTGAAATTAGAGCTTCAACCCTCAAAAGGATTTGTTGAATGTATAATTATTAAAAAAGGAAATTATTTAAACTAGGTTATCCATCTATTCAAACAACTAATGCCACATTCCACTTTCTTCTTTTAAACAAGAGTTAGATCGGCATTGGTAAAAAAGATGTCCAGAGTCATTATCAGGCAGCAACATCAAGGCAGCAGCATCTAGACAGCATCATTACTCGTCAAGTCAACACATAAAGGGTTTTGGTTGTGATGTCCCTCCCCCTACACACCATTTCTATTCTTCTGGGTTGGCGCCTACCTGTCACTCTTTTGAATGTTAATCAATACTTTCAGCTGAAAAACTTAAATGATGGAAGATTTGTCATCCAACAGTTTTTTACTCTTCTAACCCAAGACTTTTACTGTTATGGGTTTCATCTTGAATCAAAAAGAAGGCAAAAAGTCACAGATAATAATGGGGAATATCCATAATTATAGGCTTTATACATTTTGTATTTACGCTACTTAATCATTAAAAAGTACATAGAATTTTGCACTTAACACATAATAACATACATTTAAATTTTACTGTTTCCGATATTATTTTGAAATTTAGCAATGAAAATGAAGGGATACACCTAGTGCTATATATTGGAAACTATACGAAGACGAGAAATCCTAGTTTGGGAATCGCATTTTGGAATATCTTACAGACAGTATTGAATACATTATTATTTTCCTTTATCTTTATCTGAAAATTTACTGTATTGTTAAATGGCTGAAACTCATGTTATTATTGATGAGTTTATAATACTTTTTTTATTTTCATTTGGAGACACTTGAAGAGATTCAAATAAAATTTTACTCTTATGTCTCATTTATAATATCCTTAGAAGATTATTAGAAGAGTATTAATCAGAATTATTACCATCATAAGGTTTTAAAAAAGCTACTGTTAAGTTTTTATAAGTGCTTTTTTTGAACAATTAGAGTGTACTTTAAAATTTACTGTATTTTCTTTCAGAAAAGAATGTGAAAATTTGACTTATATATTTTATAAAAGATACAGTTTTAATCATTCAACAGTTAGACTGACGAGGTACAGTTTTTTTAAAGTATATATATATATATATAACGCCCATGCATCAATTATTCAGATAAAGAGAAAGATTTTAAAAAAATTTAAAAAATATCATAAATACCAAAAAGATTTGAATGTATAGAACAGTAATTAAAATATAATTATAATAAACAATAATGGTATCAATATTCAAAAAAGGACATATTTCATCAAATATTTATCAAAACTTTGTCAATCCAGCTACTCCAGTTTCAATGTTCAAATATCCATCAACAAACACCAAAAGAAACACCATCAAACATCCTACCCCAACACTAAAACATAGCATTCGCCTCCAGATAAATGAACCTTAAAACCATGAATATCACCAGCAGCGTCTTCCATCGTATATACACTGTCGAGTCTCTGGTAAAGTCATCAAACCTCCTCCTCGAGTTATCAACCCTTGCGTTCTGCAGGGGATCTCTTTTACCACAAACCCAGTATTCATCGCTTAAGATGATCTCATAAACATTGCTTAATATAGCGTGGAAGACTAACATGGGTATTCTACGCTGTGTGTGTTTGCTTAACACACCAAAGCTATTGAAAAAAGTCCAACAGTAAAAAGAAGGAAGAAACCATTTACCACGAAAAAGGAATCATTCTTCAAGGGCCGTTGAGTAGACGATGTCCTTTCCCCTTTGCCTTAGGATTAGAAGTTTATTTTTTTTCCTTGTGAAAACTAGAGCAGGAATAATGTTTTGACTGAAATTTATATTTTGAAACGGGGGTATCTTGTTTTGCCGTGCGCAATGTTTTTGAAATTTATGTGCGATATATCTAGCATGAATTCTAGTTCGTTCAGTGTTGTATGGTTCATAGGATGTGGTAAATGAGCTGTATAAACGAATAAATTCACATAGAGTAATCTATAACTTTAACAGGCGTTTTTTTTTTGATAATTTTGTTTGCAAAGTTTTCATAATGAGTAAAAGACTCTTATCATTTTAATTAGTAAATCAATAATAAGGATAATTTTCTTAGTATTCTGCCTTTCGTTGTATACATGTAGACAAATGCTTATTTTAGAATCATGTATAATTTATGAGAGGTATGTTTGTGCTGATAATTATAATGATAAAAGCCTTTTAAATGTCTATGAAACATTTTTCATCAGTGTATATTCTAATGCTAGTGAAATTTTTTTTTATAAGTGGTGAAAAACATATGCTGCATATAATAGATTTTACAATAAGTAACCATTTAAAAAGACGTGTAAATATATAGTATTAAATTTATTAATGTTACACATAAATATTTAAAATATGAATAACATTTACATTAATTCAAACGCTTTAGTAGATTACTATTCCACGAAAACCGATTAAGTTTTAAAATTTTATTTTTGTCGTACATATTTATTACGTATATTACGATATTTACTTATTATACTGGCGACAAATTTCAAGAAATAAAAAGGTATCACCAAATGCCACGATATGTTACTAATAGCGAAATACAGTTTCCCAGCATGTTCAAGCTAGATTATTATAAGGATGACCACATTTATAGATATAAAGTCTTTTGAAGTGGCGACGTCTTTTTATTTGGCGAGATTGGTCGATGGTATAATTAGCAAATACCCTTTGGGCTTAGTGAGAACGTTTTGAAACAAATTACTTTTAAAATAAAAGATATATAATTAACTGATAAAAAGAACTAGGATATTTATTTTTATCATTATGAAAATTCTTTGTAAATCCAGAAATTTATTTCCTAAGATAACATTTTCGTAAGGGGAATTCATTATGTATCTTAAGAAATTTTTTGCCTCGTTTTAACGAAATTTATTTCAATCAATAAAATCATTATAAAACTTATAGATTTATACCTGACTATTGGCAAATTTCCATTTTCTTATCTATTTTAAAACATATTTACTGTTTAATAAATAGTTTTAAATTTGTTTTGGCTTTGAATTCCATAAATTTTTCCTCAAAATATTTCATTTTAAAAGCAGCATCCATCTATCAGATACAGAAAAAATGAAAAATGAAAAATTGCCTTATATACATTCTCTATAATGTAATTTATTTTTATATTCAAGCTCACAAGAACGAAAATCGCAAACGCAATTTACACATTTTGCCTAGAGAAAGATTGATATCGAAATGGGTATTGTCGACGTTTCCATCTAAAAATTCACCATACAAAATCGCCTTTTTGAAATTCATCTCTTTCTTGTTTCAAAAGCATCTCAATCCTTCCAGCTTTACATTTGTTGCGCAGAATCTAAAGTAGACGAAAGAACCGCTATTCAGATAGGCACGTCTCACAGACACGATTTCTCGTCGACTTATATCGCTTCTAACTCTTTTCTACAATCAGAAATCTTGTCATTCCTATTCACCCATAGTATTTCCTCGGAAGAAAAAAGTGTAACAGTAATTCCGTATGAACGCATATGATATCCATTTTCGTGTTTCCGAATATAATACTTCCGCTATTTCCTAGAATTATGTAGTGCTTCAGTGCTTAAAATGCAATCTGTTGGCAAGGGAGGAGTGGATGGTAACTACAAACGACCGTTTTATTACTTTCCCAGTTAGCCAAGCCTTTGAAAAAATGAGGAAAACACGCCTTTTTTTCTCTTGTTTCATAGATTTCAGGCAAGCAAAAAGTAAAAAAATGGAATCTCTTCTCCGTCGGATGTTACAGACACTTTACGTAACACGAAAGCGACAATGTACAAACTGGCGACAGTTGCGTGTGAGGAAACAATTAAAGGAGGTCTTGAAGAAGAGATGGGAGATGCATCAGCTTGCATGGTTGCGTGTAGGTAAAATTTTCTTTGTTTTTTAAAGTATGGGATCACGCTATTTGCCTCTCGAGTTAATAATGCTGTATTCTTCAAGTTTGTGTCTGTGATGAACTTCATTTCTTGATGCCACTTGACGCAGTGTCTGCACAGCTTGCCATAGCCTTCTAAAAGGCTCTCAAAGCCAGAGACCATTTTTTAAGGAGTGCAGCTCATTAAGAAATGTTAATTATATTCCTGGATAAGAGTGTATATGTAGAAAATGTTAATCACGTGTATGGAACACATTAATAAACCTATGCACACTTCAAAAAAGAACAACAAGATTTATAAAACATAAGTTGCTTTAATGAAGTTTAATGAAACTGAACCTTCATTTATTTTAGAATTTTCTTTATAAACTAGTCTATTTTAATTTTCAATATTAGTTGTTTTCCTAACATGACAGTTCAATACGTGCCCCAGTAACTTAAGTATCCGAAATAGCCTGAATTAAATTCTTAAATATCTTTTGCTCGGTAATGAGCTGAATTCACGAAGGTCACGTGATAAATTCAATCACGTGTTCTCCAATGAATTCAAAACTGACACTACAGTTTATTTATTATTCTACTTGTAAAATAAAGATAAAATTTCCTTGATAATTCGGTATATATATATAAAGATGCTTAAGAATTAATATTCTTAAAATGTTTTCTTCAAAATTACACAAAACAATCTTTATATTATACGTGTATTTTTTTAAAACAAGTGCATTTTATTTTGTACTTTATTATTTTTTAACAAATATGTAGGTTTTAAAAGAATGTTTCCCTAAAAAGCAAAATTTGGCTACAGTGAAGCGCACTTGTACTAAACTAACTTAATGGAAACGTGTGATTGCATTTATCATGTGACTATGACGTCACATGAATTTATCCTATTTGTTTATAAATAAAAATGAAATAATTAATAGAACTCGTTCGCTATATTAGAGATTTCATTAATATGGTGTTTAATTACATCTATATATTTGAGAAAGAAAACGTTCTAGTGACATCTATATATGATAACATTTTTCAAAAAATCGGAAATAGTTCTTTCATGTGCAAAAGAAAAATATCTTTTATGTAAGTTTACTAAAGCTTTCATAACTTATCTTCTTTAAAAAAAAAATCTAAACTTACCAATTTATTCTTGGTTTTTCTTCTTCTATAACACATTTAACCCAAAATTCTATTGAGAAAAAGAAATTTGTTCAAAACACAAGATTAAAAAAAATTCTATGACCCGTGACATTTTAGTTCTGTATTTGAAAAATAGATGATAATCGTGAAGTCTGCTAGAATTTATAGTAGTTTTTCTTTCAGAATTGAAATACTGATACTGGTGATGGGAAGGGTTAAAATAGAGAAAAAGAAAGAAAGCAAATGCTTTTATCCGCGCGCAGTAATGTTGTCTTAGAATATAAGAAAATAGTCGATTTTCTCTCACATAATACAAAGAATATGAAAGTAATGCTTCATATTGTCTGAAAGCGTTTGCGTGGTTTACATTATTTATTAAACTAGAGACCATTTCTTCGCAATACAATGGACTGAAGACTTGAGACCGGGAGCGAAGATATTCTTTATGTTTTATTAAGTTATTCCTCTTGTGAATTCTTGGGTTATTGTTTTCAAATATCACCACACCATAGATACATTGTTCTGTACTTTACTGTTTCTTAGTGTGGGATAGCAGTTTTACGGAGAAAGAGCTTGAGCAAGTGGATAAATTATATTAATATAATTACATTTAAGTTATATGATTTATATTTTATATTAATAAAAGAGTGGTATAAAAGTTATATTTCTCAAACTTTTATTGTTAAAAAAGTCTATTGCTCATTAATATAATTAAAATATCTTTTTATATTTTCTGTTATGCAGAACTCCAAATACCATTATCAAATGGAATAGAATCCATCAATACGCTTACATTCATGTTGTTTAAGCATGTCGATGTATGTAATAGCTTACGTAAACTTTTTCTCTTGAGGCATTTTAATTCATAAATGGTCTTGAACCCTCCAAGTCTTTGCATGGTAATTATTGTCCAGTTTTCACTCCTAACGGAGTATAACCATAACCTTATCTTCCAAAAACTAAAAATTCAGTTTCTAAACCAGGGAGATGTAATTTTGCGCTCACTCATCTCTTGAATGTACAATGAATGTTTTTGTTACTATCTTAAATGTTCGCGTGTTTGTCTATTTCTGTTTGTGTTGCACCTTTTATACCGCCGTTTAACCCTTTTATTTGCCAATAAAATATGAATATTTAAAGCCTAAAAGCCTCCGCACCTTTTTTACTTCTGCATCAAAGCCAAAAATATTTGAATACCAAAATGCATAAATTGAGTTCGTATCACTTCATGTATACATAGCTTTTATTATAAAAAATGTTAATTTCAAATATTCTAAAGTCAAATAAATAAAGAATACACGAAATTGATATCATCATGAAGGATTGTTATATTTTGAATTCTATGTTTATTATAATATCATACAAAATGAATTGTCTTGGAGCAGAGAAATAACTACGATATAAATTTTTAGTAGTGTTAAAATCTCTTTATTCAAATATTTTTTAATTCAACAGTTGTTTAGTATTAAAAAATTGTTAATTAATTATTAATAGAATTATTTTAATAAGCGAATTCAAGAACATAGCTGTTGGAAAAATAGAATCAATCGTTTTATTTACACAAGGTAGTTGAATTTATACCAAGCATTTGATTTCAGCTTGTTGGTTTTACCTCAATTTATTGGTTTTTCTTATCCTTGTTGGTTTTATCTTAGATTGTTGATATGTTTGTAATAAATTATGTGAATATTTTAAAACTAAAAATTTTTCGAAGTACAGATAAATTTAAGAAATACGTGTAACTGATAGCATCATGAAAAGTTATCACATCTTAGATTTGATTTTTATGAGTAAATAAAATCCCATTTCAAAACGGGAAACATATAGTCAGTTAAATAATAAATATTACATGTTATAGTTCCAATTTTGTAAATTTAAAATTATTTTTTATCGAAAGTAAAATGTAAAGACATGATAAATATTTATTTTAACTTCAAATCAATTATTTCATCACATATTATATCTGTGTCAATTTCTTTTATAGCTTACAGAAATTTTATAGGAGAAATTTGATGAGCTTGTACGATGATGACGAGCAAATATTTTATCTAAACTATTAATTAAGTACAGCATGAAACGAGTTTGGATTTTCCATGCATTAATAAAATGGTATCTATTTTAATCTCTTAAATTCAAATGGTTCTCTGAAACTTATTTTTTATCACATATTCATTTTTATGATTCGTAATAAGTTCTATACTGACATCGAAAATAGATGTTTAAAATAAAATAAGTACTTAAATAACACTTTATAAAAATTTCTATTTATTTCTTAAAAAAATAAATAATAAAATAATTAACAATTTACTTTGAATTTCTTAATTTTGGAATTGAAATCTTAAATGAAATATGTGATGTTTTATAATTTTTACTATATAAATTTATTACAGATTTCATGCTTTGGTTCTATCGCTGATGAAATTTAGAGTTTTTTTTCGTTTTGAATATTTTTTTATATTAAAATATAGAACAAAATATTTAAAAATACCAACGAACGTTTTACAAAACATTTCATTAGCATGCAAAACTATTAAGGTCTTATAAGGGGAATGGAAGAGTTTATACATATTGCTTAAATTATTCTTGAATTTCGCATTAAAAATGTAGGGATATTTTTTTTTTTTTGCGTAAGCGAAATACTAATTTTACACTGTAAAAAATAATTGTATTTTCAATTCCACATAGGTTTTATTGTTAAGAATAGATATAAATTTAGTGAAACTTTTATTTATCTAACAAATGCAAGAAATACTTGGAAAAAAGAATTTTAATGACTAAGGTAACTTGTATATATTGTTTATATATTTTTAAGCATGGACAAAACTTTTCTGTGTTTACAGCGTCATAAATCAGATTCAGTGAGTTTTCGTCTGTGTTTAATGTTCTCTTTAGACGAAAGAGACTTATTTTACGTAGAAAAAGTAGAGGTAAAAAAACAAGGACGACTTTCAAAACCAAAACAAGTTAAATGAATTCGTATTGCTTCAAACCTCATGTGGGCTTACTGCCAAAATCTTTTAAATGATTACTGTCTTCTGCTTTCCTAACTTATAGTTCTCAAAGTATGCAAATAAAAATCTGGAGCAATTTGAATGGATTGTAAAGAGAATAAATATCTTTCCTTGAAATAAATTATGTTATTTTGTTGTAAACGCAAATAACCATGAAAACATTCCCAGGCATTTATCATTCAAGGTGCCTGCATTTTTTAACCCTTTTAGGCGTCCAGTAAATAGTATAGAAATTCATAACAGTGCTTGTAGTATGTTTCAAAGCTTTTAAAAATTTTGTAAAAAATAATACAAGAAAAAGACAATTTTTTAATACTAGAACTGTGTTCCAGTATACTAAATATTTTAGAACTCTGGACTTTTACATAAATATGTGAAATAAATTTAAATTTAAAAAGTAAATTTCCACAGTTTTGCTTGTATTATTGAAATGAGTTCAACTTTGTGTAAAATTTCTTATAAATTGCATTTATTTAAAAAAATTTGGTTAATAGCTGTCTTTTTTTTTGTATGCAAAAAATAGGGAATGTATATGGATCCCTAGATATTCATATTTCTACTTACATTTTAATATATAAAAAAAATCATTATAAATTTTTTTTAATTCGATGGTGAAAAAAATTAATGATGTAATTTAATGGTCTGCAAATCCCGGATCGCTGACTGGTAGCGGTCATTGAATCAAACAGTGCCGAGCCCACAAGAAACATTAAATTGTTTCTATTTTATAAACTGTGGTGAATTTCTCTCAGGTTTGTGTGGCTTTTAGTGGAAATCACTTTGCATTCCATGTTTAATCAAATTATATTCATTTTTTTTTGTGTTACTGTATTTTATTTTGAAGGCATATTTTAATACATTTAAATTAAAATTGTTAAATAAAAACAGTCTAAAATACAAGCAATCAACGCAATCACTCTAATGCAACTTGTTTACTAACTCTTTTTCATTTTTTTATTATTCAGAGTATTTAACTGTATCTTAACAAATAATAACAAACAAAAAAAAATTAAAGAATTAATATTAATTACGGATACATACTTTTGCTTAGATTTACATTGTTCTAAAAATAAGATAATTCAAACACGGAACAATTTAAGTTGATTTGAAGATTATTTTAAAAAAGTTGATTGTTTGTCCGATATATATATGCATATATTATTTTCTTGGTTAAATGAATTTCTTTATTAAATAGCAAATGAAAAATGATGTAATCGGAGCTTGCGTTCTTATCAAAATCAATATAAATATTCAATGATTAATGACTCTTATTTACACAGCATGGCTAATTATTAACAAATTCATCATGCATGAATGTATTTGGATAGCATTTTTTCCTCAGAAACATTCTGAGAAAAATATTTTTAAAAAAAAGTTTGTCTGAAAACGTTTGCTTAAATATGAAAAGCAGTTCTTATTCTTTCATGTCGTGTTTATTTACTTTCACAATGATTGAATGGGGATCTTAAATTCTTTCTTTTTACGACGGAAAGGGATATCAAATAAGATATTATTCATCCCCAAAACTCATTTTGAAAAGACAAGCGAAAGAACTCTGAATCTACTTTCCAAATTAATGTTCTTTCCTTCAAATTCTACCAATTCCAAAAGCAAACACTTCTAAAGGGTCTTTATTTATTAATGCAAACAGAATGACAGTGTTAGCTATATGTACAATGACCGAGTACTTGAGGAAATGCATTTTTTTGTAAGGGTTGTTTAAAAATATATAGAGAGGAATACTATTTGTTTATTTGTTATCAGTGTTTATTTATTTATCTCCTTTGAAGTGCTCTCAGTATGGTTTCAATTGTCTTCGGATTTATCCATCGAAGTAAACTAGAGCCTGGATGAGGTTTGTAGAAAAAAGGACATAAAAAACTAGAAGCAACAGAACAGGAGAAAAGGATCTCTAGAGAGCTCTGTTAAAAAACCTTTCTATTCTACAGGGAAGAAACAGTAATCAATCTCTTCACCCACACTACACTATCTATTTTTTCCTTCCTTCACACTGTTCTTAAATCAATTCTCTATCTTGAGCTTCCAGTGTTTTTATTTAGTTTATATATTTTTTCACCTTCCCTGCTTCTAATACTGGCCGTCTAAGATGAAATGTGTAGATTTCTGGTTAGGTTGCGTGCAAACATGGAATTCTAACATCTAGCATGTTTTTTTTTGGAGGCTTAGTGTCGAAGAAAAACGCTTTAGGTGGCACGGAATCACAGATATTTTCTCAATGTTTCTAAGAAAACAAAGAAAAAAAAATGTTTTTGACGCAATAGGTGACGACATTCAAAGTCTGTAAGTATAAGAAACACTGCAATCCTGTTTTTGAATAAAAAATGAAGTTTGTGTAACATTGTTTGTTGCTGCTTCATTGTTTCATTTTTAGTGTAAATTATACCTGTAATGTTTGAGCAAATAAATTTGAAAAAAATATTAAGTTGGTAAATAGGAAGAAGAAAGGTATCGGAAAATATTCTTACAGTTTGTTGAAAGCATCATCAGAAAGAACAAAGCTTACCTGAAAAAGAAAACAACAATTAGAATTTGAAGTAAAGTAAAAATCCGTAAGATTATTGAAAATATAGCACTCTCAAAAATGATAGAAAGAAAATCTTACGAGGTATATTAATTCTTCAAAAAATATTTTGTCTATTTCTGCTATATTTTTAAATTTTAGAAATCTGTTTCATTCCCACATTAAGAAAATGTAAGTATTTCAGACATCATACACATTAAAAAAATTCTTCTCGGTAAATATCTTCTACATACTTAACAACAGATATTTCAATTCAAGCATTTTCTCAAAAAAAAAAATTAGATTCCATTAATAAAAAATTCACTGCAGCAGAATGCAAATGTTATTTTCTCTAGTTTGTTTTTTCACTTGAGAAGTAAATTCGAGTACTTACGTATTATACCGTCGATCAATTTTTTTAAAATCAAAAGGCATCACAAAATGTTTTAATATACAGCCAATAAGGAAAACCGTTCTCGTTCACGTCCAAACTCATAATAATAAGGATAACAGTATTTGGCGATATTTTTTTGAATTGGCGATATTTTTTTCTGGCGATATTGGTTGATGTCATAACAGGTAAGCATCCAAATTAGTTTACTAATAACATTTTCATTAAATTGATATGTTATTTAATTTTTTGAAAGAAGTTTCTTTAAAAGACTACAAATATGTTAAACTAGTTACCAATATTATTGAAGCATGTTTACCATAAATTTTCAGTCTTTTTTTAAAAATGCATTTTCTCTTTGGAAACATGCCACTATAAATTTTGTACATTAAACCTTTATTACATTTTCTCCGACAGATTAATTAAAAAAAAACATGCCTATTTATGTTTCCGTATTTGCAATACAAGCAGTATTTTTTATCTTTATATTCTTAAAAAGCACATATCTTATGAGCATTCCAGGAAAATGTAGATTAAAAATGTAAACAAGGTCTATTACAAACGAAAACCTTAAATATGTTTTCGCAGCACTGATTTAATAAAATATTAATGCACAATGAACCACGTAAGTATTGAGTATAAATACAAATAGCATTATTCAAAAAGTCATATTCTGATCTTTGACACGTAGAGTCTATCAATAAATATTATAACCACACAGCTCTACGTTCAAAATTATTCAAATTGAATGGTATAAGAAGACTGGAACCCCCTGTACAATTCCTCTCATTTCCGATACCTACGTAAACATAAAATCGGAATCTTTAATTTATACCTGTAACGACATGTATTAAGCCTTCTTAATTCGGGCATTAAAAGCTATATAACCTTATCCTAGACTTGACTAACGTATCCCATTTGTGGCTAAAACCTCAAAACAACCTACTCCGATATCGCGAGATATCGTAAAAATGGCCGATTCATTTCAAGACTGATGAAAATTTAGAGACCCTTCGATTTTTATCCGACAGCCATCGTAGCACTTTTGAGAAGTAACTTCTAAGATCAGGGCTTGCCTTTCAAATCAATAGCCGCCGTTTGGAATGTCTCCCCAAAGGGCAGTATAAAAGACGTTTTGGTGGATACCAGTAGTAACGACCTGTCTCCAGCGTACAGAGAAATGCAACATCTCTGCGTCTTGGCCCATTATATGAGATAATGAGATGAGTTCGGAAAGTGTGAATGGGCCTTTGAAAGAAATGTTTTAATGCATCTCCTGCCGAACGTTAAGTGCTTTTACTGGTGTAGGAGTATGAAAAATCTCAACCACTTAATGTGTTCAAAGCGATTTTAATCAGAAAAATACTATTTTTGTCGCCTTCGGTAACGGATAAGAAACGCGAAAAAAGTATCCAAAAAAAACCCCCATTTATAAAGTTCTTTGATGTTATGTACTTTTAGTTTAAGATTTCAGGGCAATTTGTTACTGAAAAAAATGATAGTAAAATTTTAAAAATATATCAAATATGAAGAAATAATCTTAATACTTATATTTACTAGTGCTTAAAGTAAAAATGACATGAAATTCATACCGAAATTGGTAAATATAGTAAGACATATTGACAATATATATGTATATATATATATATTTAATCGAGGGAATACTGCATAAATTAAGAGCAGTATGAATTTATATATTTTGAATTTGCATGGCATAAGTTAGTATTGCACGATACCCTATACACAAATTTTTAAAATTTATATATTTTATGAAAAAGTTTACATGTGCTCTATGTGAACTCACAAGGAAAGATACATTTCAGAAGAGAAAAGCCATTTTTAAGCAATCAAATATTTTTAGTTTTAAATTTTTAAAAATATTTAAAATTTATAAATAATTTAAAATTTTAAAATATTTAATTTTTTAAAAATATTAAAAAATTAAAAAAATTAAAAAATTTTTTAAATATATTATTTTTAAAATTTTTTATTGTTTTTACAAATTTTAATGATTTGTAAAATAAAATTTTAAAATTTTCAGGAGTGTTTCTTACAATTCTGTGCATGAGATTGGTATTACGAGTGATACTTTTATTTTTACAATTTTTTCTTGTCGGAAACTACAGTAAACGTATATAGTAATAACAGCTATACTTAGGTTTGATGATTGTTTAAAGCATAGCTATTTATATAAGTTCTTTTTTTGATGCACAGAATCATAAAACATATACAAAACAACTATAAAAAGTTAAAAACTCTGTATTGAATGTAAAAAATGCCTTAGCGCAATGGTCTTAAACTGTGGTCCGCAGTGTTTTTTTAACGGATTCCGCAAGGTTTTTTTTAAATCTAATGTTAATATTTCCCTCTTTTACTGAAAGACCTCGTGGAAAAATCGAAAATGTGCCATCCTAGATTATATCTCTAATTTGTTCCCAATAAAAATATTTACTAGAACATGTGTTTCGACCTAGAATATTAATTCAGTTTCTTCTATTTTTGCAACTACATAGCCTTTTTACTAAAAACTAGCCTTTATACTTATTACTAAAAATAATATTTTTAAACAATATATAATAGAAATAGATATACAAAGATTAAAAGCTGAATTCAAACATCGCGCCAATACAATAACTGTTGTATCTATCTCGATTTTCAAATTGAAATGCGGCTGTATTATTTATTTATTTGCGCCTACATTATTTACTTATTTGAAACTAGTATTTTATAATATTTTTATATCTATATAAAATTAGATGTTTAATGTTTTCTTAAAGGAAGGAAAAAAATAAGTGTTAAAAAATCTGTATAAATGGCAGAATCAGTCTTAAGACTATTAACCCGCGATCACTCGCGCGGGGTGCTCTGTACACCCCAACGACAAGAAAAGCCTCCTAATATTTCAAAAAGAATGCACAGAACCGGGATTTTTCAGTAGCTGCTCATTTTAGGTCATTGAACCTTCAGGCATGATGCAATCATTCTCACTCGGACGATTGGAACGTAACGACCTTCAAAAATTTATCTGGGGTACTGAGAACTTTCCGCGAGCAATTGAGTTATGTCTATAGTCTGCTCTGCATGTTTGGAAAATGATTAAAATATTTGTTTTTTAATTTCTACTATCCTTAACATTAATTACAAAGTAAGTTTATTACTGCTATAAACCTTTTCCTCGTGGTTTACAAAAAATACAAAATTATGTATTTTAAAATGAAAATTTTGCAGGTTTATTTTAAAATAATGTCAGTCCAATTTGTACAAAATAAATGTAATATTTTTATTTGTATTATACAAAAAACATCTTGTATTTTACAAATGTGCATCAAAATTGACTTAATTTTTTTTTCATATTTAAATAAACGTGTTAAAAGTTTGGGGTGTTCTCTACACCCCGCGAGTAACGACGGTACAAAAACAGGCGCGAGTGACCGCGGGATAAGAAATCTCTAAATCACTCTGCCATATGTTGGGAGTCAGAGAGGGGTGCTTAGAATTTTAGGTCAGCCTGATACATAAAGGGGAGGAGGATGGTGATCGAAACTTAAGAAACCACTGCCTTAGTGTCTTAAATAAAAACCATGAGAAAAAGACATTTAAGGTGTCAAAGGTCAGTAAAATAAATGATAGCTATACGCAGTCTCCGCGTGTGTTTTAGTTTTACCTTCGACATACTATTAAATATTTAAATAACTGGCTAATGCAGCTGTGAAATTTTGTACACATATCTAGAAAAGCAAAATTAAAAAATGTTGTAACTAAAAATAAGATAATTTATTTATATTTAGGGTAATGTGTACTTTTACGATAAATATTTTACATAAACATGAAACTAAAATACATAAAGCTAATGTAAACTTTAAGATATATGTAAATAAAAAGTAAATACACCCAACTCCTTTTTTACACGGTAGAAGATATGTTCCATAAATCGTGCAAATAAATCGTGTAAAAAATACGTGCGATATATGGTAAACTTGGGGATATGTTCTACAATTTTAAAAAATCGCGTGAGATGAGATGAAAAATCTCTATATATTTCCCTAAAAAACTGTGCAAAAAATAATTCTAAAATCCATGTTGCATGTTTATAAAACAAAAACAGCTCATTTTTATTATTATATGAAATATTAAATCAAGTGTATAAAGAACATTTAGTCTGAACGTGCATGCAACACATAAAAAATTCAAATTGAAATTAGGAATAAAATTACTAACAACTGTATGTATTTGTCGCTACTTCATAACAAGCGTGCACGTTTATTACGACTTGGACCAAAAATGTTATTATTATAGATTGTCAGAACGTCTAATACAACTGTCAGCTTTGATTCAAATGAAGAATTCCGTTCGTTATTAATGGCCTCAGTTGGTTTTTTTGTTGTAATAAAGTCTGTTATTAATGGATGATTTTGGGCTCTCAATTTGCTGATATAATTCTTGATATCCTGCTACACAAAACTTAAGATAATGTTGAAATTTTAATGCATGCTCTATGTCAGGATCAGAAGTAGGAAAATGTTGTTCCATACTTGTAGCAAACTTCAAGCCTTCATGAATTAAATCAGTTGTTAATAGCTGAACTTCACATTCAATTTCGTCATTAACTTTTTTATTATCATAAAATTTCCATCAAACTACCCACATTCAAAGGGCATGAATATCTAAATTTTTTTAAAATTCGTGCTAGAACAAAAAATTCTTGTAAAGAATTAGTTACATTCGTGTATACCGTGTAATTTCAAAATCATGTAAAAAAAGACCGTGTAAAAAAGGAGTCTGGGGTACTATATAATTCATTGAAGGAAAATTTATAATTAAAGAAATACATATAAATTATATAAGAAACTCAAATTATTTTTAATTTAAGAGGAAATATACTATATCAGTTTTTTTAAATTTAATTTATTTATTAATGTTTTTTTGTTGAAAAATTTGCTTAAGTTCAAAAGGAATCAGCCTTTTTACAAAGGCTCTATTTTTAATTGGCAAGATTGTATCTCAAAAACAAATCTTCTAAAGGTGCCTTGGAATATAAATGAAGTCTTTAAAATAAAACCGATCCCTTACTCTTTCAGTAATTGTAAGAATTTCAAATCTTTTAAAATTATAAATATTCTGGAAGAAAAGGAGAGGAACAACGTTAAAATTCTTACTCCGAAACAAATTCAAAGTAGTATTTCTTGATAAAACAAAGTAAGTAGCCTATAAATATTCCTCTTCGAATTTAGTGAAAAGATTAACACAACTTCGAATTTTATGGTAGGGAAATTTAAAAGCTTTCTAACATTCCGTCGCTTCCCACAACACTCATTCTAATGTATTCAACACTTGTAGCAAAATAAATGAAGGAAAACTGTAGAATATGTCTCTTTACCTCGCATTTATTTTAATTACTAAGCCACTGCGGTTAAGAACTTTAGTAATTGATGGTATTTTTCAATATCTTTAAATTAGCAGTGGACCGAGTTTTTAAAGAAACATAATATTTTATCCCAAAGCTGTTTGGTTATTTAGAATATTTTCAATGAATAGTGTTTATATTTATTTTGAGGCTAAGCTGCTGTTATAAACAATAAAAATAAAAGACTTATCTTTAATATGTTTTCATGTGATTATTATTTTTAATTATTAGCAATTTATCTTGAATGCTGGATTTAAGTTTGGGGACATATTTAAAAAGTTGTATAACATCGAATAGATAATAAGCACATATTTCATACTTTTATTAATTTTTTTTATTCAAAGCTTTCCTTTCTTGAAACAAACATTGAAATTTTTTTTATATATTCTACTTTATTGAATAATAATTTCTGATTAGCTAAATAATGCAAAAAGAATTTTATTGCGGGAATTGACAATTGTAAATGTTTGTCATTGATATGATCAAGTAATAGTTTTTAATTTACATTTCAAGTATATTTGCAATCTCGGCAAAATTAAATCCTAGTATAAGTTCGCATCGTCAGAGCTTAGGTGCCTCCTTCTAGATAGAAAACTGGGAGTCAAAATTACATGCGGCGATTGGTATCCACTTATATGGTTCCTCACTAAAAAAGAGATACCAGCTTCCGGGAATATACTAGGTCTGCAATGGTACGACACCATTCCGCAGCCCATAAGAAATAAAAGAAATATTTGCAATAATATGTGGAAATAATAAGGAAAATAAGTTCAGATTTAACCATCATTCAAATTTGTTTTCCTTTTTGTGAGGAGGAATGTACTATTTTTATTTCTAATTTCACAAAGCATTTACAATAAACTTCTAAAAAAATTAGAGCCACACATGGATTTAACGAAGTTACTCAAGTATTTCTTCTGATAACTGTCGTAAAACACTATATCCATATTCTAAAGTGTAGCAGAAAACAGAAGAAAACTTCATATGGAAATCAATGTACATGGCATGAAAAGCCAGAAAAGGGAAATAAGTGCAGAAATCGTGATTTTATAGAAGTTGTTGCTTCTATCTCAGTGGTGAAATATAACCTTTCGGCTGTTATTTTGAGAAAAGGGGACTGTAAAGTGTCATGATAACGTGATCTTCCAAAATATATGGCTCGGTGTATTATTGGAAGACTGGTCCGTGAAAACTAAAAGAACTGTAGAGGACGCTATTGGAGAGGCAATAAGTATCATTGCAAGACTTTTGAACCAATTTTAAGAAACAGGGCATAATTGACATCGGCCGGCCATGACAAGGTCTTTCATGGGTTACCACACTAAACAATGACCTAAATATACTGTAAACAGCTCATTGAGACAGAACAGCCAATGCGACACAGATTCAAAAACAGTTTCTTTCAGCAACAGGACGAAGGAGCTCAAGCCAAACAATCTGAAGTAAGCTTCATGCTGGTGGTCTGTATGCACGTAGGTCAACAGTGTGTATTTCGTTGACAGCAAGATTCCATGTGGCCCGAAAAAAGTGGGTTACTGGACATCAAGATTAGATGCTAAGTGATTGGAGTTGTGTTTTTTACGAACGAGTCCCAATTCAGTTTAATGTGTAATGCCAGATGTGTTTTGGTATGGTGAGAAAAGGGTTCTTGAAATAACCCAATATTCGTTCAGGAAAGATCACATTACAGACGAGGTGGTTTGATGGTATGGGCTGGTATCGGAAGAGGCAGATGTACTGCCGTGTATATCATTCGGAATGGCAATTTGACGGGGCTGAAAGGTAAACAAACGAGATTCTAAGACCCCTATGTCTGTCTTACGCTGCAGCCATTGATGATTTCTTTCTTTTAATGGAGGATAATGCCAGAAATCATATAGCGTGTTGTGGAGAACTTTCTTGCAGCTGAAACAGTACAGTGTATGGAGTGGCCATCACGTTCTCCTACCCTAAATCTTATCGTGCATGCTTGGGACTCTTTCAGATGACCCATTCAGCGAGACCACTACCTTCGCTTCCTGTCCGGGATGTGGGGATTACATTTCTTTAAGAGTGGAACAGTATTCTCCAAAGCTTCATCAATAACGTCATCGCATTTATGCTAAGCAAGTGTGCGGCAGACTTAGCAGTTCCGGGGGACCACACACCATTTTTAATGTCCTGTATGGATTCTAAGTAATCAGTTGTTTGTCATTTACATGCAACCAAATTGTTGGTCTGAATAATCCTTTTATGTTCTTTATACCATTAGAAAAAATAAAAGTTCCTTAATTTTTTTATTGTATTGCGTCTTGTTACACCCGTATTCTCTATTTTATGCCCCTGCATGTCTATAGTCTTTAGTTTTTTTTTTACTTTTTTGTCTACTCCCCTAATTTTTTTAAAGCAGTGTATTATCATTGAATGCTTTATGTGTTTTAAGCATAGTTTGTTCCCTTCAGTAGCTGATTTCTTGAAGGAATCTTTTGGTTTTATAGGAACTGATATTTTAAGTAATAATCGCATAAAATAGTTATCAATTATTTGTCAAAATATTTTATGATTTTGAAATAAACTTCTTTAAAATCCACTTCAAAGTTATTTCAATAAGCTTAAAATTACAATAATTAAACTTAATTGGAGAATCCCCTCTATCAATCAATTAAAAAGTGATAATGCAAATGTGTAGTTATAATTAAAAACAAATGAATTTTACTAAAAGTACCTGAATGGAAGGAAAATGTAAAGTTATGCACTCATACATTTTACAGTATATTTTTCATTATCATATTTTCTTTATATTTGGTTTTCTAATCTATAGTTTTACATTCAAATTTAAGTAAAGTTTCAGGTTAACACGAAAGCAAAATTACTTTAAGGGAAATGCACGTTTTTTCGTCTAGTATTATTTTTCATGATATTTACACCACTAATAATTTTAAAACAGTCATTAAAAGACAAGAGTTATGTTTAGTTCTGTCATTTAGGCATTTCCCACTTTTAATGTATGAGATTAAGAAGTGCATATATCTTTTTCTGCCCTTTTGAATAAGGTTTATTTAACTATTCTATGATTTAGTTAACTATATAAAACAGAAACATTTCCTTTAATTTAACACATTAGTGCAGTGTGTCTTTGCTTTTTTTCTTCTCTTTTGGAAGGATGTATTACAGTACAGTCTGCCAAATTACACTCTTAAAAGGACAGCGCTATTATTTCATTCTCAAATGATTTCAAGAATACTCTACTTCTTCTTTTTTTTAAACTAACAGTAGGTATGTAAAATGTCAGATGAAATTCAGTTTTAAAGTATATCATTTCAAAAAAATTGTAAGTAAGATATGAACGCGTAGATATTTGAAATTATTTATTTTATTCTGAGAAATTTTACATGTACCTAATATATAGCTGAAGTAAAAAATCTCATCTTTTTAAAGTTTCAAACTCAATTCAAAATCTGATATCAAATGGAGATTAATTTTAAAATAGATTTATTAAGAGGTATCTTTATATCTGTTAATAATTGAATTACTATTACGCAATGAATACTATCAAAAATTAACTGATATTGAAAGAAAATATAATATTTTTAAGTGTTGTGTACATAACATGTATTGCTAAAAGTAATTGTATAGTAAGTAGTTGATATCACTTAAAAAATTTATAGTTTTTATTATTCTTAGAACTCAAGTTGAATGATACTTTGAAAGAAAATAAAGTTATTTATATTTTTTTACTTGCAATTTGAAGATTTTTTTGATAAACTATATTAATTTTTAGACTGACTTCTACTATTTTAATTTTTAGACGTAGTTTTGATTGAAGTAATAAAAATAATTTTTTCAGCGAGATATTTATTTATGTAGGTTGTGAGTCAAAATAGAGAAATTCAGTTATTAAATGTATTGCATTCTTTAAAATTATTTGTCTTCTAAAATAGATTTAATTGCAAAAAATTTAAAATAGTTTGTCAAATATAAAAAAAAATATTTTGATGATTCATTTTTAATATATTGTGTTTCTGTTATAAATATTGAAAATAAAATTATAAGTAAATTTCGTAAGTTTAAAATACAGAAATACTACTTTGTTTATATTAGAAAGCTGGCTGAATTTTGTAATAATGACAATCTAAAAAAGAAAGGCTAACATTCAATATGGCTGCAGCCTTTACCTTCCATAATGAAATATTACTTCTACAATATGTGTGACTAATACATCTGAATAAAATACTTTAAGACGAGAAAATGGAAATTGAAAAGAAAAAGTAATTTTAAAGTTTTCAAGGAACTAAAGTTGAAATTTACACGTTGATAAATTGCTAAACGAGTTCCTAACATCTGTGTCTTCCAAGTCATATATCACCAAGCAATTTATTCTGCATTACTTCTCAGTCTCTTGTTCTAACGGGTAAATGAAATTCCTAAAAGTGATACAAATACTGTAAAAAATGATTTCCTTTTGAGTTGATGGCATCTGTGCTTGTTTCACCTACTATTTATCAGGAGATTTTTTTTCCTGCAACAACCCTGCGAGGTAAGAAATTTGTAGTGAAGTCACAAATTCAAATTTGAATGTTTTCTAAGCTATTACAATTTGTTTTCTTTTCCTTCTCTTAATGACGTCTTTAAAGAATGTTTCAAATATAATTACATGCTTCTCAATAAATCAAGTTTATAAATATGTCTGTAAATCTTATGTAGAGAAAGGTTTTGAATTTGTACGTACTGGCTGCTTCTCCTAAATATGTAAGGATAATTTTAAAAAAATGCTCATTTATATATATAAACATGCATATTATTAGCTTAAAAAAAACACAATGATTTATATCATAGAAATAATATTAAGTGCACGTATTTTTTCCCCAAAATAACATGTATTCAAAAGTTATTTTTTTATTTCTTTTTCACTGAAATCTTCTTTGATGGATTCTTTTAATTGATATATTTGTGCTCGTTCCTTTAACAAGCAGAAATTTTTTTATTTGTTTGTTATTTAAAAAATTTTCAAAGCCGTAGTACATTTATTTTAGTAAGAGCTAATCAAATACTAACATGTTCATGGAAAATGGGGCATATGCCTATCTATTTGCTGGGATAATGCGTGCTATCCTCTCAGAGTTCAACGACAAGCTAAAAACGCAAACTGTAACGTACACCGACCACTTTTGTACACGTAATGGCGTTCAAGAAACTTGTGTCATAGTAAAGAACATCAAAGTTCTAGCAATATATAGTTAACTAGTGGTCCTCAAAAATATTAATATATGTTAGACAAATGATTTACTTTTGTTTAAATTAACTCTTTAAAAGTTGCTAATGCTGAATATGTAGGATTGAATAAAAATATAAATCTCAATTTTGTTCAAATATAGGTTGATTTTTTAAATTTCTATTGGGATGTAGATTGGTGTGTTTTACCATTGCAGACCTAATACATTCTACGGGAGCGGGTATTTCTTTTTAGTGTGGCACCACGTAGGAGGAATACCAATCGCCAAGTAATTTTGACGCCCAGTTTGCTCTCCAGAGAGAGAGAGACGCTTGAGATCTGAAGATGCTTAACCAAACTTAGAAATTCAATTTTCTCGAGAGCATCAAGCCAAATAGGCACTCAAGGGGTTTTCACATGCCGCATAATCATACAACATGGACACTGTCGATTTTCTGCATCAGGAAAAGTCCAGTGACAAACAAACTACGCCACCCAAGCCAGCGTGAAATGAAAATTAAAGTTAACAAAATGTGTTTGCACATTTAATCAATGGATGCAATTTCAGCAATTCACCACATGAGTAGCATACATTTAACAAAGCATTTATGATTTAGCTTAGGCTTTAGGCTTATTTGAGGGAATGTACGTGCTTTGAAACAAAAACCCAAATTGTTCCATATATTAGTGCAATAAACCTTTTGGATTCTTGGGAAAGGTTTCTTCTGACTTTCGAGAAATATTTCACTACTCCTAAAATGGAAGCTTGCCAATGAAGTAGAATTAAAAGAAAATGATTTCTTTTGTTGTGAAAATATTCATTTTAACTATGTTATGGATCGATTTTAGAGAATAATTTTTCCCCATCGATTTTCATCGAAAATGACTGATTTTATAAGATATAAGATTACACCACAAGAATTATGCCAAGATTTGTGCGATGGTATACACATCAAAGTTAAACTTTATTATTTAAGAAGGCAAAGTTAATTGTTCTAACATCACACTACAAAACAATACGAGGCTATTGGCGATGGAATTCGTGATTTTGAAATAAATAAATCGTAGTTTAAAAAACTAAAAAACACCTTTTTATAGTTAATCGAACCAAGTTGTAACTTAATCTTTTAGTCACCAAATCTGGAAAGTGGGATCTGAAATTAGTCGCCAGAAGTGGGATAGGATCTGAAAATGGGAAATCGTTAATCCTAAAGATACTGATCAGGACAATGGAACAAAATTATTAAGTTATTGCATTGTCATCTGTCCTGGACAAGTGAGCAAAAATTTGAATCAATCTGACCTTTTAATATGGATAAAAATATTGAGTTCAAAGATTCCGTCACAAGTTAAGCTTATAAAAGGGTGTTAAAAAGGATGAAGAAACAAGGACGACAGCTGAGCTGGCACCCCTCTTCTTAAACTGCCACACCATGGCACCGGGAGGTCATTGAGACGGTAAGGATTTAACATGCATCAGCTCTTCTACATGACGGGTTTTTAGTGGCACTAAGGCACGAACTCATGGCATGTCAACCACCAACTCTTCACCTTGACCACTGTGCTACCTCGTAACTACGAAAATTATTCGAATACTTTTGTGATATAAAAATATGCAAGTTCGTCTTAACAAGTTTTGTTCAATACTGTAAAGTATATAATGGTATCAAAAGATATGATCAATTTTAATTCTGTTATATTTTAACCAAAATTCAGCCAATTTCTGTGTTACTTATTAACCCTTTAAATGCCGCCGGTGTATATAAACGTCTTGCTCAACATGTCACAGCCAATCAACAAGCTTCCTATGCCACTGCATTTCTCTCAGCACGAAAGTTACTTCTTTTCCCCGCCGAAACCTCAGGAGTGCGTCTGCTGTCACCGCCCCTCTGCCTAGTCCCGCCGACCAATCAAGATTCAGCCTTTCAACCAGAATGACATTCCATCTTCCATGCAGGCCAAACCACATCTCAGGTCACTAAAACTTCAGATAGAGGATGGAGGATCTATTCAGATACATATCCCTGTGACGTAAATGAAAACGTAAATGAAAACCCGCCCCGGACGAAAATATCCATCCTTCCAAAGTACGATTTTTATCTTTAAGCTGCTAACAGTAAAACTATTTCGAAGGCTTTGGAATGATATAAAATGGCATTGCCAGTGTTTGTGGTGGATTTATTATTTCAGAGAAAAATTTGCTTATTTGTGCCTCCCCCCTCCAATGCACTGCATATACGCACCTGTGTGAAAAACGGTTACCCTGGGGAGAAAATCGCATTACTTTTAATCGGCAGTTAAGGGAATAAATGAAATTTTATAACCGTTGATACAATTTACTTAACATTTAAATGTAATTACTGTATGAGTTAAAATGGTATTAATATAAATTCAATTCAATTAAAAATAAATAATTCAATTCGAAAATATATCTATATTTTTATATCTGAGAATATGAATAAACAAATAGGGTGGTACTGATGTACATATTGAATCAGACTTAGAATTTCGGAAATTTGAAAAATTTAATAAAATACAATGCAATAAACCGAATACTTTTTAAAACAAATGCTTAAGAATTGTCTGAAATTTTTTGACCTTGTTGTGTGTTAAATAAAAACAGTTTCAATTAAGAACAATTTAAATGAATTAGGACAAATGTTAATATGCATTGATATTTTTCGAATTTTAAGAATGGCCCTGGTTGCATAAGGATTATGATCTTGCAAGCATGGATGACGCTTCAAAGTTCGAGCCCTAGTGCAACTGAATGTAAAGGGGACGATGAACGTTTAATCTGTCAAGGATCCAAATCCTCCCAAATGGCATGCTGTGTTAATTTGTAGAGAGGAGAACCAGTTCAGATAGCGTCTCGTCACTTGACCATGGTTCAAAATTACGAGGTCTGTCACACATGGCCCTCTCGTTGCTCAACGTTAATAAACACTTAATCACACAAGCTTTCTGATTAATCATTTAATGCTTTGAGTTAAATACAGATGCATCAAGCAACTGCTAATTTTACTTTGAATTTTAAAACAAATAAAGAGTTACCAAAATAAGATGAAAGCTTCCGAAACAAAAGCCTTTGACTGCTAAGGGGACAGATAAATACATTCGCATGTGAAATACGAAACTAATTCATGGGATGTGTTGAAACGCACACATAATACATTAAGATAACTGCGAAAAAGTGAATATAATTAGTTTTCTGACGTTTGCTTATTCATTAAGATTAATAGGTAAAAATATTACCTTCAAAGCCTAGCATTAAGTTTCGTCAAACTTCCGCATATTAAAGTCATTTCAGCTACTAACTATTGGAGTAACACTCTTCGAAACTCTTCTAAGTAATTCTTCATGAAACTACCTAAAAGGGTGTCAAAAGTATTTTTACAGTCAAATAAAAGTAGGATGAAAATTGTGATTTATTTCCCTTCTGACATATGCTCGGCGCCTTACAATCAATCTTTTATTCATAATTCTAAAAGCACCTCTTCAGTGTCAATAAAGCCAGCCATCGATTTTGCTCTTTTGAAAAATAATTTTTATTCTGGTTTCGGATCGAACTCGCCACACGATGAACGTTAATTTTGAATTTGATGGATCAGTTGTGAGTATGGACTGAAGTAAGTGTTTAATGGGAAGGGGTATTTTTCGCATTGTGACTTTAGTAGGAAGCATTCACGTACAGACCTGTCCTTTGAAAAATCAGTATTTTTTAATCAAAGGAGTAACTTCCTTTTAAGAATAATTAGCTGCCAAAAAGGATTGGATACTAGTGGCAATAGTATTAATAGTATGTAATAATAAGTATCTATCAATATAAAATCAATCAAAATATTCGAAAAGTATTCTAGAATTCGAAATTTATAAATTAATCGTATTAAATTCTGTATGATGAATAATAATTGTGTGGCAGAGATGTTCAATAATGAAATAGAATCCCCTTCCTATTTTTTTCAACTTATGTAAAAAAAGTGAAATTTTCTTTTTTTCATTTCAGAAAAGTTAGTTTATTAAGGAAGTTCATTAAGTTTTGATACCAAAAGTTATTTTACAAAAAAAAATTAAAAATTTATCTATAAAACTTATAGTATTCTATTTTGGAACTCCATAAATTTAATAACTTTTGCATATTTCGTACAAACTGTTGCCATTAAGGAGAATTAAATAACAACAAAATATGGATTCCCAAACTATATAATGTATTAACGTTTGAAAGTATTACCGCGCTCTAAATTTAATAACATAAATTCTAACTTTGGGAATAGAAACTGGAGTAATCTAATATATAAAATTCTCCTGTCACAGTGTTTGTAACTAAACTCTTCCGAAACGACTTGACCGATTCTTATGAAATTTTGTGCGTTTATTCAGTAGGTCTGAGAATACTCCTCCGAAATGGCTAGACCGATTCTTATGAAATTTTGTGCGTATATTCAGTAGGTCTGAAAATAGGACGTAAACTATATTTCATTCCGATATTGCAATAAGTTGAGAAGATATTAATTAAAAACTTTAAAACCCCTATCTGTTGTTTCGCTTGGCGTAGAAAATCGGTTTCGTGCCAGATGTAAAAATACTACTCTGTCAGAAAAAAAAAGAAAACCCAGGCCCAGAGAAAAATTATAGTAAGATAAATACATCACTGTCATTTAAGAAAGTTGTAAATAATATATTTCTGTTGAGCTTTATTCCATGTGAAACAGTTTTATGATATTTCGAAAAGCGCAGATGATTGAAGGATTTTTTCCACCATAATTTATTTTTTATGAATCTAAATGTATCATCAATTTGCAGTGCTATAATGATTTATTCCCATTTTGCTCAAGATAGTTCTCACGTTCAGTTAATTAAGTGATCTCAAATAAATAAATAGTTTTCAACACGTGCCACGAGCTCTCGCTAACAACAACTATTGTGTTACCTGTATAAACCATTTCTGCATATTTTCAGACATTTTGAGTTCTTATTTATTATTTATTAGTTTATTTATTATTAAACGCCAATTAATAAAATTGTAATACTCAATGGGCTCAAAATTTTCGGGAATCATTTTTAATGTAAAGAGAAATATATACATATTTTATAATTGTGAAAGATAGAGGTAAAATAATAAAAAAGATACATTATCAGTATACTGTTTTCTAGCATTAAGTACTTCAATTTGATCTATTTGTGTGTTTTGTACAGTAAATAATGCCGGCAAGACGCAAAGGGTCTGATTTAGGCCATCGAATTACTAAATCTACAGTCTTGCGAAATAGAAGAGCTCAAAGAAAAGACGAACAAATCCAACAGGATAATGAAGATGTGCGTGTGAATATTGCGCAGTAGCGTAAATCACAAACACAAGAGGTACGAGTTGAACAAAATCAACAAAGACGATTAGAACAAAGACAAGCGCGTCGATTCCTATTTGACACACTCAGAGCAAACCACCAACAACGCCAACAAGTTCATCGAGCATTTACATCCGATTCATTCCGTCGTCTGGCATTCGAGTATGAGCTCAATGTTAAATATTAGGCTCATTCGAATGTGACAATTGGTGCTAGGACAAGGAATGTCTGTGTTGTAATGCGCTTAAATTTAAAATTGAGCCAACCGGGATGTGTTGAGCGTCAGGAAAAGTGCAATTCCAATTAGATTGGCATTCGCAATGACAATAAATAAATCTCAAGGTCAAACGATGTCTGTTTATGGCTCAGATTTGGGCACACCGTGTTTTTCACACGGACAATTATACGCGGCATGTTCTCGCGTGGGTAAACCATCTAGTTTGTTTGTGTTGGCTAAAGATGGACTCACTAAAAATATCGTACACTCAATTGCACTAAGAGACTGATAATGTTATTTTTTAATTGTCATAATTTGTGATAGAGTTGTAATTTGAAATTTATTAGTTAAAATAATAAAAGTACAAAAAAATTCAAAAAAGGTATGTTTGGTGCTTTGTTACTTTTATAAGCCGTCATCGTTCACAGCGCATCATTCCTCTTTCAGTCATATACCACATCCCCACACACTTATAATGAGATAGTTATTTTTTATTTGACTACCAAAATACTCGCTAGAAATAATTTATTTGGCAAAACAACGTTTGCCGGGTCAGCTAGTAATAGTATAAAATTAATATTTTCGAGTCCCAACTAGAACGGAAAGAAATTTAAAAATTCTAAATGCCAAACCTGTTCAAATTCTTAAAGAAGATATTTATATCATTTGAAATCTCATACAATAAAAAATTAAGTATCTGTCATCACCGGTTTATTTTATAAAAATTTATTAATATTGTGGCTAACATTTAAACTTTTTTTTGTTTAGGCATATGTTTAACTTGAAATCTAATTTTAAAAATAACTCTTCTTTTTAGCTAATATAACTCTGTGTTTAACTAGAATATAACGAGCTACAATCTAGTGTTACATACATAAACACAACCTTTACCTAATATTTTTGAAACTTAAAGGACTTTTTTAAAATATAAATGGAAAAAATACATATTACATTTGTAATAGAGTTAAAACTTGAAGGAAAGAAAACGACAGCAAGTATTTATTTCTAATGAAAAATTTATGCAAGGCTCCTTTTGGGCATAAAATAATTTTTTTCTTTGACTAATTTCTTATGAAAGTTTACCAAAGAATTATATTATATTTTTAAATCACCTGTTTACTTATGAATTTGGTTCAATTCGTTTCATTTAAATTCAAACAGCTAAACTAAAATGGCCAGAGTGCCACTCAAAGAAACTTAAAGTTTTAAAATAAATATTCTACACTATTCTGTCAAATTTCTGATTCCATTGAAAAGAGTAAACAAACAATGTCAAACGGAAGCATTGCTTCTTATGAAAAAAATAGAGACGAGTCATTCAACAAGTCAGAGCCTAACACGGTTTGAAGTGGCGGATACAGCTGCGTACTCCACTCCTCTTCGAAATTCTCCCACTTCTATGAACCTATCGGAAATTCCTCCTTTCCTGTGTATTTTTTGCTTTCCTTTCCTCTTCTTTTCCAATAGCTCCTCCTTACTTCGCATTTGTGGGCAAAGGAGATGTTGTGTTTTCATTCAAGATTCAAGAAGAAAAGAAAAACTTTCTTCTCTATTTTGGTGAGGAAGTTTCATTGAAAACAATGAAGTCGAGAAGTATATTTTGACTTTTTAAAGCTTTATATTGTGTAGACCAATTTTTTTAACGCAAACAAAAACATGCACGCATGCAGAATTCAAAATTATTAACTCTTTATTTTTTTACTTTAATTCATTATTTTATCTAAAAATTTCTTAGATAGCCAACAATTTTGTTTTGTGTTTTATTTACATTCCATAACAATATGCATAGAGTCATCAATCATGAACTTGTTAGCGTTGTTTTTGACATTATTGTTTCTTAAGATTTATGTATTTACAATTTTTGCAAAGTTAAGCCTAACTTTCCCTGAAGTTTTCTTTCGTAAAAAAAATCTCTTTTATAAGAAGTTTTGCAGTGAAAAGAATATTTTTTAAGTGAACACAATGTATACTTTTTTATTACTTTAAAAATTCTAAATTTTGTTCTGAAATTATTATTTAGCAGCACCTCGAAAGTTTCAGGCAATAAGAACTACATTGGGCTTAATGTAGCTAAATGTTTTTTTTTTTATGAAAGTTCTTTTTTTTTTAAAAGAATGGTTTGAAGTGAAAATAACTTTTTTAAGTGATAACACAATGTATACTTTTTTATTTACATGTAAATTTGAAATTTATTTTTGAAATAATTATTTAGTTTCAGGAATTACAAGAATTACATTAGGCTTAACTTTTCTTAGTGTTTCTTTTTATAAAAGTTCTCTTATATTTTTAAGAATTGTTTGGAGTGAAAATAAATTTTTTAAATGTCCACACAAATATATACATTTTTATTAATTTGAAAATACAAAATCTATTCTTAAAATTATTACGTAGAAGCATCTCCAAAGTTTCTGCTAAGAATTGAATCATCTTAAATTACAAGATCCATTCCAAAGTTACTTAACGTACTCAAAGAATTTTTAAGAGCTGTCTTAATGTTACTGAATTAATAAAGCACTCTTTAACTAAAACATGCAATCGTCACAAGCTGAGAACTGTAACCCTGCCACTGCTTTTCTACGAAGTACTAGAAAGGTGCACGTCATTCATGGATCACGAAAATGCATGTATAATTTTAGAAAATGTGCCAAGAGAACCTTAATGTTACGTCTTCTTCAATACATATAAAGCAGAGAATAAAAAATATTTTTATAAGTTTGATCGAAATATCTTTTCTAATCTTGATTATTGTTCAACAACAATATTTGTTTTTAAAATATATATCGTCCAATATGTGATTTGGAAACAGTGAGAAAATTATTGATACGTTTTAAAGTAGTGGATATTAAACATTTTTTATAGTTCATGTACATATATTGACATGTATGATATGTTATACATGTGTGCTGTATATTGTTCCATCTAGAATTTAGTAGCTGTAATGTTTCTTAAATGTTCATAAAATATTATGTATTATGAAAGTTTTTTTCTTTAAAGGGCATTTAGACATTTTAAAATGTTTCATTTGGTATCAATATATGTACAAATATTTGACTGCTTTTACATTTTTGTAATTGTAAAGTTATCATATTTTTCCGGAATTCTAATACATAAAATTAAGGAAACCGATTAGTCTATTTCATACATTGAGATTTAAATAGAATTTCTTCCACTATTATTAAACATATTTTTTCTAAGGTTATATGATATAATACATTTAATTTGCTTTAACATGAAGTGCATAGCATATTATAAAAATATTCTAGATGATGGGACAATGTTGTGTTTTTTAAATTGTTAAAGTAGTTCTAAGTTGTCGATGATAAATGTATCTGTGTCAAAAATATTCGAAAATATTTATAAAGATTGTGCAATATGTATTAATTATTTATTATTTTTTCACTATGGCAAAAATTTCAACTCGCACAACTTTTCTGAAATTCCTATATCAGCACTATTTCAAAGTTACTTTCCTAAAGGGAAAACTCTAAATTTTGTAACTTATACATTTTCTTTTCACAGATGCGTGGAACTTAGAAGAAAGTTAGGACAGATGTCACTGAATTTTTCAGCTTACACTTCGACAACGTATCTTCAAAGAAAGTCGACAACTTTTCAAGATTCCTATCAGTAAACTTCCCTCTATTGATGCCGTGTCATCTTACGGGGATGTTGAAACGTTTCCACGAAAAAAAAATTTTTTTTCTGGAAGAAAGGAACGCATCTGTGGGGTCTAGTTTTATAAAATAAAAAATAGTTAGACCATGTTATCGTTGGATGACAGTCGAAAATAACCTGTCTCTTGGGATTCTTACACGGTGGAATGAAAGCGTTTGTGTAGTTTGAAAAGTTTACTTTTATATATTGAAATAGTTTGAGACTGTGCTTCTTTGAATCGTTTTCTTGATCCTGAAAAATATCAAGCTCCTTTTAATGTCTTGTGACTACGCTATCTTCTCTTCTTTATAAAAGATAGTTAAATACTGCTTTTCTTTTTAAATTCTGTCATACCTTATAAATTTATATAACTTCAAAATTACAATTATAAAGGAAGATTTTAGAGATAAATGCTTCAATTTCTCCAAAAATGAGTAAAATTCTTAAAACGGGGCACTTTTCGCTCAAAAATGTCCTATGATATCTCAATTTATTTCATTCTATGTGGCAGAAGTATTGATAACCTGGCCTTATTTATACATTTGTTTCCGGTTAATGTTAGGAAACTTTGAAAGAAAATGAAATATTATTTAAAATTTCTTAAAATAAAATTCATTTGATTCGTATTTAATACACTACTGTACAAGGCCCAAAATGCCACGTTAAATAAACTATTATTTTAATGTGGGGTTTTTCGTGGATTCAGAGCTTGATTTATCCTTGGCGTAACATACTTAAATATATATATATATATATATATATATATATATATATTAGATATCTATATAGAATAGCGGTACCATAATGACTTGGATCATTAGGATCTAACTATCCTAATAATCTAAACATCCTTATGACCTAATGTTTATGATAAAACATCATTGTTATCTAACATCTATGATCTAAACATTATTATGAAATAAAATAGATAATTAAGCATCATTATGATTTAAAATTATGAGAGAGAAATCCATCTACACGAAACATACTTGATAAATTAAGAACAATGTTAATAGGGGCATATGAAATTTTAATTTACAAATAATTTTTATTCATCACTATTTCTCATTTTTATTGTATTATAAAGTATGTATTTTTAAATGATTATAAACACATCTTTGGTAAACGTGTTAATAAAATATTTATCTGATGGTGTTACTATTAGAGAACAAGATTAAAAACCTTTAAACTTTTTGCAATAGATTGTTTCATCACAAGAATTATTAAAAACCAGTTGTGTATCTAATAAAATAATTTCAACATAGATTATTGAATTGTTTTAACAAAATTTAGGTAAAATCTACGAAACTTCAAAAACAAGAGTATAGCTTTTTTTTAATAAAAATCTCATACAGTTGACAATCGTAAGTTTAATATGAGTTTATGAAAAATAAACTATAAATATATTATAATTTTATTTAAAGATCTTCCAGAAGCTGAAAAGATGTTTAAAAAGGCCATTATTGTGTGTGTGTGTGTGTGTGTAATGTTGTGCTTTGACATTGGAACGAAATCTAAATCAAAAATATTTTTCTTACTTAATTAAAACTTTAAAATGAAATTAGGTTGTTAAAACAGTATTTCTAACCACAAATCTTTGATAAACTTCTGACAAATTCAACAGTTCACTTCCATTTACAATCAAGCATTCTAAACTTTACTGAAATCTGTTAGTGACAAAGTGTATTTGTAGACATCTATACCTTGTCTTTCGCTGTAAGCGTCTAGCTCTTAACATTCCGCCCCAAGACTCCGTAATACAACGTGATTATACCACTACCTATTTAACCTCTCTCCTTGGGTATTAACATAAAAGCAAACATGACGCTCTAGTTCATCATATTAGCACTCTGAATTATGCCTAATCATGGCAGGAGATTGCTCTGCGCTTAAGATTTGCATAAAACTGGCAACCTAGCAACCGTTGTCGCCCGTAAGCCTTATTGTATAATGCATTATATTATATTTGAAATGAAATGTGATGAATAAAAGCTACAACTGACAGCTCATTATTGAAAGGAGAAGCTTGTTAATTTGTAATAATATTCTTACTGAAATTTCCACTCAATACAGGTTTAGAATTTCAATAATTACTTGTGTCTTCAGTAGGAAAATTTGTGTAAATTCTATTTTAGAGTATGGCATGAAATTTATTCTGATTCTTAATTTTTGTAGATATTAAAAGTAACTCGAATTACTCATATAATCAAGGCTTTGTCTCAAACTTTTAAGAAAAGAGCTTAAGATTTCTCATAGTAAAAATATGTGATGAATTCAATTTTTAACCTGAGTAGCATATCTGTGTATTGCTCTTTTAAAAGAATGATTTTTAATAAAAATGCTCATCTAAAAGAAATTAAGTTTGTATTTGCAAATTCAGAAAAAATGTTAAATTGATATCAAACAAAAATGCACAAACTCATTAAATAAATTTTTAGTTTTTGGCAATGGACATCTGATGAAGCTGTGTTACGCGCACGCAAGCACGCACGCACGCACGCACGCACGCACGCACCACCACGCACGCACGCACCACCACGCACACACACACACACACACACACACACACACATGAATATATATAACTAATGTATTGATTAAATTAAATATTCGACAAATCAGAGGAACGTTGAATTCTAAAATCTAGAACAAAAACCAAAATATGAAGAAAAGTTAATTGCCCAAATATATATTAATGCATGTAGAGATAGATAAATATACATATTGATACTTAGATTATATATACCACAATTATATTCTTACATAATTATACAAATTAATAACAAATTATTTATAAATTCGACCTATTTCTGAATGCGTTTTTCCTTTCTTATTTTGAGCGGATTAAATCAGTAATCTTAATTCAAATATTTTGATTTATATATATAAATATAAATTAACATGATGCAACTCTTGAATAATCTGCTTTGGAATGTGTTGATTCTTAATTTAATGAAAACTTTATCAACAGAAAATCCTTTAAATCATTAGAAATACTTAATTATAAAATACATTTTTAAAATTATTTCTTATATATGTTTCAAATATTCGATTCACAAAAATTGAAATTCCTGAAAAATAGATTGAAAAGACGTAAACTTAAGAATATTCTGATACATTCAAAAATATTTCCGCTCAATCTTTTTGGGTTTGAAAGCCCGAGGAATTTTAGCTAGTTTTGGAATATCTAGATTGGTTTCATGTGTTGTATATCATGTATATCATGCGCATGCCTTACCCTTAACTCTCTTCCTTTTCCGTCGCCTATTGGCTGAGACACCAGCTGTGACAACAAGAGCACACAACTGTCGCTAGAAGATCGCTACAGGCTCCCAAAGAGGAATTTGTGTTCGATTGTTTGTATATTCCATAGGCGTAAACTGAAAGACTGAGGTTTAGTAAAAAGAAATGGCGAGTTCTCTTGGCGATGCGAATTTAATGTCTTGAAATATCACTGGGGAATTTTTTTTTACTGGTGTTGTTGGT
This sequence comes from Trichonephila clavata, assembly GCA_019973975.1. Classification (NCBI taxonomy): domain Eukaryota; kingdom Metazoa; phylum Arthropoda; class Arachnida; order Araneae; family Nephilidae; genus Trichonephila; species Trichonephila clavata. The sequence goes on from BMAO01030905.1 coordinate 448,816, forward strand.
TTCAGTACATCGTGCGGGAAATAAATATGAGGTCCACATTACCATGACTCCATTACATAAATTTATACGCTTAAATTGTAGTTTCTGGGCTACAAATTATTGGAGTGTTTTCTGTCTTTAGTAATAGTGTATACTTATACTAAATAAATATACTCTCCTAATGTAGTATGTACAGAAAATGCAGGTTAAACTAAAGCTATCAGGAATTCCTCGTCTCTTTATTAAATTTAAAATTTCGTATATGTGTTGTGTAATGTTTTATTTGGGATAATATTTATGAGTTGAGAAACACTGCTTCTGCTAATTTGAAAGATACTCCAATAACTGTAAAGTAATTTATCACATTATGCGAGAACAGCAAATTATTTTTGTTTGATTTCTATATTGAGTATACACTCGTCTTGCTATTTTAAAATGAACATTACGAAGAATGAAAGCGATTTGTATATCTACTGAGTAAAATGTCACCCAATCACAGTCTTATACTGTATTTAGATAATCTATATGCTATGCATTCTTAAAATTTTTTAATAATATTTTATTTTTAATAGCTGAAACAATAATAAAATTTAGCTTAAAAACAAAAATTAAAAAATTAAATAAATAACTTGTTTTTTATTAACTTTGTAAGTTCGATAAAAGATATATATCTAAATTTTTCAAAAAGAGTTATCTCAAATCTTTATTTATTTCTTCATTCTGTTCAAAATCTACAATATAATCCAATTCTTTCAACTTTGATACACAATTAAATATTGTAGGTTAAATATACTTTACCTAAGTTACTTGAAACGTTTTTTTTTAATTTAAAAAGTGGGTTAGGTTAATTAGCATCTTATTAAAGACATGAATGGCTGAAAGGTTTGAATAAATTGTGATTTTTTCTTTTGATACTTTCTGTTTTATATCAATATAACCATCATAAGAGGATTCCATACTCATTAGAACTCTATGAATAAATAATTCCAATAAACATTTCTTGTTTGTACCCTCTTATTATAAAATGCTAAATACTTGCTTTTGCAGTAATTCATTCATATAATTACTAAATTTTAATTTTAATATTCCATACAGTAACTCATAAAATAATTTGGCAGAAATTGTTTCCTAAAGTAAAAAAAAACTAAAAAATACTAAAAACAATAATAGAAAAATAAATTCTAAAAACAGACGTAACATAATAACATTATATTTTTCTGAGTAAGATTTTCAATAATGCTAGCATGAAAAAAAAATTAAAATCATGCGAAATAATCCGTTTTTTAACTCTTACAATTCAGACACACATTTTGAATTCGAAATCCTTCATCTATCAATAGAAAATTAAACAGCTCAAATTATACAATTTGTATTTAATTAGTAAAATTGGTACTTACGTATTATCACATTGCACACACACACATTATATGAAACGAAGCACCTGGTTGCCAATTCAGTATCTGCGGCACATAGGAAACCAGGGTTGCCAACTTGGCAATTAAAAATTAGGCAGACGATTGTTGCGATAGTACGTAAGTACTATAAAATTTAATATTACTTTTGTTACTGATAAAAAAGAATTTCTATACATACTAAATATCTGAGCAATCACAAACTTTGCCATAATTATGCATCTTGAAACAGTTCATCTCCAGATAAAAACGTTATGTCTCAAGTAAACAATTTAGTGAAATATTTTAAACAATTAATATATAAATTTTTTTTAAAAGTCAATTCCTACTTTGAATGGTTAAAGAGAAAGTATTTTATTATCGATTTAACATTTTATAACAAGATATATATATATATATATATATATATATATATATATAGGGAGAGAGGGAACTAATAGTATGAATAGGAAGAAAAAAAACATGATTTGTCAGCATTGTTGTAACAATGCCCACCCGGTTTGGCTAATTTGGCTGAAAAACCGGTTTCAGACGGCAACTTTTGTCATTGTTTCAACAATTACATTGTTACAACAATGGAGACGAATCTAAGTTAGCGTCGAAAACTGGTTAGTAATTTAATTAATTAACCGGTAATTAATGAATTAATATTTGAAAAAAACTATATTAACATCAAGTGTCAACCACGACAAGTTTAAAAAAATTTATTTGAACTTGATTGGATAAATAGAAAAAATATTTTATTAGAACAAGATATATATATATATATATAAGTAGAGAGTGAGCTAATAATAGGTATTGAAAAAATTTTTGTCTTTCCCTCCTAGTTTCTCGAAATACCTTACGATGTCAAAACAAAATGAATTGTAATAACTGAATATCTTTTTAGGTACAATTTTTAACATCAGAAATCAAAGCATAGAACAAAACGCAAACTTTTCACTATAAGTCTTCCATTTTCTCCAATTCCACAACTCACACATGTATCACTTGCACTCAGACTCCAGATCGAGTGGCTCAACAAGGATAATCTATCCTATTCGTAAGTTTTCTTCTAAAACACTGCAGAATCGAAACAAAGGAAAGTAAGAAGATCGAAGATGAAACCAAGAACCCATATATTCTGAGAATATCATCTGTCATAACCTCAAGTTGATGGATGGCATATAAGGACGTTATCATCAGATCTATTCCCCTCTTTTTGCCTCTGATATTTTGGTTCTTGCGATATGCTTCCGATTTCGTGTTGTAGTAAAGCACACCAAAAGAGGGTATCGGTCCATGTCAGTTCAGAAGATGAATAATATATTTAAGAATATATATTTGTGTTTTGTTAAGATGCTCAGTAGCTTAGTGGAGTTAGTTTTGTTGGTGAGGATAAGTTTTCTTGGAAAGCACACGTGTTCAGTTTGGTGAATGTAATATTGTATCGAAGTCACGTTAGATCTCGATCAACCAGTATTCTATTTATGTTTACTTGTTTGATGGTATAAGTAAATGCAGAGATATACATCAGTTTATAAATATGTGTAGTTATTTTGTATAGTTTTCTTTTAGAACAATATTAACTATTTTTATTTATGTGTTTGAAATAAAATAAAGAATTGTTGATGAAAAATAATTCAGATTAATTTAAATAAACTGCATTTTCTTTGTTTCTTTCATAAAAAAGTTACGAAATGATATTAATATATTGTTTTTCTCTTGAAACTGTAAAAGAAATGCGATATTAATTTAAAGGATCAATTGAATTTCCGATAGTTACATTTAAAATTAGGTTAAGTAGTTATATTTTGCTTAATTTATCTTAATATAACACAAAAGATTTGTTTGCATTTATTAACATGATAAAATGCGTACCGTCATATAAAATTTCATGAAATGTGAGGTGCGAGGAGTGTTAAGATTTCTTTGGCCAAAAAATCGTGAATTGTGTGCCTTATATGGGCCAAACATTATAAGTGAAGGTGTAGCGCGTCAATGGATAAGCTTTTTCAAGGTCGGAAGGACAAACATCCATGAGGAATCTCGGAGTTGAAGGCCGTCTGTAGTGAGTGCTGATCTCATCAAAGAAATCTCATCTTCCCTACAGCCCGGACTTAGCTCCTTCTGATTACCATCTATTCACTGAAATGAAAAAGTGGCTTGAGGGACAGTTTCGCTGACGATGAGGAATTTAAAAACGCTATGACACATTGTTTTCAATCGCAGGCGGCCAATTTTTTATACAGAAGGAATTGGTATGACAAGTGCGTGAATAATGGGGGAGACTATGCTGGAAAATAGAGAAGAGTTGTACCTTTTATATGTAAATAATTTTTCCCCTATGCCTGGTTTGTTTTTTACAGCGATTCAGATGTTACTTTTTGAACTGCCTTCGTATTATTGTTTAATTTTGTATTGTACAAGAAATATTAAATTCATTTGTTAAAAAGAGTAACTTTTAAAGAGATGAATTTAATATTTTTTAATTCTGAAAATAAAAGACTCAGCAATGAGATAAGAAAAATAACATTCTTATTCTACAAAAAAAACTTAATACAGGTTTATACTGGAGTCGTCCGTTTTAAATCCATTCAATAGCTAAAATTTAAATAAGCACTTTGGAATTAATATATTACTACGAAAAAAGAATACGAATTTACAGTTTTACGAAAAAAAGGTCTTATTTTTAACGTAACCTAAGTTTATATATACCTCATTCAAATTTTAAGAAATAGAGGGTAAAATAATTTTTTTCTAAATTTTGAAAAAACTTTAATAAAAGAAAAAACAACATAGTTTTCCTCATTTAAATACGAAGAGAACATCAGAATATGAATATTTTAACAAACATAATTTCAAATCCACTTTACAAAATAGACTTAAAAACTAAATTTTAAATAAACAGTTCGTTACAAAATCCTGCTACCTTCTTTTGAAAGCTCTCGTGCTGTAAAGTTTCAGCCTTTTGTGATTTCAAAATCGCACACACATACAGTTGAAAAGACCTTCCGTCACTAGCAGCAGTCCAGGATGATAGATAGTGACATTATCTTTTCCGGATACTTTCTCATATCATAGGAGAATGTCTGAAATCTATAACTTCACCCACAGTCTTTTGTTAAGGCTCTTTTTATCCATCTGGGGCATAATAGGGGCGACATGGTTCTCAGCAGGAAGCCAGAAGGCTCTTCTAGAAATATGTGAGAATTCGCTAAACTACTACAAAATTGTGTTACTCTTTACAATCCCTCTTATTTGCAAGTATAAAGGAAGATGATCTTTAAAGAATACATTTCGGTAGGATATTTGGTGAGTTGAATTCAGAAGTTATTTCTTAGGATTTATGTGCTAAGTTTTCTGACCTTTTCGAGTGCTGCTATGGAAGCTTACGAAACTATAGATTTGTCACTTAGGCATATATTGATTATAGGCGTTAACGAAATTTCAGTAGGCAGAATAATGAGAAGTTTCTTAACCGCTTGCTTGATTATCTCGAGTTATCTCGGGTTCATATGTATTGCAGTTAATTATTATCCCGAGAAAACTCGGGGAAAGCAGAATTTGTCATTACCGTTTGCTTTACTATGGTTTTACTCGACCTGGGAAATAAAAGGAAATATTCAGCTTTGAATAGCAGTTTGCCTAGTTTTGTTGGTTTCGCGTTTTTTTTGGCGGGAGTTATCACGTGTTTTCCCTATTATATAGTATATGACAGCTTGTGGATTATTAATGTATAAGGAAGAATAGTTACGTTGTAAAATAATGGCGATGATGCAAGATAGCGAAGGCGATGATTTTTCAAATAGTGATTATGAAGAGGTGGGCATTGAAAATAGTGGAAGTTATTATTCTGTATGTAGGCTTATCGAAGGCGATTGTAGCCTTATTGAAGACGACTGTAGCCTTATTGAAACAATGCACCCGTAAAAGAGATTCCAGAAGTAAGCCAGCAAGACAATTGACCGGATACCAGTGTACAGAATGGCAGGTATCACTTTGTGTTGCCCCTTGTTTCAAAAACTATCTACAAAGACTAATATTTAACTATTTTCCATTGCCCGAGATAACTCGGGAAAGTAAACTTTTAAGAAAACTAAATGCTTTTACACCTGTAAAAAAATTAAAAATTCAACTTAAAACCTACGTATTTTGTTTTGTTTCATTTCTGTATTTAATAATAAAATAAAAAATGTGATGATTTTTTGCAAATTTTTAAAAAAAAATTGGTGAGGGAAGCGGTTAAAATTACCGCATTGGAAATCATTACCCATTCAACAGGATTTAAACGTGTAAACTTTAATCCATCGTTTGAAAGGAGATTTAGGAATGTCTTAAGGTATGTGACTACCTTCGGAGCACTTTTTTTGAAATATATAAATTTTCAACTAAATAAACATTTCTATATTTGAAATGGAGCATAAAACTAAGAATTTTAATACAATTTCAACAGAATTGAAAATAATTTGTGATATATTGGAAATTTTGAGTTTTATAGTGAAAAATTGCAGTTACGATAAGGCTTGTATTGAAAATTCTAATGAATATATTCGAATAATATTTATGCAATACATAAATAAAATCATTATCTTGCTTATAGCTATAAAATTTGTGATACTTTTGAAAAGTTTTTGAAATATAGTATTTTTTATGCAAGAACTCAATTTTTTACAAAAAACATGTTATTTTCTCACAAAAAGTGCAATAAAATACATAAATATATACACAGAGATTAGATTATAGTCTAGACTGGAGAAAAAACTAAATAAAACATTTTCTGAAAATTTCAATTCAATATCTTAAAAAGCAATCCTGTAGTGAACTTTACCGGAAGCTAAAAATTGAAAAACATAGTTTCTCAGAAAATGCATTTAAAGATTTTAATATGGTATAAAAAAATTTCTACTATTTGTACATTTTTTAAACTCACATATTTATGGGTCAAGATCTCTTTAGATTCATGTTTAACTAATTTTGACTTTTTTCAACTTTTGCTGTTTTTCTGGAGAGTTTTATAGACAATAACAATTGTCATTTTTAGTGAAATTTTTGATGAAAAATTGCATTTTTAGAAAATTCTAATGAATGTATTCAAATAATATTTATACAGTACGTAAATGACATCTTATAAGTGTTAGGAATAAAAAAGATTTGTAATACTTTTGAAAGTTTTTTAATTATGCCAAATTTTATGCAAAACCAAGATTTCTTAAAAAACTATGATCATTTTCATAAAAAAGCAATAAAGTACATAAATATATACACAGAGTTTAGATTTGATTCATAAACAGATATAACAAAATAAAACATTTTCTGAAAATTTCAATTAATTATCTTACAAATATTTTGAGTAGGGATGTACTTCCGGTTTTGTAAGCTCCATTTCCGGTTTACTAATTATGCTATAACTTTGCTTCTAAATATCGTAAAAATAAAACTAGAGTGTTTTTTAAATCTTTAATGTATGGGCTATAAAATAAAAGCATAAAATCAATTTCGAAAATTTTCCCCAAAACGACGAATTTTGGGTAGTCACACCTTAAAGGCATATTCTATCAAGCGCTCTCCTCTGCCACACCTGTAATATCTAAACTCATACTCATGAGCAGTATAATACGCAAATATACAAAGTAAATGGCAATAATAATACAAGGAAAACATGAATAAACAATTTCAAAGGATAAATTATTTTAAACCAAATTTAAGTTCAAATGCTCCCCTTGTATTTGTACAACGTAAAGTATCAATAAATTTCATTAATAGAACAGTTCTAAAACATTATTCATTGCATAAAATGTTTCCTAAGAAACCCTTACATTGAACAGATTTGAAAAATAACAAGTTAAAGAACGTATATCCACTAGTGTCCAAAATTAAGGTTACAAACAGAAAAAAATACAATATCTTTGCATATAATTTTTTATTTGTGATAAATTTTGTACATACTTTCCTCATAAGTTAACCTCACATTTATGCAAAAATAAAGTCTTAATGGGGAATACTTCTTATATGCATACTAGATCAAAAATTGTCAAAACACGCTGTGTAATAAATAAAAAAAAAATTGAATGTCTAATAAAGAATGTGGCTACCCCTTCCTGCTACACAGGCTTCCCAATGCTCTCATAACACAAATTATGTTGTTTATTTCCTCTTGTGGCAACAATCCCCACGCTTCCATAACAGCAGATTTTAACATCTGGCGCGTGTTTGGAGGGTATTGACGTCGAGCAATGACTCTTCCTAAAGCACCCCAAACATGTTTGATAGGATTTTTGTCAGGAGATTTTGCTGGCCATTCCATCCCCGGCAAATATCCTCTTTCTCAAAAAAGTCTTTGACAAGATTAGCTCTGTAAATAGATCATACAGTTTCATAGATAATATGTAAATTATTGTATTCACGAATTTGATTTATATATAAATTATATTTTAACAGACTTATTGTTTAATAATTACAAATATACCGTAAAATCCGGCGTATAACATGCTCCGCTGTATAATGTGCACCTATACTTTCAAGCTGCAATTTTTAATTTTTAGGTATATTCGCCGTATAACGTGCAACACCTTTTATACGAAGAAATCTAAAATGTCAACAGACTTATCTCTTATGTTTTGAAGTCCTTTATTGGAAGTATTATCCCAGACTTTTGAAAAAAAAAATAGTATACTTCTAGAACTACAACCCTTTACGTTCATAGGGAATGTCATTTCTTTTAAACAAATAGTATTTCGATACATGTAGAAGTAAATTCTTTTTTTATGCTCATATGTTTTGTTATTTTTAAAGCTATCGTTTTTTTACCCGGCGTATAGCACGTATTTTTAAATTTCGATATTTTTTGTGTTAAAAGTGCGTTTTATATCCCAGATTTTATGGTACTTTTATTATTTTTTAAATGAATGGAACCATATAAAATGGAATTATTTGCCTTTTTATATGAAAAAGTAAAATATAAAATGAAACAATATGTAAAGAAATCCAAATATATATTTAAACAACTTCAACACTTTATGCCATTCAAGCTATGTTAAATAATGCAGATGTTTTTCACTGAGAATGCGACTTTGAGCCTTACATCTTGAAACATTTGTAAAATAAACTGGCTATTGTGGAGAACTGAAAACAAAATATAATTGATAAAAATTGCTGATTTAAGTTATAGCAATTTTCTTTTAAAAATATATTTATTAATAGCCTAAGAAAGGAGAGAAAGTAATACGTAAAACATATTTTATTCCACTTTTAAGGAATTTATTTTTTGCTGCTGTTTTTTAATTTCATGACTCAGTTGTCTTGTTCCACTATTTGAAAGATGCTTATTTCTACATAGCAGATGAAAATGTTATAAAATTTAAAAGGAGCCAAAAATATAAAATACAAAAAAGAAAATAAAGGAAAATCTCGAAAATTTGAAAATGCTATGAAGATATTACTATAAGAATATAATAACTATAAGAATATCATTTCCATTTAACTCATAACGGTTATAACATTGTGTGGTGTAACATCTTTGCTGGAATCGTCCAAAACTCAAGTGTATTGAAAGCAAACTTTAAAAACTTGAAACAGACGAGAGAGTGAGCGGGATGCGCGCGCTGTAGCGATTTGGTAGACAATAGAAAATAGTTTTTTTTTTTTTGGAAAAAGGATTTTGAAGAAAGAAACGTAAAACTTTTGGCTGTGAAGATTTTTTTGACGCTACATGTACGCTACGTCACAGTGGTATAACTTTTTTACAACAGTGTTTAAGATATTTAGGGTTTTGATAAGTAGTTACCTCCTTAGATTTACATTTTTTAAATATTAGTTTTTAAAATAATATTTTTCAGTTTTTTCACAAAATTGTTCTATATTTTCAACACACTTAAAGAATAATAATAATAATAATAATAAAAAAACACGTATTTTTTTTTAAAAGTTAGAAATAATTTTTTGTAAATGAACTATTTAAGTATTTTTTTACATGTAAAGGAGTTAACACACCGTAGTTTCATTGCGTGTTACACTTACTAGTTTACATCATCGTTTCTTTGATGTTCCGGTTGAATACTTTTTCTGTTGTTCTACAAGCGCATTTTTTCTTATCTTTCTTCCCTCATACAGCTTCTGCTGTTAACAGAGTATCTAATTATATATACTCCTAGGAAATGGGCTTTTGGGATCACAGCTGAAGCAGAAATTCAATTATCCTTACTTATAAAAACGTAATGCATGACGGATTTGCATTGAAGTTCTAATTAAAGATTAAAGAGGTACTGAAAAAAACTGAGCCATAAAAGAGGTAAAAATAATTAGAGAATGCAACTTCTTTTCTTTTATTTTGTCCTTTAGAAATATCTGGTTTCCAGAGTAGGTTGCGTTAAATAAACGAATTTACAATAATTAATTTCTGCATTTTACATAAAACATATTTTTCAATGAAAATTTCTTTTATTGATTTTTTTAATAGTTTACAATGCAAATTGATTATTAATAGGATCTTTGTTGCACCAAGGAACATTATTTTTTATTACAATGTACAGTGTTAGTGGATATAGGAATTTCCGGGAGGGTGAAATGGATTTGATCACAGCTCACCAAAAAATACGCGGTTATTTTTCCAGTATTTGGCAATAGCTATTTCCTGTCATTTAAAAATGGCTTCAGCTAACGATGGATGAATGCTCCAACTGGATCCGAAAACACATCTGCAGGGATAAAATGTCAATGTCAGGTGTTGTAGTGTTTGAAGTCTCAAGTATATACGATTTTAATTTTTGTGTCTATTTCTATCTAATCTTGATCATATAAAGTTAATGAGCTGCATAATTGTCTCCTGGCCTGACTCAAATGGCCCAGATTTCGTTTTGTCAGATCTCATTCAGGGAAACCACATAACAAACTGATTGTACCTTTACATTTAACTGCTGCAGTCTGAAATATTATGAAAAAACTTTCGCCGAAATTACATACAAACACAAAACACACACAAACACACACACTCTAACACACACGCAAAAACACACGCAAACACACACACAAACACAGAAATACACACCCACACACATGCAATCTTGTTTCAAGATTTTTTCTTTATTTATAATGTTTAAAAATTTTATTTTAATTGAGTTCCTTAGAAAAGGAATGAATTTACAAAAGATGAATTTTTTTTCAACATAATAACACTTTTTTATGTAATGGTATTTTAAAAAAATTAACTATAATTTGTTAGAAAATGATTATAAAAAATATAACGATTGTGAAAAAATTTACAGTATTTTCCTTGAAGAATATCTTTTTTTGTTATTTAAAAACCTACATTAGGCCAGTTTTATTAATTAAAAGCTTTTTCAAATATGAAAATATGAAGTTGAAAATAATAAATTATTCCCATTGTAGCAATCCTATGTATAAAACCAATGAATGTATTGTTATTGCTGTATTTCCGTGTTAACTAAAATAATGAACATGTGGTATGATAGTTCTTTGTTGAAAGATGCGAAAACAAATAACTAATAAAAATAGAGGCTTTTAAAAATATTTTCTTGTACAATTATTTGTCTTTCAGTTTGTTTTTCTTTATTGTGTTACACATGAATTGTGAAAAAAATTATCCAGATAATTATCAATAATACAATAACAAAAACTTTAATATCCTAATTAACTTCCGAATAGAAAGTAATAATTAATTTATTAAAACAATTAAAATACTTTTTGGCTATATAGAACCTACTTTGGAACCGTATGGAATATAATACTTTTTATTCCATGCAAAACTTACCCATATTTTATACTTAATTTAATTAAATGATATTAAATTTAAGAGTTTTTTACAATTAGATGCTTATAACTTAATGAATTCTTAACCATCATTTTCATAAAATATTGCCTTTGGAAATATATTTTCTCTCAGTCTTTTTTTCTTCTCTACTTTCTGTTTTTTCTTAAGTTCTTAAGATGTAATAATTTTCTTATTTTGCTAAAGAAGGTTCAAATTAAAAAAAAACTTTCAAAAAGATGAATTTCATCTCCTATAGAAATTTTTTTCAATACTTTGTGAGAAGTATATTTAAGACATGTATTTTTTATCTTTATTTTTTAAAGTAAATTGTTATACGCTCTGATTTTATTTGTGAATTTCTATTGTGATTTCAATAATTTTTTTCATTCCATTAAAGTTCTCTATAAATTATTAGTTTTGTATACTTTTGAATCATTTTATCAAAATGAATCAAAATCTACTCTGCTTCTATTCTATAAAATCTTCTTCTTATTCAGAATCTATTTATATCTTTGAGATTCTTTTTCTTAAAAAGAAGAAAACACGATAACAAATTTGTTTTTCAAATACATCATACTTTAACAAATAGGTACAACTGAAAATTTTAAGAAATTTAGTTTTTTATTAAACTTTTTATACCATGGACTATCTAAAATCTTCATAATATAAGCCACAACATTTATGCATTATACAATATGTCACAATGTATTTAATAAAATCTTATATTCTATGACTTTTCCCTAAAAATAAAAAAGGAAGCGTGTTAATTGTTCTATAGTTGTATACACTTGGGAAAGAAATATTTTTTTGATATATAGATATGAAAGCTTTGTAACTTCTTGTATAATGTAGTGTAATGAGAAGAACTTGTGTAGATGCAGATTGTAGGTAATTTAAGGACCTCGCAATTTAATTCCAGATGAAAGAAATCTTTGGATTTCTTCTCTATACGAGGGTAACTCTAAAATTTTTGAGATACACGCAGACGAGAAGTTACAAAAGAAAACTAACGGTTTAATTTGAAAATACAAAGTATTTTAACACAGTAGACGACGTTTTACTGACTTATTTCAATTTGTTTAACGTAGAATAAATTTTATACTGAAAAGAAAAAGGAGTTGACGTGAGAACATTATCGTTCTAAGATGTTCTCTGATTTAAAAGCTGGATTAAATCAAGAGGTATGCGTTCAACGGCTGCATTTAGCATTTGATGACGAATCTCCATGCCGCGCTACTGTATTCTTATGGTTTAAAAATTTTTGCAGTGATCACAATTCTCTTCAGGATGGAGAACACACAGGAAGGCCGCGATCGGCAGTAATCCTCGGTGTCTGCCATACAAAAAACGTCAATGTATGATAATTGCTGTAACTACCAAAGACACAGAAAGAACGTAACATTGGATCCACAGCCATACTCAAAATTATTCTTGAAGAATTACATATGGAAAAATTAGTTTACCGTTGGGTTCTCCATAATCTACCCGAGCACCAAACTGAAGAACGTGTCAGAATCAGTAATGACTTAAATTGCTAAGTGATGTTGGTCAGCGCATCATTTCTAAAATTGTAACGGGTGATGAAACGTACATGCAGTTTTTTGACGTTTCAACAAGTCAAGAAAGCAAAGTATATGTCTTTGAAGATGATCGCACACCGACAATGGTGAAAAGACAACGAGCAATGAAAAAGTAATGTATGCCGTTTTCTTCAAAAGTACAGGATTGGTCAAAGCCATCAAGTTGGAAGGACAGAAGACAGAAACAGCAAACTGGTACACCACTAAATGTCTTTCAGAAATTTTCCACGAAGTTAATGTTAGAGCGCTAATGCTTCACCTGACATGCATCTTCCATACAAACGGACTACCCGTTGAGTTTCTTAAACAAAAACAAATCAAAGTCATAAAACATTCCTCTTATTCTCCGAATCTAGCTATATGTGGCTTTTGGTTATTTTTTAATCTAAAAAATAACGTACAAGGACGTCGCTTTCATTCAGAAGAAGCTGACGTGGCTATAAAAGCATTTTTTTCATCAATTCCAAGAAATGAATGGTTTGAGGCATTTATAATCTGTGGAAAATTAGTTTATAAAAGTGCATTGTTGCTAGAGGAGACTACTTTGAACACGCCTCAAATTTTTTAAGTATAAATTTAAAAGCCTAGGAGTATCTGAACAGTTTCAGAGTGAACCTCGTACAACATATCTTCGGAACGAAAATATAGATTATATTTCTATATTTTATTTTTCATAGTATTCATAAATGAAACATATATTTCCTTCATCATAAAAATACTAGATGATGACTGACATGTTTAATACGAATATAGTTTGTAGCTGGTAAAAAATAGCTTATTACAACCATTTTTCAAACCAAAAATAATTTTTTATTTGGCTGTTTTTGCCTCCTACGTCTTCGGTAATTGTTTTAAAGGATGCATATTATGAGAAAAATTATTTATAGCTTGTTCTTTTACAAAAAGTAGCCTTTTGAATTTGTACGCATTGAAACAGATCATTTTTTTTTATTTTGGCACGTTAGAAATTTTTCCACCAATATTTTAAAGATTCTTTTAAGAAGTTTTTATATTATCATTGAGTCATTGGTGTGAGAGATAAATGAAAAATAAGAAAATTCCTTATAGCATACTAAATTATTTCCATCAAATGTAATTTAATGTTGTTTCTAATGTAATGTTAAATCTAATAAAATCCGAGGTGGTGGCTTACTAACCAAGTCTCTCACATGAGTCATCATCCATTTATAAATGTTTCTTTGAATATCAAAATCATACTTTTTTTTAAATAAAATAATTATTTATTTCAAAAGAAAAGGTAAAAAAAAGTAGTTGTAGCCTGAAATCTTATATTTAGAATGCTAACTATCAAAATTATCAATTGTATTTAATACATTTCCTCTCTAATATTATAGTGGTCAGTTTTTTTATTGAAACCAATTACATAAATCCCCCGTGCACCACAAAGTAAACTCCAGGCTTACATAAATTAAGTATGTAGGAAATTACAAATGGGTTGGGGGGGGGGGAGAAAAGAAAATCTAAAAGTTATGAGGGATTTTTAATGTTTTCAGTGAACTCTTCTAGAAATTGCGAAATTACTTCTGGTGAAAACAAGTGTTTATTATGAGCCTGTAAATTTATATGTTATGCAGGGTATATCAGGAATGAGTGACTCGAATACAAAATTTAATAATTCCAAGATGATGAATAAACAAAAATGATAATTAGGATGTCATTGTAATGATACAATATGAAATGTGTTTCGTAAGTAACGTTTCTTGACGTAAGGTAAATACGAGTCGATTGAAAATGATCGTTTTACATAGCTTAATCCATGTAAAGGCAGTAATTCAGACGTTGCAACTCGTCATTATGGTTCAATGTTTGCACGGTTTTCAATTTGTACGGTTTAAAATGCATTATTTTTCTCAACACAGTCCATATGGTAGGCTGAGGTAACACAAGTTCATGACTAGCACGAACGGTCGATTTCTTTGGACTGCATATTCAAGTAATCTCTCACTGTTTCAACATCTTCTGGCGAACAACCTGGTCACCCTGGACTTTTGCCTTAACACAAACATTCAGTTTCTTATAGCTGTTAATACCATCTTCTTATACTCTTAGATGTCGGTGCATTTCTATGGTACTTTCTCTGAAATTCACGCTAAACCGTGATTATTGACAGACTTTTTGCAAATGAGAGCACCAAAACACCTTCTCCCTCTGCGACGCCATTTCCACTTCTGTTCACAATTTCAAAAACATCTTGATTACATCATTGCTGCCACCTATCGGACAAAAACAATGTTACAAACTAGAAATTACATATTGTATCTTTACAATGACATATTAATTATCATTTTCTGTTTATTCATCTGGAATTATTAAATTTTGTAATCGGGTCATTCCTTTTTGATAACCCTGTGTTTTAACAGTTATTTTAAAAGGCTCAACTCAGCAACGTAGATAATGCCCAATACTCAAATCTGAGGGGAAAAAATCAATATAGCGGTACTACTCTTTTTAAAAAATAACTCCACACAAGAATCTGGTTGGACCAATTCACATTCACTTCTGCTGACAGCCAGAAAGAGGAAAGAAAACAAAAGTAAGACGAAAGAATCAAAACTATTTACTTCCTTCTCTAGAAAATGAACAAATTTCTATTTTAAAAGACAAAACAAAGAAACTATTCTCCTCAACAAGTATACATCCCCAAAGCTTTTAAAGCGAAAGCTGTTATTTTTGTGTTTCAACGTGCCTTCAGGGTACGAAGCTGGGATGGTGTTGTCAATGTCATTTACCTTGTTCCATTATCACTTCGCTGAAGAAAGTCGAGTAAAGAGAATGGAATAGGAGTAGGGAAAAGAGTCTTATACGCCCCTTGCGGATATATCAGCGCGACAGCGTTTCCCTTTGAGATTAGAATTAAGGGAGTTGAACGTGCCCCCTATATTTTCGTTCGATTTTTCGATTGCTATACCTTCCTGTCTTGCTCTAATTGGGTTGGTTTCTTATTGCACTGGTTCTTTTCCCTCTGAGACAAAGTTGTTTTTAATGAATGAATTTTTTTCCCCTTAGTGCCGTTGGATATTGAGAGGGATTTCCCCAAAAGAAGGAAAACTTCCCGGTATAGGAATTTTATTGATCTTATGATATCTAGAAATGGAATAGAATAAGAAACGAGTGCTGGTAACTTAAGATTTTAATAAAAAATGATTTTGAGAAAGTTTTTAGGGAATTTTTAAAATTGTTTTATATGGTGAATTAAATTTATTAAAATCAAATAATTGTTTTCATTCTCCAATTTTTTGTCAATTTTAGTATAAGCGGTTAAAAAAAGAAATGTTTATACGGGTTATGATATATATAAATTATCTATTAAAATTCCTTATAAGGCACATTATAAATTTTAAAAAACGTATTTCAATTGAATAATATTGAAAAATAATATTTCCCCTTTTTACTTTCAGTCCAACTTAATTGTGAAAATTGTGAGATCTTAAATACTAGCAGTATTTTAGAGCGTAGTAAGTAATGCAGTTCTTAGTAAAATCATAATTGCACATTTTTAACAAATATATCAGATTATTTTTGTGTTATTGGATAGTTTTGAATTCTACGCACAATGAAAAGTGAAACAGTAAACATAAAAATAAAATAATTTGACTCTGAAGACCAGATATCCAGGCATATGGTTAGTTTAGCGGATAAATGTTCATTCATTTATTAAGAATAATAGTTTAAAATGATAAAAATGGTATAAATCAGTTCTTATAGCCAAATTAGTGATCTTTAATAGTATCCAAGGCAATATCCATCTCTGGCATATGTTAGACACAGATTCATGTAGATATTTAAAATAAGGTTTATCTTATGTGTTACAAAATTTATTTTTGATGGATTGGTCAGTTAATGATTCTTCTATATCACGTAAAAAGATAAATGATTTTACGTTATCGTCAGGATATTTTTGAAACAAAAACCACGAGTTCATTTATATTATCAAGTGATAAATCACATTTGAGAAGAAATTTACTTCAAAGAAAAATATGATTAACTTATGCCAGCTTTTTCTGCATAGGACATATGCCTACAAATATGTCCTGTGGCACAATAATTTTGTAATTTTGAACATTGAGCAAGTGACGAGAACTACACCTGAGCTGGCACCCCCTCTCCTAACGTTAACACCACTGGGAGGCCGATTGACCCTCGACATACTTAGCGTGGTGCATCAGCCCCTTTTACTGCCGGTCTTCAGCAGCATAAGGCTCGAACACTGGCTACCAGTCCGTGACCTAGACCACTAGGCTACCACGGCCATAGGTCTTGGGAGACATTAATTTATGATGTTATTCATTTTAGGTTCTTAAATTTATAATCACGCAAATAGGTAAAACATCTTCAGTATTTTCTTAACATCCGAAAAGTCGTATCACTATAAAAAGAAGAAAAGAACAGAAAAGAAAATGTTCAGACTATCTCTGAGATGAGGTACTTTCATCAATGATAAAATGATCTTTAGCCATAGAGTAAACGTCTTTATAGGTATCTATCTCAAAGCAGTTACAATAATGAAATTTTGATGATATTTGAACCCCACACAGGACTTTCAACTGCATATCGATTATAGACGATATGCAGTTGAAGTTTACCAATGTTTTTTTATGTTTTCTCTGTGTTAAGAGATTGGTGAAAGATGAAGAGCAGTTTTCTTCTAGTATCTTTGTTATCCACTTTTTTTTCTGACCTACCGAGATATTTTTACTCTATAGAATTTGTGTTCTTGTATTTGAAATTAATACAATTAATGACAGTTTTAAAATATTTTTCAAATAATATTTCTTTAACGATGCGCAAATTTTCATTTTAAAATAAATTAAAAATAGGAAAATGTATTTTGATGTAATTTATTGATTTAAAATTAGCTCAGTTTTCATGGAAATTTTCTAATTCTGTAAGAGAAAACACAAACACTGCATATATTTTCCTACATTTAATGCACGTAGTCATTAAAGGTTATGTTTATCGTCTTTATGAAAAATAAAAACAATAACTTCAGAATTTTAACAATTAGTAGTCCATTTCCCAGAAACGCGCAATGTGCAATTTTGCGAGGGTCAATTTGATCTAAAACAGGTTTTTTTTTTGCCCAATTATTTTAATTTATAATTGTTCATTAAAAACGATGGATGTTTTTTACTCCTTTTCAAATGGGCGGCATTTTTGGCAGTACAGCATTTGCTGATACATTAAGTCCTCAAATATAAGAGCCTTTTCATTGCTGGTACCATCTAGTGGCGGCTACCGCTATCAAATGTTTGACGCTTGAATTTATTCAAGTCAACCTGTCGTCGGATGTTGAGTATTGCCGTGATTTAATTTTGCCGAGAGAACCAGAGCCAAAAATTGATACTCAAGTGATATTTTACATAACACTGAATCTGAGAATATATATAAATATATGCCTAACTTTTTCGCATCCAGAAAATCTATCAACTCCAGCCAGACATTATGAGTTGGGAAAGCTAAATGAAAAATGTGAATGTGTGTATTTTGATGAAAAAAGAAACACCGAAATATCAGATAATATAATGTTAAGTAAGTTAATTCATCAGCAGGCACACTTATGAAAGTTTCTATTAATTGCTGTGTTAATATCTACATTTTTCAAATTACTATTAAAAACACAAGAGTGAAAATTGTCCCGTATATTAAACATCATAAACTCGCAATTGGTTTAATTAATTTGATTACAACTGAAAAAAACTTTAGAAAAGTCGTGAAACTTAGAAACTTAGTTAATTAGATTTGGCTTAGAGTTTATATATAATTTGCTTATACAAAAAAAGGAGTTTTGTAAACTTTCAAAACTAATCACGGGACACTGTAAATGGTATTTGAGGAAAAAAGTTTTATACACCTTACAAAATTATTATTAAAATGTTTTAATCAAGTATATATATTTTAAAAATGATTAGACTTGTGAAAGTCATTAAAAAAATTGTTGAAAATTGAAAAATTTCTTATTCTTTCAAACATTATCAAACCAAGGCAAAATACTCATTATTTTCAAATGTTTTGAAAGTTCAGGTATAGCATGATTAATATTTAGTGACTTTTATAACTTGTGAAATTTTTAAATATATCGCAAATGCTTAAAGTGTATTATTTTCCGCCTTATAATTGGGTTTGTTAATGAATTTTCATCAAAATGAAAAATTCCAATCAAGATATTTTGTCAATAAGCTTTTTCGCAGAAATATAAATATTTATTTTGTGACTGCTTCCTAAATTTACTTACAATACATTTTAAAAATCAGGATCTCAAGCCAAATTACTTTATTAAATTTTCTCCCGGCATGGTTCAAATGCGCACACATCACCTTCTGTAGTACAAAGCGTTAAAATTGTGTTATAGTTATTTAAAAAAATATATCTTTCCACTTTAATTTTAAATTAAATATCTGTTTATATTTATAACGCAGTAGATAAAAAATACAAATATTAATGTGAATAAAAATCGAGTAATATATTCAAGCATTTATCTCTTTTAAAGTATAATATTAAAAGGAAAAATGAATTTGATGTATTAAAGAATTTTTCCATCCAGAAGTTTATTCAATTTAATGGCGGGTATTTAATTTTGAGAAGCCAGTTTAAACGTTAATATTCTTAAAATTTTCTAAAATGTTTGGAAAAAGACATTTAAAACGGAAGATAATCAAATCATTAAATTTACGGTAAATACATACAGTGGTGGCCAAAATTATGGACTCTTTTTTTTAAAATTGTTATGTTTTTCAAGTTTGTATATCTATAGAAAATGTTACGTTGCACAAAATGCAAAGTATTTTATATCATTTTAAACGAAATTTTATTCTGAATTCAATAAAAAAAATGTTAATGTTTACAATGCAAAAAAGTTATGCGGTGATAACTATCGATGTACATAAGATACTGGTGTTATAGCAGTGTGTTATCAATGATTAGTGGGATTGCCTTTCTTTTTTATTATAGCTTCATATTGATGTTTCATTGAGATGAAAATAGTTCTAAGCTCTTCCTTCGTTATTACATGATTCCACGAAGCAATTATATCCTCAATAAGTTCCTTTTTATTTCATGGGTACCTCATTCGGACAAGAGTTTTCAAACGGTGCCACAAGTTTTCGATAGCATTGAGATCAGGATTTTTTCCTAGCCAACACAACAACTCAATTATCTTAGAACGATACCAGTCTTTCGATTACTTTACTGTGTGGCAAGGGGTAGAATCTTACTGAAAAATAAATGAAGCATTGTTGGTAAATAGATCCCCGATGAAAGGTAGAAGTTTGGGTTATAGAATGGTGTCAATGTATTTTCTGACATTCAGTGTCCCATCCATGATATGAAGACGATCAATACCATCTACTGATATGCACGACCAAATCGTAAAACTATGTGGGTACTTCATAGTTGCCTGGCTGCAGTCAGGAAGTAGAATTTCTCCTATTCTACGTCTTACATATTTTCGGCCATCACTACCGAATAACGATATCTTAGTTTCATCCTTCCATATAGCTAGTGAACACTAATCATTTGTTAATTAATGTTTTCCATTGACTTCTGTAGTCTTTTTCAGTGTTGCTGTAAATTAATATAAGACTTTTTTCGGGGAATTCCACCTCTTAATCTAACATCTGCTAACCTTCTCCTGGTAGTTTTTGAACTGACAGAAACACCCGCATCATTCAAATCACTTCTGAGGCCAGTGATGGCATTCTTCTACATCGGAGGTATAGTATTTTTGTTCTTCTGTCATTAACGGATGAGGTGCACCTTTTTTGGCCTTTTCCTGTTTTATTTTTTTATTAGAATTGTCTCATGACATTTTAAACAAAACTTTCAGTCCCCAGATGTAGTCACTGACCCACCCACCTAACTTGCAATTTTAACGAAGGACAGACCACTTTCTCGTAAAACATCTCTTTTTAGGTGTCCAATCTACTCTTTTATTTGATGTCATTGCTTCTAGACTAAATATCATTATTGTCCTGGCTAGGAAACAGTCCTGATCTCAATGCTTTCTAAAACTTGCGGTACCGTTTGAAAACTCTTGCCCAAATGAAACAAAAAAGGATATAATTGCTTCCTGGCATCATGTAATAACGAAAGTAGAGCTTAAAACTATTTTCAGCTCAATGAAATACCAATGTGAAGCTGTGATAAAAAATAAAGGCAACCCCACTAATCACTCATAACTCACTGCTATCACCAGTATCTAATGTATATCGATAGCTATTGCCGCATAACTGTTTTTGGATTACAAACATTAACATTTTGTTTTTTGTATTTAATTCAGAATCGATTTGTCTTTAAAATGATATAAAAGAGTTTACATTTTGTGCAACTTAACATTTTCTATAAGCATACAAACTTCAAAAACATAACAATTTAAAAAAATGTCCACAATTTTGGCCACCACTATATATGTCATTTTAATGAAGAGGAAGTTTAAAATAATATCTATTGTATATTGCAACACGCATGTCAGATATTCCTTTAACAGCATTACACAGTATAAGTAAAATACAAAAAACAGTACTGTCAGCATGAATTAGGAAATTTTTTTTACTATTTTTATGGTCAATGGTTTAGCATTTAATGAAGTATTACTTAAAAGTAAAAATGTATTTTAAAATATAAAAATTTAGACTTAACAGTATATAACAAGGTATCTTAATCTCTTAAACGTCATAAACTTGATTTTTGTTAATGCTTGTTTTGCTATTTGCACATTGACAATATAATTAGAACATATGTTTTAAGAACCATATTGATGTGATTGAGGCGATATAATACTCTAAAAATGATTAAACTGTCGAAAAATTTTTTATTGGCTTTTTTGATACCCCGAATCTTTATAAACATGCCTGCAAAATTTCAAGTAATTAAGTTTGATGCTAAACAGCAACTACCATGCCTACATTTCAGATTATCAGCTAGAAAAAAGCCTGATAAAAAAATGAATTAATTATTTTTCTAATGCGCATCAATGAGATTGACATTATACATGCAGTAATAAACCATTTTAAGAAAGAATTGTGCAATTCATGCAAAAATTCTAATTTGTGAATTATTTACTGAAGATCAAATGGATTTGGTCAAGATTTAAAAGTTGTGCGTGCTTTTTATGATATTATTATGAATGAAATTAAAACTTCAAAACGGATTTTCCCAAAGCACAAATACTAAATCTCATTTTGATAACTCAGATAATTAAAAATCTAATTCGCACGATTAGAAAAACTCGCCCAATTTTATATATTGATCTTTCAATCGTTTTTTTTCTCGATATATTCACTATGGCAGTATACTGTTTAATTGCTCTACATTTGTGCAATTTTTTATGGTAAATAATTTTAAATAAGCTAATTAACATTTCATAAAAGTTTCAGACTATTCGATGACTATTATATCATGCTATTCATGGAATGAAAACTTCAAACTCATATTTCTCCATGTTGAATTTTTGTACATATACTGTTATTCAAAACCCTAAGGCTTTTTTGATAATTGAAGTATGGGTTTGAAATTTTTTATACATGTTCTGAAATGTATGTTTTGTAAAGCTCTAACATGTTTAGTACTTTTTCTAAAAAATTTCAAACACAGAATTAATGTTTTTTTGGGAATTTTGGGAAGTTTAACTATAAAAAAATTAATAAAAATTAAAGAGCAGCAGCAGAATAAAACCCATGCACATTTATATAGTATACTATAAGGTACCTGGAAAAAAACTTTTGAAAGAAAAGAGACCGTATTTAAAAAAGCTAAAAAAATTTTAATTTTACAAACATTTTGCAACAAATTAAAAATTTTTCAATGGAATTATTATTAAATAGTAACCTTTATAAAATACAATTAAAACCAAATATCAAATATTAAAAATTAAAAAAAAAGTGTGAAGATGGTACCAAATCGCCTTCCTTGTTGGAAAAGTACACAATATATCTTTTTTTTTTATCTTACCTTATTAGCAGACCCAACTCTAAAAGTCCAATAATTTCTTTTAGATCAAATGAGTGAACCATTCGTTCTGATTTCATTAAATTAATCAATTTATCATTGGGAACATACATTTGAGCTGTTTTGTAAGAATCAAGAAGGATTAATTATCACGAAAAGAAAAACCCACATCAAAATGCATCGCTAAACTTCATTTAATTATCCTAATGAAATCGGATTTCTGTATTGATTACACTGTCAAAAGAGATTAAATAAATAGCTACTTGAGTAAATTTGTTTCAGAATCTATCTTTCGTGTTAGACAAATTTATTTAAGAAGGAAATTAATTGAAGAAATACTTTTAGAAGTCATCATTTTAATTAGTAATTTATTTCTATTTTTAATTAACTTTTATACAACTAAAACTGTTTTAAAAATTAAATTTTAGACTCCTCGTCCGTTGTATTTGATTCACATGATTAAATATGCTTAATTGAAGTATTTATTAGCAATACAACTGTAATTATTTGTTACTGTCAGATAATTTAAATTTTAAAATATAAAGTATGCCATTAATAAAAATTGACCCATTTTTAACTTTATAAAATTGGAGAATATATTAGAGGAATGTACATGAAGAGATATTTTTTTTATTAAAAAAGTACCAAAATTAGACAAAAAAAAACTTGATATTTCTAAAATGTATAGTTCAGATAAAACATGTCATGTTTCATTTTTTTCATTCAAACACGATACGAATTTTGCACTTAATCCAGGAAAAAGAAATTTTTTAGCTTTGTTTCTTAGAAACTGCAAGTAACACGTGTATTACACGAACACACGTGTGTTCTTTCGAATCAAATTAATTAAACTTTTATGAGTTTAAACAAAGCTATAAAGGAGTAAAAAATAATAAAATAAGTAATTATGGTATAAATATTTAAAAGAACTTTCGGAAGGAGATTCAATTGCTTTTGATTCATTAAAGGGATTATATAAAATCCCACTAGAAAAATAATGTAAAATTTTCTTTAACATTTTTCTTAGTGTTTTATGTAGCACTTATTTAATTCTTAGCACTTTGATTTTCCGCATTTTTTTTTATACTTTTCTTTGTAAGAGATGAAGAAACTGTTGTATAATATAACCCGATGTTTACTTACTGCTTATTCTTTTATAAGGCTTTAAAAAAGACAGTTTCTCTTTGTTTTTCATTTTTAATCAAAATTAAGCTTTTAATTCAAAATTACTAAAAAATGTTTCTCTCTCTCTCTCTTTTTTTTAAAAATATTCTTTAAAAATAAATTGAATTTGTTCGTATAATTGGATCAGTAAGCCATCACCCTGCGTTAAATGTTGCTTAATTGAGTGAATAAAAGTTGAAGTTTTTAAAGTGAGGTGAAAGGTTTAAATTAAAGGAGTTTTAAATAAAGAACTTTTCTACAGTAGAAAATCCAAACACAATGCCCATGAAAATAAAAAAAAAATAGTTGGAAACATTTAATAGAGTGCTATATTCGAGTATTTAGATACAACCTTTTTATGAAGAAGAAAATCACACATTTCAGTGAGGCTTTAAATGAGTTGTATCTAGGAAAATTAAATTAAACGATTGGATTAAGAAATCATTTGTAACAATGCAGAATGTTTTAATATTACTAATGATTTCTTATCACATTGTTGTAGCGGATCTCTGAAACATGCATTACTTTTGTCATTTTTAACAATACCAAAACATTTGTATTGGAATCAAAACTGCCGAAATATTTTCAGTGGATTTGAATTCAAATGTATAATAGTGTAATTGATATTATTTATTTTAAATTATCAAAACTTAACCAGATAATATTTTAAATGGCATGCATTTTTAATTGTAACAACTATTGTAATATTTTAGACAGCTTAATTGTTGTAATTTAATTGTTATATATTGTGTATGTATGTGGTATATTTAATTTTTATTATTGCATCAGGTATTAATACATTAGTATTACCAATTACTTTAAGAAAGGTTCAAAGTTCCATTTGGAAATTGAGGAATAAAATGGTGTTCTATGCTTATTGAAAATAGTAATGCGACAACAATTATTTCAATAAGGATTCTATGACTGGTATATTTACAAATGAAGTTTATACATATCTAGAACGATTTATGAATAACTGTGTCTAATACATTAAAAGAACTAATTTTTTTAAATCTTGGATTTGATGACCTTGTTTCTGGACTAAAAGACTTCATCCTTTGGTCCCTGATAAAAGAGCTTTTGGTACGATTTCTAAGAAATCACTTAAAAGGTATTTCTTTTGTAAATAGCAGGCGTAAACAGTCTCTTTATAGTATAATGAGTTGATTTCAATATGGTTTTCCATTATCCATACTTTTAATTTTCAACTTTATGCTGCACTCATAAGATCGTTACTAAAATTTTCTTTGGATTCTCGTTACTTAATTTCGATTTATGCTCTCCATAATTCCGACAGCAAACGGATTTTTTTTGGAGTCATTAAGGACCTATTTGTCATTTTTTTTCTGTTAAAGAGTTTCAAGCAGATTTTTACAAATTGTTTTGCATTGAATCCCATGCCTCATAAAATACAGTATACTTTATAGTTTAATGGCTTTTTATGCTGTAAGAGGTTATTATTTTGTTTATAGTTGCTATCAATGAATGTTGTTAAATTTTTTTCACGTTGGTAGATTTTCTCTTGTTATTATCAACTACACTTTAGAAATTTTCAAAATAGTTCGTGCTTTTTTAGACCTTTAGTTGGAGTTTTCTTTTTAAAGAGAAATAAAAATTGACAAGTTTTTCCTTTTCTATCGATAATGTTGCTTATTTTGATCCTAAAGAACACGTTTCACACTGTGTTTTTTTAATAACTGAATAAAATCGTTTCTTTTTCGAGAACACAGACATGTGTACTTTAATCCTCTTGTTTACTAATGAATTTGTTTTGAAAGAATAACGAAATTGGAATGTATCAGACAAAAGTTTTAAATCTATATAATAAGTTGCCAGGATTTTTTTCCATTAAATATTCGTATTTGTATTCATTCTTTTTCGCAATCATTCTAAATATGTGTAATTTCACTTAGTAAATCCAAAAGAAAATGTGTATGAAAAACGAACAGTAACAAATGTTGGAAGAATATTTGTTTAATACATATTACCATAGAGTAATTGCATTTTTTTATTTATATACAAGAAATTATTCAAATATTCTGAGAAATTTAAAAATTAAATAGTTTTTTAGTTAATTAAATAATAGTTTTCCGTGTTTATTTATTTACAGAGTAAACTTATTATTTCACAGTTTATTTATCACATTAAATTTTAGGAATAGTTAACGCTTATAAAATTTTACCAGTATAAAAGAAATTTTTATATTTTAATTAGAGGTTAAAATCCAAATTTTTAATGGATTTTTTTTTGTAATTAAGTGAGAAAAATTTTACTTTTTTTATTTCATCGACAAAATGAAGTTTTAATGTCCACCATCATCAAATATAAATATCAATTATAAAATGAAAGTTTACATTTTTGCCGTTTATTTATTTATATAAAGATTTAAATAATATTTGAGTTTTTTGTCTTCACATTAGTGTTTCAAAATCTCTTTGAAAAAACTACTTTATGTGCTTATAAATGGGAAACATTTTAAATTAAAAGTTTGATAACTCAAAAATAATTAAATTTTTTTTATGTTCCTTTGTTTTATTTGTTTATAAAATTTTTAAAATACTTAGATAAATTTAAATTATTCATAATTTTTTTTATCTTAGGTAAACGTTATTCCTTATTGATGAATGCTGCAAAACCTTTATGTTAGCCATATTTACACAGAAAAAACCCACTTTTTCTGTTATAAATACAAATAAATTTTGGGTATCTTAATGCTTATATTACCCTCTTAATAATCTATTTCTGGACTCTAAAAGGAATAGATTTTGGCAGTTTTTTAGTTTCAGGAACTCGTCAGTATAAAAGGCTGACATCAGCGTGTTAATGCGCATTATTAATGTCTCTATTTGACAAATTGATTCCTCAAATCTCATTAAAATTACACATTTAAATTATTTTATTTTGCATTTTAAAGTGATATATTTTAGTTTTCTACGAGTTTGTGCTTTAATCTACTAATAATTATAATTCGTAGAATTTAATTTCGAAAAAGAATTTAAGAAAATGTTTTTAAAATTGGGTGCACACAATTGTAAATATAAAAACAATATCTATAGTATCTGAAAAGGAAGACATTTTTTATATAAGAAACCAGAAGGGTTACAAATATCCTAATAAATGTTCTTAATTTTAATTTTTTTTTTGATATCCAAAGTATAATTTATATTAAAAAATGCAAAATTGTTTTTATATTAATAGAAAATATTATGGTTCTTGGTACTATAATTTATCTCATAAATTCTCAAATATACTCTACCTTACAGGGATTTAATTATATAACTATCCTTTATTAAAGTCACCCCAACTGTAATTGAAGACTTTTAGTTTAAGATACATATATTTTACAAGTGGAGAGAGAAATATTGCTTCACTATTCTAAATTAGTCCTTTACTATTCCAAGTTATTTAGATGCTACCAAATCCATATTTTAATAATCCTTAACTTGCGTGTGATATTAATTCCACTTCAAAAGTCTCATGTTGCATTTAGGGAAACAATTAACTTTTCCTTATTAGAAAGTGTTTCTACTCCCACAGGGATTTCAGTTCTCCCCGAGGCTCTCATTGTGGATATTTTCCGGAACTGACTTATTTAACTAAGAAGCATATCCCTGACTTTAGGATTAATGGAAGAGGATATTGGGGGGGGGGGGCTGTTACTGAATTAGTATATTCAGTATAAGGTCTGGATATGACTTTTACACAGAATTTATTTTATCTATCTAGCATAAATTTGTTAATATTTTTTTTAATTTTTTTTATTTACATTTACAATGATAAAATAGTTTGAAAACTGTTGTTTATAGGAGTGATAGGGTAAGAGTAAAGGTAAAAGGTTTGTGCTATATGTGATTCACAAACGTAGATCGGACACAGTTATCTATAGTTTGTTGGAAATTTCAACCAAAAAGGTTTAATATTATAAATAAATGAGAACAGTACGTTTTGATTTTAATTTTTCATATAACACTGAAGGATGCATAAGAAATAAGTTGTGGTAAGGATGCTTATATATATATCCTAATAATATTATAAATATGAATGTAAGTTTGTTTGTTTGTTACACTTTCAAGCCTAAGCCACTAAACCGATTTTAAAAATTCTTTCACCAATGAAAAGCTACATTACCAGGGAGTAACATAGGGTACATTTTATTCCCGTATTCTAACGCAAACGGAAATTATACGGGTGAACATCGAATTGAACGCCAAATTGAACTAATAAAGTCGTTTTTTGGTTAATGACGACCGATGCTTTCCACGAGACAAAGTGTTACGCGCACTTAATAATACGCTGGCACGTCTCATAAATATTTTTTATGATACTTAGCACATGATCAATTAAGTAGGGTATCAGCTGTTTCGGATGCACTTTTAAAAATAATAAATGAGAGCTTCATAAACAAAAAGCAATTAAAAAAACAAAAAATTTATAAGGTTTATGGTTAGTTTTCAAAAAGTTTATGTTTATCCTATTTTTTCTATATTTATTTACATTTTTCTGTCACAAATAATAGTTATCTTAATCCTATTAATATTATAAATGCGAATGCACGTTTGTTTGTTACGCCTTCACGCCTAAACCACTAAACCGATTTTAAAAATTCTCTCACCAATGAAAAGATACATTATCAGCGAGTAATATAGGGTATATTTTATTCCCGTATTCCAACAAGAAAGGGAACTACGGTGGTAAAACCACGGGGCTTTGCTTAACCCCTCCAAGTTGGCGCAAAATTATGCATTTCGTCAATAATGGAAATTTTAATACAAATTTACTCATACTTTTTTTAAGTTTTAGAAAATTGAGTGATATTGAAAGCTCTATGAAAATATTAAAGGACTGTTTCATTAAAATTTTTGATTTATCGAATTCTTAATACTTTGAATTTATTTTTTAAAAAAAAAAATAATTCCATTATAAGGTTATGTTTTGCACGAAATTTTTCACTTATACTGAACCAGATATTTTATGTGAAGATATACAAGATATATATATTACTATGGAGGAAGCCATGCAATGTCAATCGCCGAATAAAATTAGGGAACTTTACGCAATACTTATATCATGCTGTTTTTCTAATCCCCAAACCCTTTGAAATAAGTACAAAGAGTATATGGTGTAATATATTTTGTGACGACTGCTGCGAGTACATGGAGATTTGACTTTCAATGAACACATGTACAAGGAAACGCTAATAATAATTTAAAATAAGGTTTTAAGAATGGTTGAGAAGAAGATACATGATTTTGGAATGATTAGACCACGACGAATCGATGAAAATGATTTTTATAATGAAATTGCTCAAGAATTAGAATATGATTTTATAGCATTGCAACATCAAGCAACAGAATTAATCAATCCATTAACTCCAGAACTAAGTCACGTTTTCCATTAGGTGTTATGTAAAATAGAATCCGGCAGTGGTGCATGCCTTTTACTCGACGCCTCTGGAGGAACAGTGAAAAACGTTTTTGCTAAACTTATTATTAATGTCAGTCAGCAAAAACAAGAAGATAGCAGTTTCTGTGGCTTCTTCCGTTCTAACCGAGACACTACTAACCGGGGGACGTACTGTACATTTCGTTATAAAATTATTGTTGAATTTTGCACATGAAGATTCACCCATCTGCATTTTCAGGAAAAATATCTCTCGAGGCAGGATGCTTTGACAATGTAAGCTTTTAGTGTGGGATGTCTCAGAAGAAAACTATAGAAAGGTTAAATTGAACTTTTCAGGATTTAAGAGATAGTACATATATTATGGGAGGAATGCTAGTTTTATTGGCTGGTGATTTCCGACAAACTCTCAAAGTAATCCAGAGGTATACACCGGCAGATGAAATCTGAGCCTGTATTAAATCATCAAGCTTATGGACGAAAGTTGAAAAATTTCGTCTAAAAGCAAATAAGAGAGTGAATCTTCATAATGACGTAGATTTGCGACATTATGCAAAGAAGCTATTGAAAATCGGTGATGGATGTTGGACGCAGATGTGCTGAAGGTTATATTTTACTTGCCAGAGAATTTTGTAATTAAGTAGAAAATGATGTAGATCTTATTGCTCAAGTTTACCCAGGCTTGCAACAAAATTTAAATTGCAATCAGTGGTTGTGCGCAAGATCAATATCGGCGCCTAACATTGTCAATAAAATCAACACTGAAATTTTAGATGTGTGAGGGAAATGAATGAATATTTATTAATGGATACAATCTTGGATGCAGAACACAAAGTACTTCATATCCCACGGAGTTCATAAATTCGCTTGAACTTTCGCGTGTACCCTCACATAAACTTCAATTAAAAATAAATGTACCAGTTATGTTTATGCAAAATCTCGATGCTCCTTGACTATGTAATGGAACGAGACTTCGGATCACAAAATTGATGCAGAATATACTTGGTGCCACTATTTTAACAGGTGTCGGGAAAAAGGAAAATGTTATCATATATCGAACTCTAATTATCCCCACAGACCTACCGTTTCAATTCAAACGAGTTCAATTTCCAAACAACCTCAGTTTTGCTGTTACTATTAAAAAAAAGCGCAAGAGCAAACATTGCAGGTAGCAGGGGTGCATTTGGAAAAGCCATGCTTTTTTCTTATGGCCAGCTATATTTATCCAGTTCGCGTGTCTCCAATGCCCGAAATCTTCACATAT
Organism: Trichonephila clavata; assembly: GCA_019973975.1. NCBI lineage: Eukaryota > Metazoa > Arthropoda > Arachnida > Araneae > Nephilidae > Trichonephila > Trichonephila clavata. The sequence goes on from BMAO01030905.1 coordinate 479,326, forward strand.
TTGCACCTGAGGGGAGAACATATAATTCAATATACAGTAGCATCTTAGAATAATATTCTGTTTAGAGCTCTTTAAAAGAGGAATTATTTATTAAACACAGATACTTTCAACTTTTTAAATTATTAATGGCTTAAGTTATTGTGTGAATTTTTGTTGTTAATTATTTTAATAAAGTGTGTTTTCACAATTTTCTAAACTATTCAATTTTATAATATTTAAATTTCAATGGTCCCAGTCAAGCAATAAAAAAATATATCATATTGTATTTACTTTCTTATGATTATGACTTTGAGAGCTATTTAAAGACATCAACGTGAGCGAAGCCACGGGTAAAAGCTCTAGTATATAATATTCCCAGTAATATAATCCATTTAAATATCTTTTTATTACCTATGGTTCATCCCTTCAGGACCAACGAGAGTATTTTGAACAAGCATCTATCCACCTACTCAGATCATGTGATTTGAACCGACAATATATACGCCTAGATTCCTGGAGACCGCCCTCTCTCTTCTGTATTTGTCTGCATTCAACATGTAGCCGGCTGCAGCTCATTGTACATTCGTTTTCTTTTGCTAATTTTCTGCTTTTTCAACTGGAGGGTAAAATTGATTTTGAGCTAATGGAGGCGTATATGGTAAACTGCCAAATAACAAATATGCAGGAGGAAATTTTGTGACTGAATGAGGTGTTAAATTATATTCATTAATTACTTGTTCTAAAAGTTTAGGCCATGGAATTTTGGTGGGAGAAGAATTTACTTTACATCTTAGTATGATAGACTATTAAGGAAGGGGACTTTAATTCAAACTCTTCCCTGTTTCCATCCAAGAGTACACACTTCTCCAAAACTGAAACAGAATACTGAGATGAAAGCAGGAAAAACTCTGAACTGGATTGGAAGATAGACCCCATGTTTCGCACATTTGTAAGATCTGTAATCACATTTCTCATTGTGTATTTCACAACAGTTAAAAAAAGAAAAAAAATATATCTTAAGATGTGTGGAAAGACAAAACTCTCTATTAATGTGAGCATATTTGTTGATGATGTTGGAAGGCTGTTTAAACTTCTTTCCACAAATTTTCTCTGTGATCTGATCTAGAGATTCTGGGTGAGTGAGTGAGTAAATATTAACGTAGCAATATGGTTCCTGGTTCGATTCCGCTGCAGTCCAGTTTCCTCGTGCGTGGCACCACTCCAAACGGAGGCGTCGATGGGTGGGCGTCAAGGGCAGCACACGTAATGGGCACCACGATCCCAAATGTCCTTCAGCCAGGCGCCTTCGTAGACACAGGGGCCCCTAGTGAAGGTGCTACCGGTGCCTGGATGGCGTCTGATGAAGCAGTCGACTGTACGCGTGCATTTCTTACGATGTGGCGGTATTTTCGACGAGTGGTCTGTCGAGGGCGTCATGAGCCTGGTCTTCATGTAAATGACATCACTCGGATCCACTGGTTCCAACACCTCCTCACAACACAATCAGATCGACCTAATTGACGAGCTACTCGAATAGCTGACCACTCAGCTTCCATCATGCCGATGATTCTCCCGCTCTCAAACTTCGACAGCTGCTCATATTGTCTTCAAAAACGGCGTAATGGCATGTCTACCTCCCCGCTTCCTTTGTAAAGGATTCAGCACACTCAAACAAGCTTTGGTTACCTGTTTCATACTCCACGGTGAACGATGTTAAACGCCTTCTACTGGCTATACGTATGCACAATCACGCTGCATTTTTAATCAATTGCATATATCCCTGACATGTACCTTCATGCTAAGTTTCGTTACGATCCCGCAATTATTTCTTGGTGCGCTAATTTTTTGTCTGTGAATGTACATAGCTATTAATCATGTTTAGAAGCAATGCGTGTCAAAACATATTTTCATACAAAATAAAAGGACCAAGCATACCAGAAAGACATTCCCCCAAACCTCACATTTCCACTCCCAGTTTAAAATGTTGTATCAATGCATTTAAACTCTATTTATGATCTGCCAAATTTTAAGTTGCTTAGTTATATGGTGAAACAAAAAAGGGATTCGTAGAACCACAGTGTCCCCCTTATAATCCTCCGTCCAATCCCTCATTATCAAAAGGAATTTGAAATACTTACCTCGTTTCTTGTAGACAGTTATGTCGCAATGCATTATTCTTCGTTTCCTGTAGCACATGCGAAGCATACGCGGCGAACACTATGTTCACAATTACCTTTAGAGATCTTTGATTAAAATCAGTGCAATTTGTTATGCGATGTTTTTTTTCCTTCATAATTTGGGAGACTCTCTCTTTCTATCGAACGTTCACCACTTAGTAGAGACCAATTATAGTTCAAACCAGCTGCATGCTAATTTTGATACACTTTAACTACGAATCATTGTAAAAATTTCACAAATATGGTGTTTTAGCTTACATTTGATAGAATCAAATGGAATGGAATTTAGTCTTATCATCCGTGATGCCGGATACCTTTAATTCCAAGTCCCTTCGCAAAAACCAAAGGCGTACGTCAATCTCCCAAAAAAGGAGGGGCCCTGAAAGCTATTCTGGAAACTTCGATATGGTTCCAACTTCCAATGCAGGTGGGAAGTTTTATAATAGAAAAGATGGTGTTGCCCAAAAAAAAAACAAGTTTTAAACTTATGGATTGAAATAATAAAATAGACAACCGCCGTGTTGCACCATATACCTTTTATTTAATTCAATTTAAAAAATAGTTATGTATAGTAAAAAAGTACTTAAAGTGTGTGAACAATTTTTCAATAACAAATTTATATTAATATTAATTTGTGTGTTTAAAAACTTTCTTTAAAGAGGAGGGGAGAGAAATTATCATATTTTAAAATACTTAATAAAATGAATCCTGATACTACAAAGTGCAGTTATTTAATTTTCTTTTTATCTTAATTCATGCACAGCGAATGCGTCAAGAATATAATAAAAAATGTGTTTACTGAAGTTTGTAGAAAGAAGCGAAATAACAAAAGAAATATATTAATATTAGATAAATTACACAGCTGTTAACTTAACTACTAAAACTGAAAACAATGCATCACGTACTAGAAAAATGTAATATAACTCCGTGTAAAAAATAACAGAAATAAAAAGGAATGAAAAAATCTCTTTAATAATTCGAATGAGCAGTCAAAATTCAACAATTTAAAAAAAAAAACTTGCTTTAAGTTAATGTTGTTTGTACGCACGACGTATTATTATTAAAACGTACTTAATTTAATAATGAATATTGGGCACGTAGTTCAATTACGATATAGCTCTAATAAGTGCAATAGAGCAAAGTAAAGCATCTGTTAAAGTAGTGGTTATTCTTAAAAAAATAAGTAAAAGTTATCCCAACGGGAAATTTCTTCCTTAATATTTAATTAAACAGAGTTCCTGAAGCAACCAATGCTTCCATGGGATTTTTTCTGAAGCTTAATTTACAAAAGACACACATATTTCTTGGGACAAAAGGATGATTAATCAATTAATCAATTAATCAATTAATGTTTTGCCTTTTTTTTAGCAGCTGAAAGCAGATTGCTCTGATTTCTCATGTGTAGTATCTCCTGGTCTTACTGCATGTTCGAGATGTTTAAAAAATTTTCTTTTTTCTTTTTTATATTTTTAAAATTGCTATCCTAAGATCTTGATGTGAAGAAAGAAATATCTCTTATTTTTTTATCCTATTCTAAAAAAAATCTTCGAACTCTTTTTAAATAGGTACAAAAAATTGAATTTCATTTTGTAATTATTTTTAAATCCTAAGGTATTGAAGATACTTCTTTTAAAGTTGCTCTTTTAATATGAAATACAAAATATATATAAATCATTACATAAATATATTGCATACATTGGTATTTTCTTTAAAAATTATGCTATACAAATCAAACATTGATTTTTTATTTCAAAAATTAGACTAAATGAAATTTAAATTAATGAAGAAATTAAAATGATTAGTTAATTTTAAATGAAAAATTGTATTAATAAACTAATAGAAATAAGTTAAACTTTTTTAAAGATATTTCCCATTAAATTCTGAAATTGTTATAACAAGAATCAGTAAAATTTTTTTCGACAAAATAATGAATGCTTTATGTGAAAAATGGGTTAATTTACTTGTTAACTGAAAAAAATTTGAAACAAATAAAAACGTTATAATTTTTATTTTTCCTAATTCTGATAGAAAAATAAACATTTTGAAGTGGAAAAAAAGGTTTTTTTCATAGGATATAATTGTTTGAAAACCAGAAACTTTTGAAAACAAATAATTACTTTTTCAGTAGGAAAAAAAGTTTATTTAAGAAAATAGTTACGTTTCTTTAAAGAGAGATTTTTTGGGAAAATTTAAAAAATTCTCTTTTATTTGTATTTAATTCTTTAAATAGAAAAAAAATATTTATTCACAACCAATCTATGAAAATATTCATTTTGATAAAAATCATCTAAATCCCACTCTTTATTTTAGGCACTATTTTTTATTGCACCATTATATTAAAAGAAATAATTTTGCTGCAAAGAAACTAATAATAATGATCTTATTTTATTCATTCTTGATAGAGTTCTAGCATGTATATGTTATTTCGCTTATGAAAACAGTTGCACAATACATCGTTCTAATGCAATTTATATCGCTTTTTAAAGATCGTAAATTACTTATGCAATAAATATTTCTAACTTTAGGAAATATAGAATTTTTAAACTAACAATTATTAATTCACGAATTTTATATAAAGTCTACGTAGTCACTCAAAAATAGTATATCTAATGCTTTAAATTAATTATATGTTTTATATAAATATGACATATTAATTTATTTATACTCTAATAAATCTCTTTTGTTTTCATTAATTACTTGAAACAGAATTTTGTACAATACATTAGCAACAATCAATCATCATAATGGTTTCCATGTGTGTGATTAAAAGCGCGATACCAGGGATCAATATTGATGTAGTCATACTTGAAACTCAGTCACAATAAATGAATGCAACGCCTTCAAAAGTATTTGAATGCCAAAACGTCAAAAGATAATTTATCTCTGAAATTCAAAGCAGATTGTTATTGAAATAAGGACCCTAAAAGAATTTGGAACTTAAAATAAATACATCAATTCATAATCTTTTTGGATATTATGATAATAAATCAAGATCTACCTTCAACTATCGTCTTCTTGTGAATCTGGTGACGAGCTCTTGTGGGAGGATTTATAAAACAGGATTAAGACATAAAATTTTAAAAAATAATAAATTTCTTTTCCAAATATTTAAAAAAAATTGGTTTTTAAATATACATGTTCCATGCTATGGTTTAATATATAATATGATTTGCTCATCTGCTTTTCCCTTTTTCCCTTACTTTTATACTTTTAACTTAGTAAATTTTCTCTGTTTGTTTTCAAACGTAAATATGGATAGCTCGAATAACATTGTTGACATTGTTTCAAATATAGGAGAATTGCATCAAAGATTTATGTGCATCATACTTTTCAGTATTTAAATATTGGCATATTTTATTATATTTATTGAATTTATTACAAACGTTTTGTTTGAAATTCAATTTTTTGCTTATGTTTATCTAAAAATATGCAAATCTTCATGAGTTTGCTTAATACATCGTATTTGAAATTCGTTGAAATCTATTAATTATAAACGAGATTCTTTTAAGATGATTTATTAGATTTTTTTTTCTTTAATGTTACATTTTTAATTTGAATAAATGAATCACTTGAATTGTAATTTTTTTTTTACCGAATTAAAAGTATAGCTTTTTATTTTCTTGTGATTCATTACAAAAAAGGTCTTCATGAGGTTGGTTCTTCATTCCGGAGGACGTGTAAACAGGAGTCGCATTACTCTTTTAACTTTTGTCGGCGGAATCTGCATCAGTGTTATTTCTTGAGCTTTGAACAAACTCCAAAATGCCTTTTCCATAATTGGGGCTGTACACACACTATCATCATATATTGCAATGAATCCTTCCGATGGTACAGTTGGATAGTACAGTAATACAGAAACTCTCGCAAATATTTAATTAAATGTCTGGTGTTTTCCGTATTTTGTTCATTCCCGGAAGGGAAATCTTTTCGTGTGAAGCCATTTTCGTTTCGTGTTCAGAGAAAAAAAAATTCATGCAAATAAATATCCAAGACCATTGTATTATTTCGTGTTAACCGATGTTTTGTTAACCGTTTTCCCGTTAAACGTATTTTACTCTAATTTTGCATTAAAATGAACCTTTCAACTTTCTATGTTTGGATAATTTTAAATTGGAAGAATTTCATGAAGAAAAATACATTTATTTTTCTTATAAAACCACAAGATTGATCTTATTTTTAATTTGTTAATGTCCCGAATATATCAATTTGTTTTAAAATAAACTATATTTAAATAATGGAGGCATACTTAAATTACTTAATGGACCCACCAATAAAAATTGATAGTAATTTATCTTCCATATCAGGACCGTTTGTTCCTTGCAGGAGGAACTAGTACAGACTTTTATCTCCCTCTTGGGAGCAATAACGATATCTTGGAGCTGTCTAATCTTGTTGACCTCACTCAGAACTAGGAGTCCTATCCATTGGGTTAAGAATCAACGAACGATGGTCACTTCCGGGATGTGATCTTCTTTTATGTTGGTCAAAGAAGCGCTCATGATGTATCATCTAACAGAAAGACCATCATTAGGTTGTAGAAAGTACCGTGAGTTGAGAGGAAGAGGTTTGTACTTGAAGTATCGGATCTTTTCTAAAACTTTTTGTTTATAATTCAAAGTTGCTACTTTCGACACCAGAATAACTGTAAAAGATTTGATAGCTATGTAAAATATAGTAAAATACACGAAAACGCTTAAGACGAAATATCGGAATACATGAAATGATGCATCAGTCCCGAATAACTACTATGTATTGTCATGCATATTTTATCTCTAATCATGAAACGAAAATCGCTTAACATGAAAAGATTTCCCTTCTGAGAATGATCGAAATACGGAAAACACCAGCCGGATTGAACTGTTCTATTGTATTATTCGTAAAATTCATTGCAGTAGAAGATGATAATGTGAGTACAGCCTCAATCATGGCAGACAAAGACATTTTGGAGTTTATTTAAAGCTAAAAAAATATGATTGACAATGACATGACATGATTCCGACAAGGAAAATGAAATTAATAATGCAGCTCCTGTTCCCGCAACATTCGAAATGAGAAACTTCAAGAAAAGCATGCGGAGTTATTAAGGCAGACATTAAAATGGTGATATTGAACAACTTATTAACAATCCAATACTGAAAAAAAACAATATAAAGAAAAATATCAGATTGTTTTCCAAAAACTCAATAAATGTTTTGCTTTTCAAAAAATCTGAAAAGTTTGTATTAAATTTCTTTAAGTTATCATGAATTTTTTGTTTCATTGATCTTTGTTAAATAAATGCATGTATATATAAATAAAATTATCTCTAATAAACTTAATTTTGTTGATATATGGTTTTTTTTTCAATATTCTTTAACACGAAGCTATTTTAACTCGTAAAAATATTTCAGTCTCTTCAGTTTCAAGTTAAGCGATTTTCACTATATGTAAAAATGCGAAAAACAAAAAAAAAAAAAAAATAATAAATAAAACACGTTTATATTTAATAAGTATCTAAGATATTATTTAAAATATACACGGAAGTAAATGAATAATTTTTAATGTAATCCTTTTATGTAGCGATGAGAAAGAAATGATTAATATTTTTTAAATGTATGTCGATTAAAAAGAGGAATAATATTTCACATTGTTTCAATTGATAATAATTTACATCATATTTAATTTTTTGTTCTATTCTTCCCCGTGATTTTTCAGATTTTTTTTTGTGGTGGAGGGGGGAGAGGTAGGGTCTTATTTGTTCCCAATTTGATAAAAAAAAATTCTCTTTGTATTCACAGTGAAAAAAATGAATTATTAATTAACTTTTATAATATATTAATCTTAAGAAAAGAAGGAATGCATTAATAAGTAATACATTAATTTTCAGAAACATATTAATCATCATTATGTAATTCAAATGTCAAGTTTAAAAAAGAATAATTTCTTTCCGATAGACTTAAAAATATCTCAAATATATTTCGTTAACAATCTTTTTCACTTATGCGTTAAGAATATATTAACATATCAATGTTAGTTGGGAATGTTATTATTTAATTAAGTTCATAGGATACAAGAACAATAATGATTTTTAAAATACTATTAAAAAAGCTACAACTTCTTAAAACTGATAATAATCTAAAAGATATAAAATAACTGTAGTCATTAAATATTTTTGAACACACTTATGAACAAATATGCATATAAGTGAAATAATTTTCACAGTACTGATAAAGATTAACATTAATATATCCCTATCCCTTAAAATAATAACGTTTCCATTAATAAATATCTTTTTCAATGTTTTGAGGAACTTTCATTTGTATAGAAGAAATAGAAACCGATTTCAAATAAAAATACTAAAAAAAACCAATGATGCCACAGAATTCAATTATATTATCAAATAAAATAATTTAAAACTTAATGTAAGCGAAAAAAGTGACTTTAGGTGCTGATATATTTATATATCTTTTTCCCAAAAATTACCATAGAAGAATTGTTAAGATCGTATTACGTGAAATGTGTTTCAATTCCCATTATTGAATGAAAATGTTTGAAAAAGAAGGAAAAGACTTTGTAATTTAACATAAAACGTAAAAAACAAGGATATTTCTTCTCCAAATCAAGAATTATTAATCTAGAAGCACATAATTTAGATTTATTTCTAAATTAATACATAATTTATTGCCATAAATTATAACCAGAAGTATATTTAGTGGATTAAAATTAATTCTATTTCTAGTGTTTTTTTATATTATCCTGTCAATTTCAAAATTATTTAGCTCGTTTCTTACGAACGTGCCGTTATTCAGGTTTTAAAAGCGTATGATTAAAATAAATTAAGGCTGATTACGCATTCTTGTCTGTGTAATTGGAAGTTTCTCCCTCTCAAGTCTGATTGAAGAGTTTTCTTTTTTCCCGATTGTATGTGTGCTTAGAGATAAACTGATGAAATATCTTTTAAAGCATTTCTTTTTTGTTCAGGATGTGAATTGAGAAGTAAATTTACGCAATTTTTTTTCCTACTTTAGTCTTAACTATGCAATCAATGGGAGCTTGATATTTTATCAGTTTTCTTTGTATTTGTTAAAAGGGTGGTTTAATGACAATTTTACAGAACCAGATTTCTCCTAAGATATTTTTTTTTAAATTTTTAAACTGTTTTGTCTGAATTGAGAGCGAATTTAAGTGTCGTTTATTAAAACGTGTATTGAATTCAATAATTGTTTTACTTTTTAAAATAGAAAGATTGAAATATCCTTGATTAAAAATAAAACAGGAATTGTTTCATATAATTTTTATTTTAATGTAATTTAATCTCTTCAGGACGGAGCTCCTTTCTAAGAGACGCTCTCTAGAGACGTGTTGAATGCGGAAGGGGTTGCACTACAGGACGGGGTGTTTTTCAACGGATCAACGGATATAATTTCGGGTACATGAGTTTTTGGGAACTCTCAGACCTGTATCTGGCTAGAAAAGGTTATGTATAGGTCTTGGTTAAGTTGCATTTTCATGCTGGATTGTATGGAGCTTGGCAATTGGACGAGTGGCGGCAGGCCGGTAGGCAGGGCTTCGGGGCAATAATCTTTGGCGGCTCGGTTTTGGAATCTGGTGGAAGAAAGAGTGTCTTCCAATTTGGATGTAGTAGTGATGAGGATATTGGCTAAAAAAAAGGCTGCCCATGGGGGTGTGAGGACGGGGTATTTGCGTAGCGAACCCAATTTAAGAAAAAATAAGCATAAATAGTATAATTTTAGTCCTGACGTCATAATTTTTGGTACCCCTTTAAATTATTACATAAGTTGTCTAAGTTACATTTATACTAGAATGTAATAACGTTTTTCCTTTAATTTACATGAAATTATATAAAAAAATATCACTTATCTTGGGAAATAAAGTTTGTAATCACTATTCAATTTTTTCCAAAATTTTCATTGACTAAACCTATTAATAAACTTTCAAATTAATAAAAAAATTATGACAAAGATTATTTACAAAAATAAATAGCAAAATTAAAATGAAGACTAAGTGTGGAAAATCTCGAAACATGGAGAAACGCCTACAAAAAATGATTGCAAACATAAAATGTTTCCTGAGTTTTTTGTTGTTGTTGTTGTTTACGCATGATTTGTGAATGTGCTCTTTGGCTTGTTTCAACCTTTTTGTTCATTCTTAGGCTAGGAAATATGCCTTCTTCAAAACAATCAAATAATAATCGGAAGTCATGATGTTCCAAATAAGAAAAGTACGTGAAATATATCCGAAAGAAACAAAACTGACGCTAAAACCCTGAAACAATCCGCACTGTAGGAAAAAAAATAAAAAAAAGCTTTGGAAGAGTTATTAGAAATACGAATGTTTTATATCAAGTGAAAATTTTACGAGCCCAGCTCTGTTTGTTTATATTTCGATTCTACCCTCCCCCGCCACAGCTGTTGAACAAATACCAAATCCATGCAGAATATAAGCAAACTGAAGATCAGGTTACTCAAACAACGTTCAGTTTCAATATAATAGACATAAGGTGCTTTCTAGCTGTAATTTAAAATTGATGAAAATGCACATATGCGTCATCCGATCATGATGCACGTTCGAGCTGAATGCATATATGATTCACCTATCGCGAAGAGGTTAATTATTTAGATTCTCTCCTCATGCATGCTTAGTTCTTTAAGAAACTATTTAAAGCATTCAAAGAATAATGCATAGAAAAGATATATAGAGCAAAAAATGACAAAAAAAAAAAAGAAATTGCCATACACAGTTAACTCAAGCATATGGATTTAAAACATAAAAGTATGATTCAATATTTCTAATAAAAATATTTGATTCAATATTTTTAATAAAAATCTGTATGTATACATTTATAAAGTATTCATTGTTATTGGAATTTACTATAGCATTTTTGTGTAACAAACCAAATAAAGTATAATGTTTCCACCTATACTAATTCCAGTCCAAGTCATCAAACCACCTCATCTGTTATGCGATCATTTCTGAACGAATATAAGGTTATTTCTAGTGCCCCTTTCTCAACACACCAAAACAGTCTGATGTCTCACTCTAAACTGAATCGGGACTCATCCAAAAACAGCATTTGAATCCAACTACTTTGAACACAATCTCGATTTTCAGCAGCCACCTTTATTTGGGCCGCATTGTGTTTTGCTGTCAACAGAGTACTCACCATTGGCCTACATGCATGCAAGCCACCAAAATTCTAGTTCCGTTTAAGGTTTGAGATCTTGAATTGACCGGCTCCCGTGAGTGACTGTTTCCACAACTCCTTTCGCTGTTATCGTCCAAATCAATTCACTCAAGTGGTTGTTCTGCAGACACCGGCACTCCATGGGGTGTGACTGCTTGCATCCACAACCTCTAGCACGGGTTTCAAAGAATAGAAGAATAAAAGCTGAGATCCGGATGATGACAAGATCGATTGAATGTTCTCGTCAACTTTTGACCCTTTACAGCTCCTGGGTGGGCCTCTTTCACGCCATCGATTATCTCATTGCGAGCGTAGCGAATCTGCACACGGCTGTTCTCGTCTTCGTCCCAATTCCATTAGTTCTATGAGAGAATAGGCCGGCACGAGAGAAATCACCTCCGTCACCGTACCTCGTGTACAATGTGGAGGGTCTATAAATCTACTTGTTACTTTAACATTGAGAATACCCTATTATGTTGTCTTTATCACAACAGGCCAATATTTTTTTTCCATTCAAATAGTTCGCGATCAACATGTGCGAATCGACTCAATACTGGATACTGTTCATAGGAGTGTCTTTTCGTGGTGTCCGAACTTTGTCTGAGGCTCGAAGATGGAAGATATATGCTTTCAATTTAGCTGCCCTTCAGAATCGGCAAGACACCTGTTTTGCCTCAGGCATGAAAGAAGAATATGCTGTCTCTTTTGGAAGAGTACAATGCCCCGGCTGGGCATTTTGCTTTACAAGTATTGTCGGGAAGAGTTCCTCTTATGAATCAACGCTGCACTGTATTTGAATCTTCGTCGCATTGGCAGTTCTTTCAATATTTTTTCTCAACGAGCTGTTAACAGGATATATCGGTTATTTTTTACTATGTCAGCACGTGGACAAACTTATTCTGATAGACGTCGAGCATGACTTTTTTTAAAAAAATCAATTGCACAATCTTGCAATGACACTTCTTGCGTGTTTGCTTGGATTCCAGTCTTTTGATAATACTCCAAGCCATGGATTCCAGAACATTACGTCATCATGACATTTTCCAGTCACCTTCTCTCAAAACAAGTCTAAAGGTTGAATTTCACTACTGAGACAGCTTCTACGAAATCACAATGTTCGAACATATCTCTTTCCTGGATTTGACGTCATGGACATTGATTTACATATGAAGTTTACTTATTATGTTTTCTGCTACACTTTAGACTACGTATGTTTTGTTTTACGTTAGTTATCAGAAGAAATATTTGCGTAATTTAGTCAAATCAGTGTGTTCCCGTAATTTTTTAAGCAATTTATGTTACGTAATTGAAGCATTTTGATTGTGTAAATTATGAATAAAAGATCCTTTCAAGCATTAATTTCTTCTCTGATTGAAGAAAATAAGAAGTATTTAGGAAATAGTACTTTATTTTTGTAATAGTATAACCTTATTTTGTTAAAATAAGGTTATACTATTACAAAACGCCTGAGAAAGCCTGAATTTATGCTTATTTCTATTTATAAGAATAGGATAATAATAATTATATATATATACATACATACAAAAATAATACATTATTTCAATAAACTTCTATGGAAACTATTGAAACGTGTAAGCCATATTATTCCAATTGTTTATTATGAGCAATTTTCATCAAAAAATGCATTTTGAACAAAGAAGATCGAAGATTGTCTGTATTTTCCTTTGTGAATGACTTATGATATTAAAATAAAATTTTAACTTCATTGTGTCTTAAAGATGAAAGACACAATTTTTTGAAAGAAATCGCATTACAGACTAAGACATTCAAAACGTAATTACATTCTTCTTGAAGAATGAAACAAATTTTCTTTATAAGTATAGGAAAAAAAGAAGTGAATTGTTTTGATATTGATCCAACGTGTAATATGAAGTGAATTGTTTACAGAGTTGTTTTGATACTTTTGAATGAAGAATGGAAGAAGACAGAAATCACAGGATATTCAAATCTTGTTAAGGCATTCAAACACGTTCAGAGTACTTTTTAAAAAAAAAAAATAGCATACTGAATTATTATAAATGCTTTTTAAGAATAAATACCAATAAGTACTATTTAATTAACAATATTTTTAAAGGTAATTATAACAATATTTTAAAGTATATTTATAAAAATTACAATTATAAGGGAAATTTTAGCATTGTTTTTGAAAAACTTCAAACCAACTAGAGAAAAAAAAAGCAATAAACTTATATTAATAAAAGTATTAATTAAACAAATGAGATGCATTTATCTACAGAATGTACTAAAGTTACGTTTCATTAAAGTTTAAAAATTTTAGAGCCAATCGAGTAAATATTATAAGAAATACCACATGATTTATAAGACCATTATTTAAATAAAAAGCCTTAACTCGAAAAACATTCTTATAATAAGAAAAATATTTTAATACATTCTCTATAAAATAATATAAATATCAGGCTCAAAATGTTTTATAGAAACACAATTATAATATTTTGAGTTCTCAAATTCGCCATGATAAATTTTGAATAATTGAAAAAAAATGCCTATTTCTAATAGATTAACTTCCGATTTTTCTAATTTTTTTAAAATTGATTGTTACTTGTTCTCTAGGCAACATAGAAACAAAACAAATATGTTTTGTAAAAAAAGCCAAAAGATAGCTCTATTCAACAAATAAAAAAAATTCTTTTGACTGAATTTGGTCATTTCAAAGTGCTTGGATAATTTAAATTGAAATATATTACAGAAATTAAGAAACATCAATATTCAAAATCTTATTTCAAAACACGCTTAAACTAACAGATATTTGGGTTATTAAATGCATTTGCCATTTAAGAATCCAGTTTAAGATAAATTATTAAATAATAAGTGCATATTAAATATAGAGAGCAAAATATTGAATTAATTTTTTTTTTCATTTACATATGAATCTCAATACTTTGGGTAGTTTTATTAGAAAATATAAAAAAATAAGTACAAATTACGTTATATTCTCTTATTTTGATTATTAATCGTTTATTCCATCTATCTGATACGAAAATCTCAGAATAGTCTATTATTGTTTTGAATGCATAAAAAATTTGTAATTTACTAGAATTTAATGCAGTTAAAATTAAAAATATTTTTTTGATAAAATACTTTTTTAACAATAATATGCATCATTTTTGTAATTTAAAGTAAATAATGAAGAAACTTTCGTATAGTTAATCAAAAATAAAGTAATTTCTCCCCATTAGAATACGCACAGTGAAATATTTATTAATGTTTATTAAACTTCATTTTTTGTATTGTAAAAGTGTGTTTTTAGCATTTCAGTTTTTTTTTCTGGTTCCAAATATTATGATATTATATATATATATATATATATATATATATATATATATATATAATATTGTTTAATATTTAAGTGTCTTAAAATATTAAGTTTTTGTCAAAAAGCGACAGAAGTTTCTGATGCTCTAGATTCATAAAAACACAAAATTTTTTTAATTTACGTTAAAAGTACAAAAATCCCAATTTTTTTAAGAATAAGACCGGTTATTTGACTACAAGTTTTCAGTTACTAAATTCACTAATGATTTGTTTTCAATCATCAGTCAAATGGAATTCAATTCAAAGATTTAAAAATAAGTTTCAATAAGTGTTTATTTATTGGGAGTTTATTTATTGACCAAGACTTTTCAAAGAAGCAGTTTAAAACGGCCAGAAGAAAAATAAATATTTTAATAATAATTGGTATTATTCATTAATGCTGGAATTTTTAAAATAAATTAACTAATTCACGAGTATTTCCGTCTATTGTGCAATAAATATTAGATATAAATGCATAATTTATAAAAAGTTCATCATAAAAATTAAACAATCAAAACAACTAAATCTATCATAAAAATTTTGATTTAGAATTTACAATATTATATTATCGAAATTCACACACAAAGAGAGAGAGAGAGAGAAATAAAAAAAAACTGACATACTTCTCGAAAAAAATTCATTAAGTGTAAGTGATTCACATTTAAGCACATTCTAAGTATTTGTAGTCGTAGTATTAAATAATAAATGAATAATAATCCCTTTTCTGAATTCTAAGAAACAAGCATAACTTCATATTTATCTTACACTAGCTGTTACCCGCCCGCTTCGCTGGGAATTTCATGATGTTTTATAAATTTTTACTGCTTATATATATGTATAAATTATTGATATCTAAGTCCTGCATTAAGAATTCGATTGTATTGAAAAATATACTTATACCTGTAACTGTCGCCTGTTGATAAAAAAAAGGGGCAGAACTCATCTAATTTGTGTTTTCTAAAAATCTCTAAAATTGAAGCATAGAATGATGTTTGCTCTTTCGTAACCCAAAAACCAAGTGGATTCCCGCAAAACCAATTTTCGGTGGATCTCTACTCCGTAAATTGAACATGCAAGCCAAATTTCAAGTCTAAATCTAACAGAAAAAAAAAAGTTTTACTATCAATATCCCCGTAATCCCGTTGAGAGCCGTTTTCCAATATAACCGCTCTTAGCGGATTTCAACTGAACAAAAGAAAAATGCAAACCAAATTTCATTATTATAGTCCTTGTAGCTCGAAAAAAGTAATTTTTTTCGTCAATACGTCCCAGTAACCCCCTGCACCCCCCCAAGAACTTGATTTGCTTAAAATACATTCTTAGTGGATCCCTATTCAACAAAAGAAACATGCTTAACAAATTTCAAGTATATGGGTCTAACAATTAAAAACAGGATTTTTTTTCTGTAACTCCTCTTGACCCCTCGCAACCCTCCTTAGGGGTCAATTTTCGTTTTACTCTTTGTTAGAGGAACTCTATTCCATGAAAGGAACATGCCTACCAATTTTCAAGCAGGATGATCAAATAGTTTAAAATGGAAAAAATCAATTACGCCTCTTAATCTCCCGAAATTAAACTTGGTAGTTCATATTCGCGAAACCCATTTTGTAGCGGTTCTCTACTTTACGAAAGGAATCTGCTTATCAAATTTCAAGACTGTACGTCTAATAGTTTAAAAATGGGGATAATTTTCTATAACGCCACTTGAGCCCCCGCAACGCCACTTCTGGGTCTGTTTTCACAAAACCCATTTTGTAGTGGAATTGCACTCTATGAAAGGAATCTGCTTAGCAAAATTTGTGCGTCCAATAATTAAAAATGCAAAAAAAATTATCAATAACGTCCCTTGAACCCCCGCAACGCGCCTAGGGGTCGATTTTCACAAAACACATTTTGTAGTGTATCTCTATCCTATGAGAGGAATCTGCTTACCAAATTTCAAACTGTGCGTCTAATAGTTTAAAAATAGAAATAATTATTTATATCTGCCCTTAACACCCTTAACACCCTTGGGGTCAATTTTTCCCAAACCTGTTTTGTAGCGGATATTTACTCCATGAAAGAAACATTCCTACCAATTTTCAAGCAGGGAGGTGAAGTAGTTTAAAAACGAAAATATTTATCTAGTACGCCACTAAATCCCCTGCAACGCCACTTAAGGTCTGTTTTCACAAAACCTTCTTGTAGCTGATCTACTATAAAAAAATCTACTTATAAATAAAAATGCTCTAAAAAAAAAAAAATCTATAACGTTAATAAGATAGCAATCACGAAACCATTTTTAGCGTATCTCTACCTATAAGAACTATACAAGTAAGATGACGTCTAATAACTAAAAATCGAATTAACCCCTTAACCCCGCAAACAATGCTGTAAAAATAAAAAACACTAATTTATTTATTGTATAGAAAGATGGATATAATAATATTGAAATGACTAAAAAAAAAAAAAAAAAAAGGATAAAAATAACCGTAAAACTTATCATTTTTTTTTTTGCATTTTTTGCTTATGAAGCTTCATTTATTATTTTTAAAAGTGCATCCGAAACAGCCGATCTCTACTTAACTGAACAGTGAGATAACTATCATAAAAAAAATTATGGCACGTGTCAGCGTATTATCATGTGCGCGTAACACTATTATGTCTCATGAAGAGCACCGGTCGCCAGTAACCAAAACAACGACTTCATTAGCTCAGCTTGGCGTTCAATTTGGCGTTATCTTGGCATTCAGTTTCCCGTTCACCCGTATAGTTTCCGTTCCCGTAAGAATACGGGAATAAAATATAGCCTATGTTACTCCCCGTTAATGTAGCTTTCCATAAGTGAAAGATTTTTTAAAATCGCACCAGCCGTTTCCGAGATTAGCCAGAACAAACAGAACAGACAGACAGACAGACAAAAATTTTAAAAATTGGTTTTTTGTTATGAGTACCGTATATACTTTTAGTGCATTAAGTAAAAAGCTGCTAATTTGAAATTACAAACAGACACTTCAATTTTATTTATTTGTATAGATAACCTGGCTTTAAAAGTATTAATATACATGTTATTTATTACCTTTGTGCAGAACTGTTTCATAAATTAATATCACAACAAATTTATTTTATTTAATAGTTTTATAAAATTTTCATTAATATTATTTTAACATATTTTTTTTCGAATCAAGAATTTTAAATGTATATTTCCTGACTTTCTCAAACTTTCATTAATATTATTTCAGTATATTTTGTTTTTTGGTACAAGAATCTTAAATATGTGTTTCATTTAATTTTAATAAACCGTAAAATTTGAGGAAATGACGCACAAATTGTTTAGATCAGAATGGAAAGCGAACAATAAAAAAATAGTTTTATAAATATAAAACAATTGTATTTTTAAGACAAATTGAATTTTTTAATAAATGAGGTAGCACATAATTGAAAATATTATTTTGAAAATAGTTAATAATAATAAAAGTACATATATAAGTAAATATATGTAGGGCGAAAAGCATTATCTTTTTGTTACTCACACAAAAGAGAATAATACTCAAACTTTTCTTTATCATCTCGAAAATAGACCCTCTTTTTTTCACACTCCAAAAAGATTTGACGTATCGTAATTAGAAGCGAAACTTATTGAAATCTTGATTAAGATACACATGAAGCTAAAAGAGCAAGTCATTGTCGTCTGAAGTAGATATAGCGTAAAAAAAGTTAATGCTAATGAGAAAAGAGGACAAGTTAAAGGAACTTTAAGTGTTTACTTTAAAAAAATTATTAATATAGTCAGATAATAAAATATTTCACTCTAATTTTAATAAGATTTATTACTTGAGGAAGAACAAAATAAAAAATATTGAAATATTGAGGAATTTGTACGAAATTAATTGTCACTTTGAAGTTTTGCAATAATTATTAGTTTTATATGATATGATTAAAGAATGTTTTATGTATGGTATATGAGATGTCTACCCCCCACATTTAATATTAATACTTTTCAAAGGCGGTAAATAAGTCATATAATTTTTCAGATAAATGTCACAGTAAATTAATTGTCACAACCTGATTTTTTTTTCTTTTCAAATCTCTTTCAACGGAATAACAGTTTAAAGTGGTTAGTTAAGACATGTTGAAATAAAATTCTTTCAGAAAACTTACGAAATTTTTTGAAAACTATTTTTCATCAAGAAATTTGAGAGTAGAAATATCATATAAGAAATTAGAGGTTTTTTCGTTAATTTTTGAAATTTTTAATGCAATTTTTTCAAAAATAACATCATCGGCTTGCCTGTTAGCATTAAAATTTATCTCAGAAGAACTTATTTTTACTTAGAGAATTTAAAGAAAATGTGAATTTTTTAGCCTTTTTCTTTAAAAACAATACTATGTTGAAGGTTTTGGTTGTAATCAGATATAAATAACGAGACTGACACCGCAACAGAGAAAGTAAGGGCATGCGCCAAAAACGCCAGCGACCGACAACTATTTACCCAGAAGCCGTCTCTTTCGAATGTAATATCTCTCCTTTCTATTATCAAATCCGAAGATTTGTTGTCTTCACTCGTATTTGAGTTATCTTTTTTTTTTGTTTCACGGGAAAATGATATTTGTAACACTAGATAAGCGATTTGTTGTGAAATTTCGCATGAAACAGAGAAAAACCACTTCTAAAACTTATAATTTATTGAAACAAATGTATGGCATTGAAGGTTTATTGTGAGCATGCATTTTTGAGTTATTTAAGCGTTTTCAAAATGACGGAAAAGACGTAAAAGATGGATTACGCTCAGATTGCCCTTCCACATCAAAATGGATGACATTAACGAAAAATAATGGTACTCTGGTTCGATTTGACCTTGTGCGATTGCTAAGGTCAATTGACAAAGATTACGTACAGTATGTTTTATATAAAATTTTGGTGTGTAAAAAGTTCTAAAATGGTACCTAAAATTCTCACATTTGAACAAGAAACTCAACAATATGTTTGCACTGACACTTTGAATGCCATTGAAAACGACCCAAAATTATGGAGAAGGATAATAACGAGTGACAAATTGTAAAATTGTCTTATAATTCTGAAACGAAGCACCAATCTAAGCACTGAAAGAGCCCATCCCACGAGAGCCAAAAACACTCGAATGATCAAATCCAATTTCAAAGCAATAATAATCATTCTTGCAATATTCATGGGATTCTGTACCTTCATTGGGTCACAGAAGGTCAAACTTTTAATCAACATTACTACTTTCACTTTCTTGCTGAACTTCATGAAAGAATAAGGAGGAAACGAATTGTGGAAGGACAAGTATTGAGTTTTCCACCAATACAATGGGCCGGTTCATTCCACATTCTTTGTTAAGAGGTTTCTTGCCAAGTACAGTATCCCACTGCTAAGACATCAGTTTTAATTGCTAAATCTTGTGCTCTGAGACTTTTATCTCTTTCCTAAGATGAAATCTGCATTAAAAGATACAGGATTTGAGTCTGTTAAAGCTGGAAAAGAAATGCAGCCCGCGTGTCCTAAGGGAGCTCCCACAAAAAGATTTCCAGAACGATTTTGAGCAATGAAAGATTCGCATGGAGCGTGTAGGGATAGAGGAAGGATGTATATTGAAATTGATAATAAGTAAATTTGTACGAAATAAAAAGAAATTATAGCAACAGTCTTGTTATTTTACAGCCGCACCTCGTATAGCAATTGGAAGGAAGAAGTTATTTTTTGAATTTTTTTAACAAACAATTTGGTTTAAATTGATAAAACTAAATAGATCATATGCCAATAGATATAATTTATAAAAAGAAAAAAATATACAACTTAAGGTATCCGAACACGTTCGGAGTACTTTTTAACAAAATAGCATACTAAAACATTATAAATGCTCTTTTAGGACACAATACCAATAAATATTACTATTAAACTATCAAAATATAAAATAAATTACCTGAACTTTACAAAAACTACATTTATAAGTGAAATATTAGCACTATTTTTGAAAAACTTCAAAGCAGTTAAAGAAAAAAGTAATAAACATATATTAGTAAAAGTATTACTAAAACAAATTAGATGCATTTATCTAGAAAAGGTACTAAAATTTTAATTTTTTATTGAAGTTTGAAAATTTTAGAGCTGATTGAGTCAACATTATAAGAAATGTTACATTTTTTACGAAACTATTATTTAAATAACAAGCCATAACCCAAAAAGTATTCATATGATAAGAAATATTTTAGTACATTCTCTAGAAAATAACATAAATATTGGATTCAAAAAGTTTTATAGAAATACATTCATAATATGTTGAGTTATCAGACTCGCCAGGATAGATTTTGAGCCACTTAAATGCCCACTTCTGGTAGATCAAAAACCCACTTCCAGTTTTTCTAACTTTATAAAATGGATTGTAACTTGGCCACTAGGTAGCGTAGAAATAAAACAAAGTATGTTTCATGAAAGTCAAAAGATAGCTCTATTCAATAAGATAAAAAACAAAAACATCTGTCTTGACTGAATTGAGTCATTTTCAACGTGTTCGGATACCTTAATAATTAAAGTAAAGTTATTCTTTAAATCTTAAAAATGGAAATATTTTAGCAAATTATTATAGAATTTTTCAAACACCTTGAAAATACTCATTCGAATAAAATACATTGGCAGAAGAAGATACAATTTTTTTTCTTCGATTAGAAACCTGGTTGCTTTGAATCCATAATAATAATTCATAAATTTTCTATGAAATTAAAAAAAAAGATTATTCAGTACCGGTTTTCTCAAATGCATAAATACCCTAAAGTTGAGTGTTGTAAATTGTTTTCGATATACACTTAAACTATCATTTTCTAAAAATCCCTTAATTATTTGAATACCTGGTAAATAAATGGCGAATAATCTTATAGTTTGATCAATTTGAATATTTGCCTTTTGTTCAGTTCCATAAGTTTAAAATAATAGCACAGTCACATAAATTTTTTAAAAAAGAAATATATTCCTTTCAGTACTTTAAATAACACACATTTGTATTATGTGGTTATTTTCTAATAAGATTCTCTATCATCCTGTGGATTATGTTTTTGATAAGTTTTGTTCATTTTTCACATATGTGTATATTTTGAACATGTCACAGTAGGATTTTGATCCATGTGTAAGAGAGTACAGGGAAAAAAAAATCCCGACCTTAATTTTTTTAACACCAGGGAATATTTATATCACTATATATAGTGACAGCTATATTTACGTCACACTATAAAACAATATGAAGATTATTGGAAACGGTTTTTCGAATTTTGAACCTAACAGATGAACCTCGGATGGTTAAGTGACGAGCACGATATCTGAGCTGAATTACCACACCAAACCAACGGGAGGACACTGAGCTTCAACAGATTTAACTTACACCAGTTCTCTGCATACGACGTATCTTCAGCGATTCCAGGACTCAAACCAGTGACATTTTGGCCATGATTTCGGGACCATAACCCCTAGGCAACTGTAACAACTTATACAGCTCTAAATTTCACTATAAATCAAAAAATAAATCAATACTTAAAATTAGCAAAACTCTACAGGGTAAAGTACAGGGTTGTTCATAAATAAGTATTCTCTTTTCGGATGCTGTTAAACAGTTACAGTTAAGAACATACACCATTTCAGCGATTAGTAAGGTAGATGTACGCTTAAAGTATGTGTGTTAGACAATGTTGAAAGTGACGTAGAGCAATAGAAGGCGTGTCACTTGACTAGTCAGTTGAAATAGCGACGTGTGCAGAGGAGAAGGCTTTTTGTGTTATTGACAGGAATCCGCTACTGCTGTGCAATGGCAATTTCGATCACGGTTCGAAAAGAACCTCCCTCTAGAAAATCTATCTAATAATGGTATGGGAAATAATAAACTGCTTGGAGAAAAGTAAAAATCCTGGATGAAGCTGAGACTGCGTATCACAGCCGCTATCAATGGAATGGATACCTTAACCCGGCATCACTCGAGTGATCAAAACGACCTGAAGTTCTTGCGCAGGATGTGTCATACCCAAGAGTGTTTGCATTATGTTTTTACCGTAAAATTTGTATACAAAGGTTAAAAAGGAAGAAAAGTAGGAAATACAACATGTTTATTACATTTTTCACACGTAAATTTAGTTTTTCTGTTCTTTTTATAAGGGCATTCAGAGCATTGTTTATACACTCCTTTAATCGCGTCTTGAGTGAGTGTATTGTTTTCACTGGATCTTAATTTTTCTTTTTAATCTGTATCTTTTTTAAACTAAACATGTAGAAGTAAACTTCTTTATTCTTTAAATTTGAAAATTTTGGAACTTCTTTTTTATTTTCTCTTATTGTTCCAGCAATATTTTTTTTTTCAAAAGTTCATCTGAAAGTGGACAAGATGTGTACCAGTTACCTCCTTTAAAATTACGTTCTTCTCAAATCTTTTTGTACTCTACATATAAAACACTTATTTCCAACAGTGCTTCCCTTTCTAAATCTGGATCGATTTCAGTGGAGGAATCATACTTGCTGTTATACTCTTCATTTGATTTTACCTCATCATAACCGCGAAGAGAATTTCTTCATCCGAAAATACTGTTGTACTATATCTATTAAATACTGTATTTATTAAATTACTTAAATATCACATTTCTTCATCATAACTACAATATAATACGCCATAGCATAAGGAACATTTAAAACGTGCTCATGCATTCAGAACTGTAACGGTGACTCACCCGCAGGGTATGACATACCCAAAGAGGCGATATCCAAAAATAAGTGTTTAGAGTTCGCCTACAAGCTAAGTCTCCCAAAGGATATGACCTTAAAGTCAGCTACACGAGAAACTATTCATTTTGCAATAGAAGCTTAGAAGGAGCGTTGAAAAAGTTAGACGGTGGGTATGACACACCCTGCGCGAGTAGTGCCGGGTGTATACACTCGTTTGGGGGGAAATGAAATAACGGCTCGATGTATGTCGTCTTTCTAAGGGTTCACCTATAGAACATTTGTGTTTGTCTCTAACAAAGCTTAAAATAGTCCTACACACTTCTGTTACAGGTGACGTATAATATCATACACTGTTCTTGATTTATATTGCACTGAAACTGTATATACTTCTTTATGAATCATCCTGTATTATATCAGTAGTATTATACATTTGCAAACTCTTTGGCTTTGAGCAAAGATCACAAGGTTTAAAAAATTTAAGGCGCAACCTTTTCCTTCATTTGCACGTGCTATTAGACTAAAATTAAATTTATAAAAGGAAGTATAGTTACAAATAATGAAAATTTTTAAAGTACTAAAATCAACCTATAAAAACTAAAAAAAGACCAACATGATCTTCTATAAAATGTATCGTATTCAGTTAATTCAAGAACTGAATTATTTAAATTTTACTAATATAAATTGCATAAGAACAGCAAATTAATGATTTTCGTTTTGTTTAAAATTTTCTCAATCATTCGAATAGTTTCACAGCAAACGAAATTTATTCCCTCCAGACTGAAATATAATTTTTATATAGCTATTTTTATTCTTCGTTTAAAATAGATATTTCTTGTTTTGTGAATATAATATGTTCGATGCAAAAGTGTCGGCCACAAAAATAAACTGTAATTTTCAAAATTTTCTGAAAAATAAAAGATTTTATTTTCAAAGTAGATGAACTAATGCGAGAATGTTATTTTTTTTTGAAATTTTCTCTTTAGGAATGATTTGTAAATTAACATTTATATAAGATCGATTTCGATTCTGAATCATTTGTGTATCTCCTTGTAAGAAAAAATAAAACGGAAGTAAAGAAATTATTATTCCTCTAGAAGGCGTATCAAAGTCTCAAACACCTGTGTTATATAACGGAATATATAACACAAGTACATCACAGAAGTCTGGCATAGACAGGAAAACGAAAAGTATATTTCCTTTTTCCATAAAAAAGCTTTTTTTTAAATAGAGGACTCAGATAGAAGCTTTGACATTTCTTTTATATAAATCATTTCCTATATTCAACTGTTGTTCAAATGTTTTCTGAAATACTTTGACTCCAATTTCGATACATATATATAATTTTTTTTATCTGATGTTCGTAATTTGAGTATTCAAATAATTTCAAATATAAAATAAAAATTCTTAAAATTATTTTTTATTGAATTTATGAAATTTTCATCGGATACAAAAGAAAAGTTGTTGGTATAAGATAACTTTGTAAAAAAAAAACTCATCTTACAAATATTTTTAACTGCTTTATTAGAAACATACTACCTTTTAATACTTGAATAATGTAAGAAAGATTCAGATCATCATTTTTAAATAACTTTAAATTTGTTTTTAAGATAATTGTTTGCACAGCTAAAAAATTGCTGTTGAATTCACAAATTGCAAATTTATGCACAAGCTTATATTCCTTACACTTTAGAATCAATTGAATAAATGGTTATTGCTTAACTAAATTACAAGTTTCAACATTGTTATTATATTTGATTAGAAAGGCAAAATTACTGTGAAATATTTCGTTTAATTCAATTGAAATTCTTATATCAAATAATCTATGATATTTTTGATCAGTTGTTGTGTGTATATAAAATAATTTAGTGGAAAGACAATTTCTTTGGAACTATATGAAGAATTTTAATATTTAACTCATGGAATTTTTTCCCCCTCAAAAAAGGTTTTTATTACTAACCTGTTAAGAATTTTTTGCCCAGAATGTTCCAAAAAAAGGCAAATTTTTTACTGCATATAAGCCTAATGCTTAACAAAATGCGAAAATGGAAGAATTTTATTTTAATTTTCAATTTTAAAGTTTTCACACTATTTTTATTTCATAATTGTAGAACACAAAAATCTCTAAATGTTTACTTTTTATAAGTACACTTTGCATGCTATGAAGAATGTTTCAAATATCTTAAAATAATTTCTCTCTTACAAAAAAATTTCATGTCCGTATCTCTTTTCCAAATGATTGATGAGTTTGTGTGGGTATATATATATATGTAATCGACGTTGATATTCTTGAAATAGACGTGGCCGTTGAAAGGTGAGAGAGATTGAGATTGGTGAGGCAAAAGTAATATTATCCAAGAGGCAGTCATGGGGTTATTCAAATCTGTTTAATTCTATCTTACACAAAATACATTACAGGGACGTCACAATAGAGCACACACAAACACACTGCAGCCGACTACATGTTGAAACACAAAGCAGAAGCGAAAGAGAGAACGGTCTCTAGGAGTCTCGGTATATATAGGCAGCTTAAATCACGTGATCTGTGTGGGTGGATGGATGTAGTTTAAAATACTCTCGTTAGGCGGCGGATTAACTTATTACTAAAACGTTGGTCCTAAAGGGATGGACCAAAGGTAATTAAAAGTTATTAAGAATAATTAATGGGGATTATTACATTTCCCCCCTCCGCAAGACCCGTGTGTGCACCAGGGCCCTTGGTCCACACCCGTATCATACAGAGATATAAAGTACAAAATTAAATTTTTAAATTATCATTATTTAAAAAAATTTTCTTTCACTTCAACATTAACAAAAATATTCAGGAATTTGCCAAAGTATAAATCGTGTAAAAATTTTGAAACAACCATCCACCACATTATTAATATTGGCTATGAATTCAAAAATATTAATTCTTAAAATACAAAAAATAATTTCTTAAAAATTTATATGAAATTGTATATAAGAGCACTGAGGGTGAAAAGAAACAAATTAGGATGACCCACGCCTTGCACAATCTTTGAGATAAGTTTTACTTCTTATCGTGTAAAGTTGCACAATAACTTCAAAAACAAATATCCCAAGACTGGAAATTGCAAGTCGACCGAAGAGATTTTTTAAAAAACTATTTATAACTTTATTTTATGTATTAATTTTACTAAGACAAAGGGTACGAGTTTGGAGGCAATAGTATATTGACAATCAAAGGTGTATTCCCTTGAGGTACTCACTATGCACAATCCTTACAAAACCTTATTATTTATTCTAAATGTAAACATTTGTTTATTTATTTATTACTATTTTCTCAGCCTAAGTGCTCTCAAAACCACTATTATTTCAAACACATTAAAGTTGTTCATTTTCATATCAAATAAATTGTTCATTCTAAAAAAAGAGTAAATCTAATAGAAAGCAAAAATTCTTAAAAAACCACATTAAACATATCCAATATAGTATCAACATAAAATTCTCAAAATAAAAATATCAAATCTTTGGTATTGATTCAGTAAAACACTTAAAACACTGTAAAGTTATCAATTCTCATGTTAAATATCAAAACAAAAAATGATCATTATGAAACATATGCAGTTTATTTTCAAAACAAAACATAGCATTAAGTAAATTTAATCCGAAATTTCAAAAGGTAAAACCGAGATCCCTGGAAACGTTTTCAAAATGGTAATAACATTCACAATAATATATACGTAGAGTTGACTGCCCAATCAAGAAATTTAAATACAATCGAAAAAAAAAATAACTTGTAACACACTATTGAAAAAACATTAGAATAACCCATAATAACAGTATAATGGTGGTAGAGACCAAAGAATAATTTTTAAAAAAATAAACGATGGGGGTAAGACCCATAATATTGAAAGAAACTCTGGGGTAGAACCAGACACATGAAAAAATTGCGGGGTAAGACCCGGCTTATAATAAAAAAAATGCTGGGTAAGACCAGGCTTAAAATAAAGAAACTATATATATATTGGTACCACTACCCCATACTAAACCATTTCATATCGAAGACTTTAAAACAAATATTTTCAAAATATCTAAACCATAAATTAAAATCATTGCAAGATTCTGAATCAAAATAGATTATTAAATTTGCTTTCAAATTATTACGCATACTAATAACAAAATATTTCTTAAACATTTTAAAATAAATCATTAACAATGAATGAGGAAAAATATATAATCAATTTAGAGAAAAAACAAATAATTAAAATGACAAAGAGTAAAAAGAAAAACTTAACAATGATGAAAATATCGCTGAGTTGCACTTTTTCACATAACTCGCGCACTTCAAGGTTAGAAAGATTTATTATTTCTTTTTCATTTGAGCATCGAACTGTTGAGTTAATTGTTGGTTGATTTTTTTCTATTACAATTTGATGAGAAGATTTATTTTCGTAGAACACACGCAGAAAACTTGAAGCTTTACAGGGGATTTTTTTTTTCTTCTTTTCTCTTACGCAATGGAAACGAGACGGGAAATTTCCCGGTTTTTAAACGTAGTAGTTGAACACTTTGGCACATCCGACCGATGATTGGATACATCCACACTCACAGACATTTTTCTCCTTCTTTATTTTGGTCGATGACGGTTGTTATCATTTCGGTTGTAATAATTTTCACTTATAATTTTTATTTCCCACGCAAATAACGATCCTGCCGACTTATGTAATAGACGTTGATATTCTTGAAATAGACGTGGCCGTTGAAAGGTATACTTTATATGAGATTGGTGAGGCAAAATTAATATTATCCAAGAGGCAGTCATGGGGTTATTCAAATCTGTTTAATTCTATCTTAAACACAAAAGACATTACAGGGACGTCACAATAGAAGCACACACAAACACAATGCAGCCGACTACATGTTGAAACACAAAGCAGAAGCGAAAGAGAACGGTCTCCAGGAGTCTCGGTATATATAGGCAGCTTAAATCACGTGATCTGTGTGGGTGGATGGATGTAGTTTAAAATACTCTCGTTAGGCGGCGGATTAACTTATTACTAAAACGTTGGTCCTAAAGGGATGGACCAAAGGTAATTAAAAGTTATTAAGAATAATTAATGGGGATTATTACATATATATATATATATATATATATATATATATATATGCACACACAATTTGCAGCATGATGTATATAATACTAAGTCTTACTTTGCACTGAGGGCAGAGGTAATATCGGCTTTTTTTAATTATCTTTCCATTTTCATTTCTTCTCAAGCAACAAATTGCACGTTGCCTTGTCAATCCCTGTTCTTTTTAGAATATTTTCAAGAGTCTAAATTCCTGCATTCACCCATAGGCGGATTAAAGAAGTTGGAGACCCCTGGCGATAAAAGGTTTGAGGCCCATAGGCTCAAGAGTAGAACCACTAAAATAGTGAAAAGAGTCACTTACTTTAAATTCTCAAAATAAAATGTATTGATTACAATAAAACTCATCGGCTAAAGAAAAATCTTAAATGTATACAAAAAAATTAAGAGCTTACAGTTTGATTTCTCTTTGGGAAATTCATCAATTATTTTTACCATATCCATTTTTTCCAAAACATTTTATTCTGTATATAATATGGCCATTTTTGTACATATATTTGGGCTTGGGGCTCAAACCTGAGTTTGAAGGGGAGGGGATTTTTTGATTTTCATAATGACATAAAAATACGTTTTTGTAATTGACAATATTCAATTGAATGAAGTAATGGAAGTGCAATGTATCATGTTGAGAAATGATAGAGAATTTTCTCCCAAGGTATAGTGTAAATGAATTTAAAATAGATGATTTTGATGAGTCGGCGTTCCATTTATGGGCAGAATACACAAGTAAAGAGTTTAAAATTGTAATATGGGGCATAAATTATTAATGAAGAAGTATAGAAATTATCATCTACACTTCTATAGTTTGCTAAATAGGCGTGATATTCCAAGTTAAAAGACAAATAGCTCCACTTTCCCAAACTGAATCAAATATTTCTTTTGATACAATAATCAAATATTTAAGCCAAACTTGATAATCCTTAGGATTCCAAATCTTCTAGTATTTAAATAATTATTACTTTGAAGCGACTCACGAGTTTTCCCCGAATTACTCCCCGTATTCCAATTTAATGATAAATACTTTTGGCATCTGAAGTGACGAATGTTATAGAATCTGAAAATGGATAGTAATTTTCTTTTTATTAACACGCTTTTATAAGTTTCACTTGCATGTAACGGAATCTTGGAACTTGATTTTTATCCACTTTAAAAGATCAGATTAATTCGAAATTTTGCACACTTGTCAAGGACCGATGACAATACAATAATTTCATAATTTTGTTCTATTGTCCTTTGCAGGATCGTCAGAAATAAGGATAATCAGATTTGGCGACAATTCCATATACCACTTCCAGATTTCACGACTTATTGCAAATACAATTTTCAAATTTGGCTACTAATTCCATATACCATTTCCAGATATGGCGACTAATTCCATATACCATTTCCAGATATGGCGACTAATTCCATATACCATTTCCAGATATGGCGACTAATTCCATATACCATTTCCAGATATGGCGACTAATTTCAGATTTAGCGTCTAAAAGAATAAGGTGCAACCCTAAAGAGAGTGTTTTGAATTTAAAAAAACTAATTATATTCAAGTATAAAATACACTTGCGGTTAATAGAAATAAAACAAAAAAAAGTGTTCTGTACTGAGAAAGTGGAGAGTGGGTGTGTGTTAGCAATTTCTTTCCATAATATAAACATTTTCTGAAATTGAAAATAAAAGAAAAGGCTCGTACATGTGAAAAAAATAATTTACGTTCTAACTGCTAAATACTTTTTATTTTTATAAAGCAATACGTTTAGAAGTGATGATACGAATTAACATTATAGGAATACATTTAAAAGGTGAAAAAACGATTGACACTTACTATTACCATGTTTTTATTAACTCGCTTTCTTTAATGTCTGTCCGGGTGGAATTTTGTAATTGATTTTAATTTGTGTAACTTTCCTATGAGCTAGAGACTTGAAATTTGGAACATAGCTCGTAAGTGGATGACAATGCATAAAAATGAGAAAAAAGAAGAAAAAAAAATGAAAAGGAGGAATTTTATAATTTTTAGTCCGTTATTAAAACATGGTACATTAAAAATCTTTTAATTCGAACTTTTTCTTCTTAACACACTTTTATTTGTTTGACTTGTTTTATAGAGACGAAATCAAATATAACGATATATATATATATATATATATATATATATATATATATATATATGAGCCTCATCCGAGGCCCCGTAAACGGAGAGAATAAATACACTTCAGACCCATTAATTAATATCCATTGAAGAGCAAGACTAATTCCCCAGCCATGTATATAATTCCAGCTTCAAATATCAAACCCAAGGATAAATTCAACAATGAATAAATGATAGTTTAAAAAACTAAAAAACACGCTTTTATTGTAATTTGAACTAAAAAATTAAAAATGAATTATAGTTTAAGAAAAACTAAAAATCACGCTTTTATACTGAATCGAACTAAAAAGTCAAAAAATAATTCTTAATATAAGTGAAAAATGATGAACGAGAAAATTAATGTCATTGGGGTAAAAGCGTGGGGGTGTTTTATAAATGTATCAATTGTTATAATTTCTAACTTCTATTCCGAAAAGCTGAATTAGTCTAAAAATGTAGTAGAAAGCACCCCACGCTTTTTTACCCCAATGACATTAATTTTCTCGTTCATCATTTTTTCTTATATTAAGAATTATTTTTTTACTTTTTAGTTCGATTCAGTATAAAAGCGTGTTTTTTAGTTTTTCTTAAACTGTAATTTATGAAATAATATATATCTTATATTTAGCATCAGTGCTCATCCTAAAACTGCTTATTACTAAGATATATTCATTTAACTTAAAAATATTTTTTTTTTACTTTGTAAATATTTATGAATTATTTAACTAAATATTTTAATCAAAAATTTAATTTTTGGCATCTTTTAATAATTTCTAAATGTATATCAAACAGTTACATGGGATTCTCTCAGAGTATGTTATTCAAGTCTATTAATAGAACACACTTTTCAAGATTTAAAACTTATCATTTATATGTACATATTTATTACAAATAAAAAAACAAAATTAAAAAATACTGTATTTTGAATACAGCAATCGTAGGATTAATGAAATAAATTTGACTACCCCCCGAAGATGAAACTTTTTAAATCAACACTGTGACTGTTACGCGAAAATGTCTTTTTTTTTTAAATGCAGTGACTTTAGACAACAGGATAATTTCCTTACTCTTTGCATAATTCTATTATCTTATGGTGAATAATTGTTATGTTGGGGCCTTAAGCATGGACTTCCCTTTTTGCTTATCAATGTGGACTCAGTGATATATCATTTAACTTAAAAAAAACTGTTTTCCTTAATAACAATTTTTCTTTCCTCTTATGCGAATTTGGCTCCCTTCCTGCAAAAAACTTTGAAATTGTAAGTAATTCAAAACTTGGCTTTAATTCGCAGTTTTTTTAAGAAAGGGGAAAAAATTGCTCTGCCATTATATATTATTTCAAAAAACGGAAAAAAAGGCAAACTTTTTATAATAATCACAAATTGGAGTCTCAAGGCAACACTCTAGGACGATTATTTTTGTCAATATGGTGGGAGCGATGAGTTTTTATATCGTTGATATGGTGTCAACAGAAATTCTTTGATTTACTGAACACTCCCTGCATGCCTCAGGGTTCCGCTGACACTGCATTTAGGTAAGCGATATTTCTTGCCAGTGTACAATCTTTCAATCCCATTCCTAGGGGGAAATCTCCTTTTTAATATCCTTACTATACTAAAAATTCAGAGAAAAGTTATTTTTTAAAAAACCAAAAGAATATTTTCTAGTTCTGTTTACTGAAGTAAACATTTCAGTAAAATAATTTCTCTGGGTTATGTTATGGTATAGCAAAATAATAGGCAATTTTTTCAGGTTATTTTGAATTTTCTCTAACATTTTATTATATTTAAACTATTGGAATTTGGCAAAGGTATTGAGATTTTCAATATGCTATGGCTGTGCTATGACTTATAATTGGAACCAATAATTTAAAATTATTACTAGTTCATGTTTAGAAACAAGTATATGTTATTGTTCTAAAACTTAATGCCACTGATTTTCATAATGAAACAGGTTCAATGGAACTTTATTCACTATTCATATGTTATTCTGAGCAAAATGTAATGATATATGTAAAGTTGTGATTCTAATTACATCCTTAACTATAAAGTTCCCTTCGTAATCTCATTTATTAGTCCGAAGAGACTGTCAACTGTTCAGGACTGCTTATTACAGCATCTTCAACACGGTTTTACTGAATTATAACGCAAGCAATTAATAATGGTCATAACTGCCGGGTGAACTCATTGCTGTGCTCTTCGAAATGGTCACCAGTTGTTTTAGCTCAAGTAAGCGAATGACGAACAATACATTGTTGGAAGATAAAACTATGGTCCAGATGATCTAGTGCGAATATCAGATTAAAGCACAAAACACTATGCTTGGATTTCTGTCTCTTGTTTAATTTATAATATTTAGTTTTTTGAAATTATTGAGGAATATAGCAACGAAAAGAAATCTGTTTTCTTTATTTAAAAAAAAACATAAATAGTGGTCTTAAATTGTAGCTAAAAAGAAGGAATATACATATATATGTATACACACACACACACACACATACACACACACACACACACACACACACACACACACACACACACACACACACACACACACACACACACACACACACACACACACACACACGTATATATATATATATGTGTGTGTGTTTATATATATGTATATGTATATATATATATACACTGGTGTCAAAAGTTAAGCATAATTGATAATTATGTGAATAAAGAAGGAACTGTAAATCAGAATGGCGGGAAACTTGATATGCGAGTGTAAAATGGTTATAAAATAAGGAAGCAAATCAAAAGAATGATAATAATTAATTTTACTATCCAAAGTAGCAGTTTCAAAGAAAACTGAGCATAGCAAGGATTCACACTTTAAAGAAAAAAATGGAAAAAAAAATTAAATAAAATACTGATACTGCAGTTTAATAAGGCGTGTGGTAACCTCTGACAGCCAGGCACGCTGCAAAGCGATTTACCATACTTGTTGTGAGATGATGAGTGAGTTGTGGACTCAAACGGTTCCAAGCTTCTTGGAGAGCTTTCTTCAGTTCTGTAACGGAGCTTGGTGGATGCGAAAGGGCTGCAATTTGTTTCCCGAGCATATCCCATACATGCTCGATAGGATTTAAATCAGGGGAGTTCGCAGGCCACGGCATGCGCTGGATGTTTTCCGTTTCAAGGAAGTCATCAATCAGCAAAACTCGGTGACATGGCGCATTATCATCCATGAATATGAAGTCAGGACCGACAGCACCTCGAAACAAGCGAACATAAGGCTCAAGAACTTCGTCTCTGTATCTTTGAGCAGTCCCAGACCCCGTGTCAAAGAAATGGAGGTCTGTGCGGCCGTCCAACATGATGCCTGCCCATACCATTACTCCCCTTGATGGAAAATGATGTCTTTCCGTTATGTTTCTTGGTTCAAAACGTGTTCCACGTTCTCTCCATATCGTTACCCGCCGAGAATCACTACTCAGACTAAACCGGGACTCGTCACTGAACATCACATTGGCCCACTCTCCCACACTCCAATGTTGATGTTTCAAACTCCAGTTCAAACGAGCGCGTTTATGCGCAGATGTGAGGGGAATGCAAACTGCTGGTCTTCTGGTATATGGGGTAGTATGATTGAGCCTCCTGTAAACAGTTTGTCACGAAATTCGTATTTCTGGAGCGACTGCGAGCGCCGAACTCAGTGCTCTGGCAGTACTGCCTCTCTGACGTCGCGCACTTATTACCAGATATCGATCTTGGCGAGGGGTTGTGACTCTTGGTCGACGTGATACTGGTTGTCGGGTAACATCACCCGTTCTTGGAAACCTCTGCACAGACTTGAGATCACAGACTGGTCCACATTCAGAATTCGAGACACTTCGGTTTGTGATCGTGAGGATTGCAGCATTCCAACGATTCTTCCTTTCGTAAACATATCCAATTGGCGTCTTTGTGCCATCATTTACCTTGTTTAATGATTAACAACGTTTCTTCGCACAGCAGTTGCTCGAAACTTGTCTAAACTGCCTATGCTGAGTGAATCGGTTTCTCCGCATTCCGAAATGCGCCGGTTTTTCGAACCGGACGTAGTCGAATGAAAAGTTTTACATGAACGTAATGTTTTTTCTTCACCCAATTAATATCCGCAAGAGATTTGGAATAATTTTACAATTATTTGCTCCATGTTTTTTGCATTTTACGATTTATGCGTAACTTTTGGACACCAGTGTATATAAACTATTAAGGTTTTTCTGAATGTATAGTTTTGTATATTTCTAGTTTTTTTGTTTTATTCAATTAAATAAGGGTAAAATTTTTGATCGAATGTATCTGAGAATATTTAAGGAAAAAAAAGAAATTTTGTAAAAAAAAAATAAAAAAAATAAAAAATTAAAATACCAAATGTTACAATGTGTAAGAATCCCTTTTTTGGTATGGGTAAAGTATGCAAAACTTCGTGATTACATTTGACTCATATACAGTCCACCCTTGGTTTTGACTACTCTTTGGAAGCCCCTACTCAACGTGGGGAAATTTAAACATAGAATGATCAAACAATCAGGAAGGTGAAGACCGTTCCGAAAGGTAACGGACTCGTGGCCGGCGTGTCACGAGTTCCAGGCTATTACCGCTGAAGAACCGCCGTGTAGGGGAGTGATGCACGTTAAATCAGTCGAGAGTTCAAACGTCCTATCGTTGGTGTGGTGAAGTAGTTAGGAGAGGGGGTATCAGCTCAGGTGTCGCCCTCGTCACTTGACCAGGGTTCAAAATTACGAAGTCCGTCACCAAACGCCCCCGTGTAGCTGATTCAAAAAATGCTTCACAAAGCGGCCTCTAAGGTAAAACAATTACCCACGTATGCAACAATCTGGAGACTTGCCTACCATCTGGATCATTTGTGACTGACCTACTGAGATCTTATTCTGTGTGACCCTCATGGGCTCATTGAATTTGCATTCGCATGCTAGTCTTGGGATCACAAACAATTCGAGAAGTAATATTACAGAGTGATAAACCGCAGTTATTGGAGTTCACGATTCTTCCTCTTTCAAATTAACATTTTGTTAAGAGAGTGCTTCTCAAACTTTCAATACTTGCGACCCATTTTTCAATCATAATTTTCATCGCGCCCCCTTCGTACAATTGGAATATATAGAATGTAATAATAATGTACACGATGATGTATATAAGGCTAAAACACGACTCTAATTACAAACTGCACATATTAATAAGATAGTAATAAATTTTGTATATGACAAGCCCATGGAAGCCACTAGTAACTATTAAACATGTTCTTAACTTAGTATTGAAAAATTAATTATCAAATACATTGTGCAGTACTGATACATTTATAAATATATTATGTGAATCTAAATGTGCCAGAATGTATTTTGTTTTTCTTCTTTACAGTAAACTGATAATTTTTAAAATAATATTTTATTTTCAATATGTTTGCCCTCCTCCACGTAGGGTTGTCACGCCCCCCGAGGGCGCGCCCCAGTTTGAAAAACGCGGTGTTAAGAGTATCTCGTTCTCACATTAGGGGTAAAGGGATCTTCGTATTAACAACGAAAGTTCAGCGGGGATTTCCGAATGGAGAACCCTCTACTCAATTTTCCCTTTTATGAGAACTCTAGACGGATGTTAGATTTATCTACACCAGTGATTCCCAAAGTGGTCTATATAGACCCTCAGGGATCTACGACAAACAGCAAGGGTCCACGTGAGCAAAAAAATAAACTGGGGTCTATTATAGTGGCTCTTATTATATAAACTAGATCGTGACTTTAAATTTAAAAGAAAATTTAATCAGTGGAAACCAAATTTTACCTATTTAACAGATATATTTAATAAATTTAATAGAGTTAATTTGCACTTACAAAGTGACAGCATACATTTTATTAAAACAAAAACCCCCTTTCAGCATTTCTCTCCGGAGTCAAGCTAATGAAGTATAATACTGGGGGTCCCAAATTTTCTCAGTATGTCGCAGATTCTGTTAGGACGTTTTAACCGACGTTGAACATTTAAATGCCTTTTTTCAGATTTTGAGACCAGGTTTGAGAATGTTTTGACTATGGCAATACCAAGTAGGCAACGAATTCATATGACCTCATTGAAAAAAAATGCCCCATTACAATAGGGACTGATCATAATAAGCACTAATGAAGATCTTAAAGTTTGAAAATGGATATCAGCAATTTTGGCTTTAAAAAGGCAAAAAAAAAAAAATGTTATTTCTTCTGAATTATGGAATATCGTGAGGACGTTTTTATGGAATATCGTGAGGACGTACTGAGAAGTAGCTTCAGCACGGTTACCAATCCAAAAAAAAAAAAAAAAAACTTGACATTACTAACAGAAGCAGTAGCGTACACAGGAATTTTTCAAGAAGGGGGGGGGGCGTCCAAGGTCGAAAGTCGACTGTTCTCATACCATGCTTCAATACGCAGCCCAACATATTCTTTTAATTTTGTGAATTTTCGGAACAAAAAACAGTAAAAAATAATTAACTAATTAATAATTAGCATTAATTAATAAAATTAATTATTAAAAACAACTACTTAATTAATTTTACGTACTATATACGTAGAATTATAATCAATAGAAAAAAAATCAAGGACTTTGGGGGGGGGACTCCCCCAGGACTCCTCCCTTGTGTGCACCACTGAACAGAAGATATTTAAGGTTAAACCTGACAACATTAATTAAGCAGGGGGTCTACCCCGAACTGAAAGACATGGCATGGGTCTATGAGACAAAAAAGTTTGTGTGGGAAACTCTGATCTACACTATTCAAATGTTCAAATATTAATGATTTAAAAGTTAATTACAAAGCGGCTTTTCTCGAAATTTGACGTTTTTTGCATACCACCTTCATGGTAAGCCTCAAAAGATTTAACGAGCATTAACCCATCTACACAGGAGCTTGGGCTACGGTAGCCTAGTTGTCATGGTCACGGACTTCTGGCTAGCATGTTATTAGCTCTAGCTCTGGTGCCACTATAGACCCACCGGGTAGGAAGGCTGCTGCACGTTAAATCTGACGAATGTTAAAGTCCTCTCGTTGGCGTGGTGTAAAAGCTTTAAGGGGGACACCCGTTCAAGTGTCAGGAACGACACTTGATCTTGTTTAAAAATTCCGCGGTTTTCGCCAATAGCAATCGTGTTGTTTTATAATTTGGCGCATAAAAACCCTCATTCACTCTACACGGCAGGTGTTTAGTAGAAATTGGATTCGACCCCACGACTCGACGAAAACACTGCCGGCTGCTAGCTCGCGACAAATATTACTTGTTTCCCTATACACTTTAAAGAGAGAGAAGAAAGAGAAGAATAAATGTTACTTAATTGTCAAGACATTATTTGCCAATCAATTTCTTGATGTAACCTTCTTTTTTTAAAGTGAATAAATACTATAATTGTGTGCTAACATTTTTTCCTTCTCTCACCCTCTGGGTGGCGTAGTTGGTTTGTCACTGGCCTTGTAAACATAAGTTTGTGGGTTATACCCCGGCCCAAGTCGGTGGATTTTCATGATGTAGAAAATCGACAGCTTCCACATCATTTATTTATATGGCATATTAAAAATCCCTAAAGTGCCTGTTTGGTTTGGGGTGCTCTCAAGAAAATGAAATTCTTAATTCAATTTCACATCGTCAGAACACAGTTGGCTCTCTCTGGGGAGGAAACGGGGTATCAAAATTAAATTGCAATGCTTGGTAATCCACATGTATGGTGCCGCAATAAAAATTGATACCAGCTTCCGAAGAATGCACTAGGTCTGCAGTGGTAAATACTAATTTGCAGCCTCATTGGAAATATAAAAATATTTTTCTCTTCCCATGTATTCTTTGTATAAAGTTAATAGACTTTATTTTCAGATAAGTAAAATAAATGA
The DNA here is from genome assembly GCA_019973975.1 of Trichonephila clavata. Classification (NCBI taxonomy): domain Eukaryota; kingdom Metazoa; phylum Arthropoda; class Arachnida; order Araneae; family Nephilidae; genus Trichonephila; species Trichonephila clavata. The sequence continues at coordinate 517,799 of BMAO01030905.1, forward strand.
CAGTAAGAAACATTTGTGTTTATCTAAGACAAACTTTCGAAGTGTTTTTTTTTAAAAATTTACTTGAGAGATTTATCATTTCAAAACAAAGTGAAGTTTCAGCGTGAGAAATAATACATTTTGAATTTCAGAAATATTTAGAAAATGTAACGAAGATTTTAAGAATGAATTCTTAATAGTTATGAAAGGTAATTTAATTTATGGTTGTCAACTGCTTCATTAATCTCATAAAAGCCAAATTTTCTGCATCATTACTCAAAGTCAATCCCTTATCCACTTTATTTTTGCATCAAAAATCATATTTTTTATTCTTAGATCACTTATTTTATTTTCAAACTATTTATTACATTTCATCACGCATTAATCTATGCAGTGAAACATTAACAATAAGTTGTTGCCTAAAATATCTGCAACCAATTTATCGATTTTTTGGAAATTTAGAGCTTTTATTAAAGTACAATGTTGAAAGCAGATCGATAATATTTTTTAAAGATTTTCGATGTACAAATGATGCAGAGCTTTTACCAAAATTCGCATAAGGAATGCTTGTTAAAATACAACACCCATCAAAATGCTGTTTATTTTACGCTAATCAATCTGAAAATATTTGATGTGTCAAAACTGTTATCAAGAATCAATAAATCATTGCTAGAAATTTTTTAAAAATTTTTTGAAAATAATGAGAGGAATACACGTTTTTTCAAATATTCTGGATTTTTTTTATCTGAAAAAGTTTTTTTAAAAACATATTAGATTGCAATAGAAGAATTGGCTGGTACGTAATTAAAGTCACTTTTTTGAGGGAAAAAACAGTGTGCTGCTCTTTGAAATGTTTTAGAGAATTTTTTTAGCTAAAAAGAGTGACCACAAACTTTACATTTTCAATATTTAAAGATAAATTAATTATTTATCTCATAAAAAATAACACTTTTCCAGAATAAGCAACATTGACAGTTTGTAGTTTCTTCAAGCAGTACTCTTTTACACAATATTGCATATTTTACTGCTTTTGACTTTTACCTCTTTCTTTCTCTAAAGAAAAATCTTCCAATTTTGAAAAGTCAGCATGTTGCCTTTTTTCAAAGGGTACATTAGAATGTATGTAATAAACATATAATTAGAAGAAAAAGCTATACAATTTGATTTTTTGTATTATTAGTTAAAATTAAATATTAAGTATATTGACACATAAGTCAAAGAAGTAATTCTTAAAATATTCAACTATTTAATTACAGCCAAAAATAAAATGTTTTTGAATATTTGTAACAATGGCGAAACTATAAATTAAATTTTAATATCATTAATATTGTTACGCTGATCGAGGTTCGAGGATTTTACGCAAATCTGTCGCAAAGATCAAGGCAGGAAGAGCGATGGAAGTTTATTTTCTTCAAGAGCGATGGAAATTTATTTTCGAGAAATCAATCCTTGAAATACAGGATTCAACAACAATATTCACAGAATAAATCTCAGAAGGTCTTCACACCTTCAACATCGCTCAGATACAACTACAGTGTCTAAAATACACACATGTAAAAGATTATTCACAAGCACCGCTCGTCCTATTCAACAGACGAGCTTATCGCTATAGTTGTTTCTTTACGTTAAAGGTAATACTACTAATCGCCTGTCAAAACAATTCTACCTCAGTTTGGGCAAGCGTCTCACTTTTTATGGACCTCGCAGATAATTCGAGAATGATCCGCTTGCTTCATAGATCATGAAATTGGTGAATTTTTCCACTAACTTCTAAGGTCACGAACTCACCAATAATGGTCGCCAAATAACCAAAATTGTCGTCAAAGTTTACAACTTGGTCAACATAAATTATGCCAACTTGGCTACATCGGCAATATTTCGCCAAGTTCCCATTGAATCACCATTATAACGTAAGGGAAGGCGTTGCTTGTAAATATATATTACAATTTTAACATAAAATGAATATACCATAGAGTAATATAAATGCATTGCACATCCAGATACAAATTATCTACACTATTGTAAGTATTCTTTACACAAAATTCGTAATAATGTTAATATAGAATAGCATAATTATCATCCATACATAGCATGTTTACTTATGTTCATCGAATACCTCACATATGTAAATAACTACGATCAACACTTTTCTTAGACACTTATTTCTGATTAATAAAAAAATTATTATTTACTTTTTACTTGAAAATATTATTCATTACAATTTAAGAATTTTAATGATTATTATTGCTTGTTGTGTTACTTCTTGATTATAAGGTTGTTAGTTCATTTTTGAAAAAGAAATCAAAACGTTTCTTTTTGCTGTTTTTATTTGTATAATTCAGCTTTTTACAAATTTTTCTTGCAGTAATGCAGTACTTTACTTTTGTGGCTACTTTTTCAGATACCATTAACTTGTCTCTATTGAAGTCTCTGACTTTAATGCAAAAAGATAAGGTATGCCGAGAAAAATGATTAAGCTTGGTACATAGGTCAAGTCTTTTTTGTTCATTCTTCGTGTTTCATCATTAATTTTTTCAATTTAATTAAAAATTTAAATTTTCTATTTAAATATACTTTATAAAAAATAACTTTATCTAAAACTAAGTTTATAATAATAAATTATAGTAAGTCAAAGAAGCATTTATTCTGTACAACAAATCATGTAATAAATGTCATTTGAATCAAATGGTACCAATATATTTCATCTCAACAAACTTTGTTATTCTTCTAAACAAATTTTTATAGTCGGAAGAAAATTTATTAAATATAGTAAGAAATCAGACAATGCTGTATTAATTCCAAGTAGAAACAATTACTTCTTTAAAATTGATATTATCAAGTTTTTTCATCTTTAGAAACTTGATGCTCAACAATTGCGTATAACTCTTTCGGTCTGTTTTTAGTTGATTAATTAAACATTCATTATTAATATTGATTGCAATAACTAAATATAAATTATTGATTTTTTTACAAATAAATCCAATTATACATTTTTATGAAAAAAATTAGTTTGATAATACATTTATTATTATATACTTTTATTTTATTTGAATGAACTGATTACATATTTTTTGTGATATGCAAAATAAAACTATTTTCTTAAAAGCTGCGTTTTAACTAAGCAACTGCTAAAATACTTTTTTCCCTGGTCCTTCTAGTAAAATATCTTTCAAAAGAATCTTGAGACTTGTACAAGTTACAAAAATTCCAGTACTTTATCTTCCATGAACAATTTTAACAAAGAGAACTCGAAAGTATCAAAACTTTAGTATTTCAGTACCTTAATTTCTAAAAAATAATCTGACGCTTAAATTGAAGATGAGTTTTATTTTAAAAACAAGGGGCAAGTTACGTTAAGGGATTTTCTTTCACTACAAATTCTTAACATTCCCAGACGGTAGAAAAACAGTAAATTGAACCAGTCTAAGGGTTTTGAGGATTGCACTTCAGGAATCTGTCTATAATCGTCAGATAAAAAATAACTTGTCAACACACACAGGATATTAGAAATAGCTACAGCTACTACTAGTGTATTTATTACAGTCTTTAACATAAGAATTTTTAAATTTATTTTTTCCGATGATTCAACAATAAATCACCCTTTTTATTACAGATATGTAATAGACAATTTCTGTAGTGTATATTGATAAAAAGTATTTTCTCGTCCCATCGTAACACAAACACGAATGTACATATTCAGTACAATCATGGTATTTCTGACAGCAAAAGACCCTTTAATTCTCTGATTGAGAAGCACATATTTTAGCCCCAGTTTATCAATATCTGCTGAAGAATACAATAAAATAAAATAAATAAATTAATTTAACTGGCTGTAATTTTTACCATTTTCTTCTTGAAATTTCCTGTATAAAATTTTTGTGTTAGAACCCTTTATCATGAGTTAACCATGATTTTTTATACAATTATCTACTATAATGTGAAGCATTACATATCGAAATTTATTGTTCATAGAATGAACAAGTTGTCTAAATCAAAATACATTACAAACATATGTAATAATATATTTATGGATCTTTTATTCACAAATTATTTATAGACTTAACAGAGTAATATATTGTATCAATAGATGGTTTTTTATAAGCATTTCAAATTAAGCTCTTAGAAAGGTAACATTATTCTCTTGAATTAAGATATATCTAATTCGATCTCATGTCTTTTATTAGAAAAACAATTTTATCTTAGTAAATAGTGCTGAATTAAAAATTGGCTAATATAGATTCTCTTTCATAAAAATTTGAGACATGTCTATTTAATTAATTTATTATTCATTTTTATTATTTGATATATTTTACGATTTATGCCCAACCAAAGCATCTTTTTTAAAAACAATATTGAATAATACAAATTAATGGGTTTATGTTGTAGATAAACTCAGAAAAAAATATTTATTTATTTATTGAAATAAAATTGATATATATTCAAAATGCTGATTAATAAGTAAATTTTTCCCTGCCATAAAAGAGCAATATTTGCAATTAAAGCAGTGATTCCCGAAGTGGTCTAAATCAAACCCCAGGGGTCTACGACGACCTTCAAGGGTTCCACATGAGCAAAAATATAATTTGGGGATCCATTAAGTGTAAATGGGTTCTATGATAGTGGCTCTCTTTAAAACAGATCGTGATTTTAATCTAAAAAGAAAAAAATAAGCGTGCAACTAAATTTTACCTATTTAACTGATTTAATTACTCAATTTAATGAGAATATTTTGCAGTTACAAGATGATATCATAGATTTTATTAAAACAAGGACCATTTCAGCGTTTATTTCCAGAATTAAGCTAAAGGAGTAGAATATGGAGCATCACGAATTTTCTCAATTTGTCACAGACGTTTTAACCTACGTTCAACATTTAAATGCCCTTTATTCAGATTTTGGAACTAGGTTTGAGAATGCTTTGAATATGGTAATACCAGAATAAGCAATGAATTCATATGGTCATATTAAAAAAATGTCATATTGGAATAGAAACTGATCTGAATAGGTCCTGAAGATCTTAAAATAAAGTTTAGAAATGGTTGTAAACAATTTGATTTTAAAAAGACATACCTGTTATTTGTCGCAAATTATGGAATGTCGTCAGGAAGTTTTTAATTGCTTTTTGTTAGTGAGAAGGATGTGTTTCAGCGAATTTGGGAAGGAAGGAAAGAAGGGAAGAAAGAAAAAAAAACTCGACTCTACTAACAAAGCAGATTTAAGTTTAAACCTGACTGGTATTGCATGTTGAAGTTTCTTATTGAAGCACCAGATTTATTCCTCTCATTAAAATCATTTGTTTGTTGTTCAGTTGTTTTATGTAACATTTAGATTACGTATAAATTAAATTTTAATTTGATTAGTGAACATGTGCTTCTTAAGTTTTTAACACTGTACTTCACTGCAGTTAGAAATTTAATTCTTTTTAAGTAAGTAGTTGTACCAGCTGTGTCTGACATTTAAGTTGATAAAATTGAAAAAATCCAATATTAGGTAAGCAGGGGCTACCCAAAACTGAAAACCATAGAAAGGGGTATATGAGACAAAAAAGTTTGAGAATCTCTGAATTAATGTAAGGATTAACTTATTATTTCTGAGAAAACGATTATATTTTAATACATACCAAAGTGTGTGTACATGAGCTTTTTTAAAAAAAATGTAAGTAACGCGTCAACATATACTCTTTCAAGATAATATGAAGTCGATGTTATTGTACAGATTAATATTTACAAGAAATTTCCGCTTGACTTCACTTCACACAGTGAAAAAATTATATTGAAAATTTTTCCAGAAATAATAAAAATAAAAATATTTAGAATATGAAAGATTTCTCAAATGAATAGAGATTCATATATTTAAAAAGTATTTAAATATTTCTCACTATGCTTACAAATGATTAATATCACCTTATTAATATTTTACCTTTATAACAAAATAAATATTTAATATATTTTGTTCCTGAAAATTAATAATTTTTAATATAAATGCAAATTTTATTTTGAATACTTAAAATATATACTACTACCCTTTTTCCTACATTTTATCATCGATTCGTGATATGTATTCATTTCACGTCACCTATTGACCCTTTACATATTATATGTACTGAAATAAAGTTAGAGTGATTATCTCGTAATTTTTTAAAACCTATTAATAATGGAATTAATTTCGTTTAAATCTTTTAAAGTTTTAATTTATGATAAGTTGAAAATCAATGGTAAACTTTAGCCATACATTTCTGGTGATTTTCTTCAGTGATAAAGGAAAACTGGATGTAACTATTTGTATATTTCAAGAGAGTAAACAATTCAAAACAAAATTGTATGTAGTTTTTGAGTAAAGTATAAACTGACTGTGGAATGTAAATTAATTAACGCAATTGTAAAACATCGTTTTTACTGGTTAGAAACTTTGTCAGAAATTATAATATAAATGAGAAAAATTTACATACAAAGTTACAAAAATAGATATATTTTGGAAATCATTTTTACGTACAACAAAACTTAGATAATGCTTGAGAAAGGGCAGAATATCAAGGAATAAATGTAATTATTGCCCATACAATGTATTTACCTTAAAAATACGTCGCTATAAATATTTCCGAGTGCGGAAGAAAGGGGATTAAGAATTTATTTATAAATATTTCTTGAGAAAATTAATTATTTATACCATGACTGGCATGCATTTCCTTTAATGAGAATGAAAAAAAAATGAATAACAGAAATAGAAGGATTTTTTAACACAATGTAGTAATATGAAAATATTAGGGCGTTTTACATACCTTTGATGGGAGCTATATTCACTGCATACGTATTTTTAAAAAATATTTCCCCCGCAATAAATGAAGATTTATTTATAAATGGAAACATTTGTATTTTTTCGCTTGATATATTATTTAGTTAAATAGGAAAGCGACTGGATGGAAAACCAAGTAACAACCAGTACAGTAATGTCCCTAACTTACGTGACAGGTAGGATTAAGTGATAACGACATTCGAATTCGTGCAAAATGGGGAATGATTTCGCATATAAACACATATAAATTGCGTTTAGCTGGTGCCGGATATAAAAGGAAATGTATAACAAACTTGAAAAAAAAATATTTCATCAAATATTAAGATAACACAAATACAAAATCGCAAACCAAAGTTATTTCGAGGTAGAAAGTTTCATAAAATTTAGCAAGTATTCCGGTTCAAAGTGGTTTCTTTTTTTTTTATAGCGTAAAACTTCCTCGTGGTATGATAATAATTTTTTTTATTCCTTGTTTTGTTGAAAAGACTCACTCTTTGTCGGAGTCTGTATTTTATAAACTTTGTATCCCTTTTTTCAATTAAACAGGTCTTCTGTCAAATTCCCAAACGTCATTCGATCTTCTGACTGAACTAGATCTAAAGACTCTCTTCGCTCATGCATTTCTATGAACTCTTCAGTAGTTAGCTCCTAATTGTAGGAATTCAGCAGCTCTTCTTCTGAATTTATTTGCCTGGTAAAAGCGACAACTTCTTCAATCATATTGCCAATGTTATCAGGTTCTGGCACTAATTCCTCTTGAGGTTCTGTGATAAAAAAATGATAGTTTTGTAAAACTAAACAAAATCCCCATACACACGCATAAAAATTTAACAATTATGGTTAAGCATCGATTTGCCTGAATATGTATATTACCTAAATAGGAATCGGGGAGTGAATAGCTGAGTTGTGTAGCGCTCAAACAAAAGATGAATTGACGAGATTTGAAAATCGGGTATGTAAAAGTTGTTCTGTATTTTAAAATAATTTTAAAATTAAATTTCACAACTCCTTTTTTTGTTTTTTTAATTGCAACTAGAGCTACGAAACCCTTTTGTTTAAGTTTATTAATTCAGTAAACAGTAAAACGCTTTTACTTTATTTTAAATAAATTCAAATGTATAGTTATTAGAATTACAATTAATGTCATATTTACTTAATAATACATATAAATATCGAAACAGAAGGAAGTATAGTTACATGTATTCTTTAAAGTCAATTCATGTTACGGTATATAAATCAATACCGAAGAAAAGGTCAACAAATCGTTAGAATGTTCGCTTGAATTCTAATCGTTGTGGGAAGACAAAGAAACATCGATAGGAAACATTGCGCAGAATTTCGATTACGTCATTTAATAGCTTCGGTAAGAAAGTAACTCGTTAGATATCAATTACAAATTTTCTTTCAGGATAATTTTATTATTTGGTTTTTTACTCTCTAAAATTGCTAAGAACACAAGAAATGAATCGATAGGTCTTAATGATTTGTTTTAAGTGTGCATATTATGCTTGATTTGAAATAATGGAAAATCCATCATTTGAAATATAGTGAAAAGATAAATGAAAAAATAAAATTTTTCTAAGTTTCACATTGGTATAAACTTTTTTTTAGTCATATTTGTACCTTTTTAGCTAATAAAATAGACTACAAAATTCTGATTTTTAACAAAAATAAAATTCAGTGGCACGAATTCACAAACTAAATGAATTAATTTTTAAGAAAATCGATCAATATAGACACCTCTGAGAAACCTTTGTTTTCTAAGAATACTTTAAAATTTTTGCAACTTGTAAAGTATTTAAAGTTTTAAATTTTCACGAAAGAATATTAAAGTATTGTATGACTACATGCAATCTACAGTTTTCTACTTTTTTAAACTATTAAAAAACTAGTGATATATTTTACATTGAAATTACAATTTGTATCGATAATTGTAATTTTTCAGAAACCTTGAGCATAATATTTCGATAAAAATGTGATTATGTATATCTTTTTATATACATTTGTATACAACGAACCGAGTTAGCTAGTTATAAATAAGAGATAGTACGTTAACTAACTATATTCATATGTGTGTATATGTATATATAAATACATGTAATATATATATATATACACATATATATAAGTACATGTAATATATATATGTATACATATATATATACATATATATATACATATATATATATACATATATATATACATATATATATATATATATATATATATAAATACATATATATATATATGTAAATACATACACACATATATAAATTTTGCTTTTTATATATACATAGGGTACTCAGTTTAAATTCTTTACAATAGGTATCTTACACATTTTAAAGGCTATTGTTTAAACAGTTAAACATCTGTAAAGTAAGAAGGAAAAATTAAACTAAGTTAGGAAATAGGTTGTGTTAAAAATTTGTTTGCTTTATACATATGAAAAATGACTGCTTTGAAAAACTTAATTTTCCTTAATGTGATAATAAAGTCATAAGATCCTGTCCTGCTGTGTTTTTAGATGCTCTTTAATAACTGAAGTAGTTTAACCCTGTAGGATTAATAGTTAGTTACTTTTTTCCTCTCATGATGATTTGTTTCGTTATTATTTTTAGCGGATTTCTTGAATTTAATTTTTAAATGTAAGAAACTTTATCTATGTTTTGAGGTTAAAATGATGCATAGCGTGCAGGTTGGAAATTTTTGGCAACTTTTCAAATCTATTGCCAAACTGCCTCAAAAGTATTTGAAAACTTTCGTCATCAGATAAAGTTATAAAAGAAATTAGTTTATAAAAATAAAATCGTTGTAAAACAATAATAAAAAGTGCTGACATTGGCAATTTTCCACTAGTTACTTTTTCCTGTTTTTAAATAATTATGATAATCTCTCATTAAGAAACTATTTGCATCGATTTTTAAAAAAAAATTTATTAAGAAGGAAATTATTTTATTTTTAATAGAGAGAAACCACTCAGAAGAAGAACATATTTTTAGAATAGAACAAGAAGAATGAAGAAAATGAGCATTAGATCCCAGGTTAAGCCTTTCTTATTTGAAAACTGAATAATGCTATAAATTAAATCGTTTATTTTATTTTATTAAATTTTTATTGTTAACGAAATTAAATTTTGTTTATTTTAATGCAAAAACTTTTTCTGATAATTTTGCACTCCTTGTTTTGAATCTTTTCCGTTTTGAGGAATTGATAAATTTAATAAATTGATATTAATGAAAATATTATTAATGGATTCACATTCATTACAGATATAGCGTTTAATGAGAAAAATGTTTTAAATTCAGAAAAATTTAAAAACGTGTTTCAATTCCGAACAACACTACAAAAATAATAAGGAATATTTTTAATTTTTAAAGTGACAGGAACATGAAGTGTTCTTTTAAAGCATGTTACACGTTTGCCTGTCAGTTGGTTATTTAAAATAATGACGGTTTCGCGCGCGCGCTTAGTATAACTCACAAAATGAAAGTGTGCATAGTATTTATTCCAACTGCCAAAGTATTTCTAAATAAGGAAAACATGTGTTTTTTAAATAAAAAAAATAATGTGGATCATGTAAATTATTTTTACAAATGTTTGATTTTAAGTAAAGTGGAAGGCAGATTCATTTCATATATCTTAACTTAGAGTTTCATAATAAACCCTTATTAGGGGAATGTTTTTAAAATTTTAATAATTTATCGTGTCGCTTGGAAATTTTTTGAAGAATTACAATCTGTAAAATTTAAGAATAATTTTACTAATGCTACGTGACACCTGGTAACAGTGAAGTAGATGTCTGAAGCAGCTATCTTAAAATTACTTAAATTAAATACATTAAAAAGTGCCGATACTTTGATGTGATAAACGAAGATCAAAAACCAGAAATTACTTCTAATCCCGTGTGTGAACATTCTACCACAATATAATTAATTCATGCACGTACACACATTCATCAGAACTCCCAGTTTCATTATAAATAGTGTATCCATTTTGAGAAATAGTGGATGTCATAGATTCTTAAACTGTGGGGTGCACCCAACTGGGCGGGATAACCCCTACGTGGGGGACGCAAGCACATCAAGAAGTAAAATTTTAAAAAATATATTTTTTATAAATAAAAAAAATCATTTTTAAAAAATATTAATTTTTTGAAAGGAAGCAAATCAAAATACATTCTAACTTAATAAAAATTCACATTTCTTGTTTATCGCAATCTGTTCTAATTTAAAAGTTAGAAAAAAAATTAACAGCTTACTTATCCCAGTGCGTCTCAGGCTTTCACTATTTACGACCTAATATTCAACTGAAATTTTTGTCGCCCTCCCCTTCATACAATAACAATGTATTGAAGGCAATAATACTTATAATTTGACGCTAAAGCTACAATACTACTTCAATCTCTTAAGTGCCACAAACGTATATAAATGTCTCGAACAGATAACGCGTTGATTTCCCCGGACGTATATATACGTCTTTCCGAAGTACAATCTTTTCTGTGCACTGCTACCCATAAAATTATTCCGAAGGCTTCGGAATGTTATAAAGGACCTTAACAGTGTTTGCGAGGGATTTACTTATTTCAGAGAATTTGGTTACTTATTTCTTTTCTTTCCCCCCTCCCATACATGACATATGCGCGCCTACTTGGAAAACGGTGGCATTGAGGAACGAATCGCATAACTTTTAATCGGCAGCTAAAGGATTAACTATGAACCGTACAAATTATCAAGATAGGTGTTAATTTTTGTACATAATTTTATAAGGGGAAAGTCCCTGGGGTCACTGGTAATTATTAAATTTGTTTTTAACTTTGTGTTGTTAAATTAATTATAAAATACATTGTGCAGTACTGATAAATTTATAAGTGTATTATACCAGTGTAAATGTGTATTTAATTTTTTATTATGTCAGAATGTGTTTATTTTCAGTAAATTAATGATTTTTTAGAATAATCTTTTGTTTTCAACTTTTCATTATACTCGCCCCACCCCTGGAGAGTTATCACGCCTCCTTGGGGTATGCGCCCCACAGTTTGAAAAACGCGCTGACTCTCATCCCATTATTTAAAAGTAACTTACTTAAAATATCTATTACTTAAAAGTAACGTATACGAAATTTAACACTTATTATCAATTAAGTAATTTATACTTATTATCACCGTATAAATTATCTTTTACGGCTTATAATTATGATAATATTGTGGGCTTTACTATCAAAGTAAATCATTACTACATTCAGTACATTGTTATTGTATAGGGGATGATGAAAATTATGATTGAAAATTGCGTCGCAAATATTTAAAGTTTGAGAAGCACCAGCATATGTATTTTAAACTGTTACTTGAAAATTTTATCTTCTAATAATAATCATATCTGGAAGTTAAATTTCTGAAACAAGATATAAGACCGTATATATATATAAATTTATTAAGCAGACTGCTCAGATTTAATTACAAAATATACCACAACTAAACTGTATGCAACCATATTTGCATACATTATTTCGTTAGAAAACTCTGAACCCAAGCTTAAGGCCCCAACATAATTTGTCCTTCCACCGGAGGCATTTTCCTTCATTTCCAGTACAGAAAGCTTCCGATTGCAGATTACTTAATTTACATTCCTAATCCTAACACTATTAATCGTTATACAAACATATTCGAAGCTTCAAGCTTTCATGAGCATTACCGCTAACTTAATTCTTTATTCAAAGCGTTCGACCGTTAAAATCTACAACGTTAAATCTCAGATTGCTATCAGTGTCTCAATAGCCTATGGGATAGTTTCTCGAAAGGATGTTCCCGTTGCCAATATATTATGGATAAATTAATCGCCAAAATATTGATCATTTGATTCGAAATCAGATTAATGATATCAGGGTTCAGCAACTTGAATTCGCTAAATCTGTTTTGGGCCAATTAGCATACATTATCATTGGTATTTAGCGGAGTTAGGATTAGATCTTTAAGTAACGAAACTTCCGATTTGAATGAAGCCTCCTGATATTAAAATGTTTACACTGAAATATATTGTTTTATAATTTAGATATACTAAAGCCTACTCAGTAAATATATTGAGTTTTCTTGATTCAATAGACATTTTTAAGAGCAAGATTACACTATGAGAAAGTTAATCTATATGGAATAACTAGATTTGTTGCTCAGTTTTAGAATTATTCAAATGATTCTGCTTAAAATACGAGTCAAGCATTTCTGAATTTTATTAAACTGTATATTAATTCATTTTTTCTAAAATTATTCAACAGCTAAATTTTATGTTTTAAGATGCGCTTTATTTGGTTGAAGTATATTAAATTTTTGGGACTAGTTATGCTTTAAAAACGAAGAATTGTATATTTTACTTTTAAAAACTTTTCGAATAATTAGAGCTAGTCTTTATAATATATAGTCATATTTTAATCATGCATTATTTTTATTATTCTAGGAAATTGTTCATTTTCATATATTATAATGATCTTTTAAGTATTATCCTAAAGCGAATATAGGAACTGACTTCCCTATTTTAATCCTCTTGTAGGTCTCCATTTTTTACCACACACACACACACACGCGCGCGCGCGTTTTAGTAACTCACCTCAAGTGTTTGATACAAATATTTTTTCAAAACGCAAAATCTTCATATTATCATAGGTTCATTGGATTAATAAATACTGTAGGAGGACATTTTTATTCATGGGTTGGTATTTATTATTTCTGCTAAGCAAAATTTGCGCTGTAAAATATTTATAAATTTGAATTTAAAGCGTTCGTTAACCTTTACTTATGTATTCGTAATTTGAATCTTTTACAATCAAATAAACTTTTGAAACTGTGTGTTTGTGTAAAGCAAATTTACTTGTCATCATCTCTGTACTATATATATTTTAAATAAATTATAATAATTTAAAAATAACAATAAAAAGTAGAGCAAACTATAATCAATTACATGGGAAGAATAATCGCGACTTATATACCACATCATTAATACCATGCATTAAATTTGTATCATTTTAATAATACAAAAAGAAGGACATTTCTTTATGCGCTCTAATTATATTTCAAGTTTTGATTGCTTGAACTTTTCTGATTACATTTTGTGTTTTTTGAGAGTCACAATATTTTTCAAAAAATACCAAATACACAAAAATAAAACATACAAGTCAGTTTCTTTGCATTATCGGAAATGTGGTGATAAATATGGCAATCCTAATTCTATTTTATTGGAATTTTTCGAAGTATTCCGTTATACAAAAATTCACCTCTTTATAACACATTTTTACTATTCAGATAATTTTCTTCGAGAAGTCTCTTTAAATATAAATGCTAAACTTTCCTGTTAAAAATTAGATTAAGATACCTTTTTTCTAACAAAAGTTTAATTTTTCTAACTGAATAACGTAAAAAATAAGTGATGCTGAGTTGCAGTCTAAACCATAAATCTTCATTAATACATGCTATTTTAGAAGTAATTCTAATAAGTGAAAAATGTTTTTTTTGCATTAAATTGGTGTAACTTATGACAATAGTGTAGAAGCAGGCAAAAAAAGCAGTTTATTGGAATATATTCCTTTAGTTCGAAAAGTTCAGTTATCCCCCCCCCCCCCCAAATGAAATTATTTTACATCTTGTAATTAAATTTTCCTCCAAGTTTATTTCGTATAGCTTGCTTTAAGTTATCTGAAAGACTTATATAAAATGTTTTTCGTCAAGTTTCAAATATCACAAATGTTTTTTTAATTTTTTCAATGTATGGAGCAAATTTATGCAAGAAGTTATCAAGAAACTGTATAATTCGTCGTATAACGCACTCTTTTAACACACACACACACAAAAATAAGATAAAGCTTGTGATAGCGGTCGGTTCCTGGTTACATCTGTACCCCCTTGTCTACCTTCAAACCTGGCTAGGTGTGTGGGAGAAACTGAATGATCCACAGACATGATTTCAATCTAATTAATTCATTGTTTCCAAACATCAATCAGACACAATAACAATCTAATTAAAGTAGGTGATTAAATAGTAGAGCGCGAAGGTGAGATTCTATAACACGGGGATACTACTACGGACCCTCAACTGAATCTAAGATGGCTTAAATACGCTCAAAAATAACTACGTCGCACACTAATAAGCTAACTTCTAATTAATCAAGGGCACAATAGCCGTACTTTTTATGCATCGGATCCTACACTGGAAACTTTCAGGTGATCTCTATCGGCTTGACCAATGTCGTTGGATCTACGCTCTGTAATCTTTTCCTAGACAACTCCAAGACCTCTTACTAATTCCACTATCTTTCAATCTTCAACTAACAAACTAACTCGTAGACTCTATGTTAACTTCTACTTGCCAACTCCAACGTGCCAACTCACAAACTCACGAAAACAGAATTTATATAATATACTTCATTTACATAATCACACTTTCTTGGTCGGTGAAGGTAGGTTGAACTAATTTATTTTTCCCCAGAAGAGTCCACAAGGTGTTAATAAAGTCGTGGATAGAACCGTCACAAGCTTAACTGGTGCACGTTATCTACCGTACATAAGAATTATCGCTTTAGAATTAAAGAAAAGAACATTAAAAGTAGATTAAACTTCTACATGTAATTAAGTACTGTCTACTTAAAAGAAATGACATACCTTATAAACTTCCATCACTATATTACTTGAAAAACTAATTACACTCATATACGTCTTCCGTTATATCTTCAAGTACATCATTGAATTCTATTTAATTTTTTCACCATCATTGTTATTCTAATCCATAAATAATCATCTTCCATTCCACTGAAATTGTTAGATATACTATATGTATTCAATGAATTTTTAATTATGCCAAGCTTAATTTTATTCCTTGCTTTAATTAACCACTCACTGACTATTTCCAGACTTCAAAAATAAGATATTTCTTCGGAAAATGATGTGCATTATAAGACTGGTGCGCCTTATGCGTCAAATTTTTAATTTTTGAGGACAGCTCAATTAAAACTGACAATTCCCCAATAAGAATAAATTTCAAGCAGACGACAAGTTACAATCCAAAATCTTACATAAGTTTAATTTTATAAAGATATCATTTTAAAAAATACGTTTTTTCACTTAACTTAGTGTTCCATTGCTTTTCATAGAAAGCCCAATAGCATTATTATAATGCATTGGACACTCATTATTATTTGTGTAAAAATCTATTTGAAAGCCAAATAACTGCCTGGTTGTTTCAATTTATTGCTTTCCATTAAAACTTTTATTAATGATTTGAAACTTGATTAAGGCGATGGTGGACCTTCACAATGTCAAAATTGCGATTGTGATTTTTTTTTATACTAATAATATTCCTTATATTTCATAGAATAATTCTGCCAAAGAATTTTGTCATTTTTATTAATAATTACAAAATTATTATTTTTTATTTTACTCAAATACATGTTTAAAATGCACTTTTAATAATTCGTAAATTTTCCCTTTTCAGTGTTACGTAGTTCTCCTTGCGTTTTAAATTACGTCAAATATCTTTGAAATTTTCATAATTTATAAAAGATGATATAATTCACAAAAGTGTACATTAGTTTTCTAAAAAAAATTTAATGGATCATATTTTTTATTGTTTTGAATATCTTGAATGTGTGCTAAATGGTGAAATATTTCATGTAGTATAGAAATTTTTTTTCCATCAAATTTTATTCTGAATTTAAAACCCCATGCACAGATATAATTTATTGTAGTTCATCTATATATATAAATCAAAAATTATGTACATATCTTAAAAACTTATGCACAAGGAGCATTTTTAAAAATAGTTTAAAAAATTTAATTTTTTAAAAAAAAATTAGTTTATAATAGTTTTTTTTAAAAAATATATTTAAATCGTAAAATATAATAATCATTTATTGTATTGATTCCATTTTCAGCTAAATAAGTTAACAATTTAGTTTTAATGGTCCACCGTCCCCTTAAATATTCTAATACGAACAATGTTCTAACTTATTTAATTAGTGCAATAAACATTTTATTCGATGGTATTGCAGTACTGGAATGTCAACTTCTTCAACAAAATACGATTTCCATACTTTAACTAAAGGAACAGGAAAAAAAATAATAAAAGAATGTTGCTCCACTCTAGGCATAATTATTCCAATTATCTCTTATATCGTCATTTGCAAAAGTTAATTACAGATATTTAATTGCTTTCGGAAGCATAACTTCGCCGAAAGTTTCATAATGTTACATTTATTATATCTTCTTTTCAAAGAATGTGGTTCGATGGTTGCTAATCACCAAACTCTGGTCTCGGTGATTTTTTAAAGCATAATCCTTTTACATATTTACTGAAGTATCAGGAAAGAAACTTTCGCTAGAAATCAAGATCTGATTACTGCTAAGACGCAGGTAACTTATTTACTTTTGAAAATCCTGTTTTCAAAGTTTGTCTAATGTCATTGTTATTACCTTATTTTACTAATCTGTATCTTACACATAAAAATGTCTACTTTATTGCTCCTAGCGCAGCGTTTCTCAAACTGTGGGGCGCGATAACCCTACAAAGGGAAATGTGGAAAATGAAAGGTTAAAAAAATTAATTTACTGGAATGAAATAAAACAAATATTTTTTGACATCACAAAAAAATACACATTTACACTGATATAATTTATATATATATCATCTGTGTGTGTGTGTTGGCGATATTATCTTCCACTTCAGAATACTCATTAGATATATCTTTGATACTATAACCAAATTAAAAAGAAACATTTTGTTTTATTTGCTATAATTCCACGATGAAAGATTTTTTTATTTCGTTTTCATTTTAAACCTACAATATATAACTCTTTCAGAGATAAAACCCAGACCCAGAGAAAAATTTTTGGAAGGTAAAAATTCATTAATGTTATTATTATTGGATTTCTATGTATGAGCTGTAGAAAGAAAAGGAAGACTAAATTTACTCTTCACTAACGAGACAGAACATATTTGCTGATCATCTGTTTGACCTTTCTCTTAGGGAAGTTGTAAATAATGTATTTCCTTTGCTCGTTTTACCATGTGAAAGAGTTTTATGATATTTGGAAAAACACATAGAAAGTTTTGAAGGATTATATATCTGGACACACACAAGATTTATTTTCGAGTATTCTGAAACTTATAAATCGTAATAAAAATGTTTTACACTATTCTTTTTTAGAACTAACAGCTATATTTTTATATTGAATAAATACACTTTTAATCCGGGAGCGGACGAGGGAGGTGCAGAGTCACCCATGGCTTATCAAATCGTTAATTCTGTGAAAACTATTTATTTGTTACCAATGGCCTCTTGACAGTATCCTCCTATATGACGGTTTTAATGGGAATCAAAATGCATTTATCACATTCCTCCCTCTTTTTTTGGGAGTGGTAAACGTTTTTTTACAATATTAAGGTACTTGTTTCATCCGAGTTCACCGCGCGACCACTTTTGTTCCAAAATATTTTCTATGAACGTGCTATATTTTCCCCCTATGAACAACCTAATGGTTTTGATTGCTGTATTGTACGACTTATTATCGTTTATAAATGCAAATGAGCAGAATATAAAAAAAAAATGGGCATCTGTGATCTCTATTGACGGAAGGTGAAACTGATCAAGCAAGGGAAAAACCTGCTTAAATAATGCATATTAGTCATGATATTGAAAGTAAATTTGAAAAAAGCGATAAACATGAAACGAAAGGAAAATTTTCATTTACTACTTAAAGAACTCCATCAAGAAAAATATGAAGCCACAAATGTACCACAAGACAAACTTCTCCCTGTCAAAAAGCAAGGAAAGGTTTTACAGGATATTTGTCTATCAGCAAAAGATAGCAGAACTGCAATAACGTGAATAAAATATGACAGTTTTGCTTGCAAATAACATTTCTGTAATGTTAGTGAAAAGTGTCTATGATTTGTATCCTTTATTAAAGTCACGCACATTTGAAACATTTTAGTTCAGTTTTATTGGATATTTTCTCAAATTATCAAAGAAAAATTGAAAACTTCTTGAAAGTAGGTAAGTACATTTCCCTTTTAGTTAAATTATTTACTGGAATTGTGACTTTTATCGCGTACAATAAAACTAATTTTAAAAAAGGATTGGATGGCTCAGTCACCCCGCGCGACCTTTAACGTTAGTATGGAGCTTGCAACCGGGCTAAAACATTTTTAAGGTAACTGGGGCGTCTGTGACAAGGAAAAATGAACTTTTTTTGCACCACAATTTAAATGGTTCTCACTCACTTAAATTAAACGCAACGAAAGTAAAAATTTTTGGTTGAATAATCTATATATTTATGTACCTGTTAATGTAAAAAAAATTACATTTTAAATTGCAAATCAATTTGTATGAGCAATAATTAATCAATAACTATTTTTTTTTATTTTCAAGTCATATTCGTACGTTTAGGTACACTTTGCATAAAATCCTCTGCATAGAAGCTATAAAATTTTACAGAGTGTTTGCAAACATTACAATCCATTAAATAAATGAAATAAAATTTTAAAAAATACATAAATTTTTAAAAATTTACGTATTTGCTTACATTTGTTCGCTTACGACTTAAAAATTTATCCATGATTTTGTTTTAATCTACTTCTGAAAATACTTAATACCATGAATTACAACTGACGCGCAAACTATAAAAGATTCGGTAGCAAGAGAAGTATTGACTAGACCAAGACTGATTAGAATTGTACAAGGTACAGCTTTTTTACATATTATGCGCAGAAGTCCGAGATGTTGTCCAGACTCACCTAGACGTTCGCGAGAATGTCAAATGTGATGGATATGATAGAGAGCAACATAGAACAGACTTTTTTTCAAATGACATTTGTACTTTTAGAAATAGATGATGGGGGAAATATAAATCTCTCTCTCTTTAATAAATATCATTTCGCAATCTGTTCCAATTTAAAAATTAGAAAAAGGAAAAATAACGTATAATAAACCTGTTGCTTAAAAGTACTTTGCTTAAAATATATATTACTAAAAAGTAACATATACAAAATTTAATAGTTATCTTGTTAATTTGTACGGTTTATAATTAAAAGCGTATTGTAGCTTTAGCGCTAAAGTGCATTATTATTACATTCAATACATTTTTTTATACAAGGGATAAAAATTATGATTGAAAACTGGGTCGCCAATGGTCAAAGTTTGAGAAGCAGTGTGCTAGCGTAAAACTATTATATTTTGTATATAGTAAGACTCAGAACTATACGTCCACATAAAAATATGCCTACTAAAGCTACCGATTAAGTTTGAAAAATTTTAGCAATTCTTTTTTCTAAAATGCAATTTAATTATAGGCTATTAAATTTATTTCACGGGGAGAAATTAAATTTATTTAGATATGACAAATGATTTGTGAATTATGTTGTTTTCAGTAAGTCATTCAGTTACATTTTTTATTTACTTTTTGAATAGTTAAAAGTTATATTCATTCTGAATCAAGACTTTTTGAAATGTACTTACTGAAAGGGAAAACAAGCATTTTTTTTTTACTGTTTTGCATATTTATATAAATAATAATGCACGAAACAGTAGTGTTAATATTGTTTTTTTTTATAAAGAACAAATAAACCGACATTGATTCACCAAATATTTTGTGAAGAATTTTGTCGAATTTTATTTTGATGCATGAGAAAAATAAATAGTAGCATTATAAGCCTCGTCTTTTTCAGTTTTAACAGTTCAACGGAAGTGCTCCTCTTTTGTTTTTTTAATCAACACTTTTTATCGAAAATTTAAAAAAAAAGAGTCTTATAAATTGATCTTTTTATCGAATATTAAAGATAATATACACTTTCATGTCATACATAGCAGAAAATTTAAAGCAAAAAATAACTTTAAAAAACATTTAAGTGCAAAGTTGTTTTTCATGAAATATACATAATAATGAAGCTATCCTTTCTAAAATTGAAAAACATTCGTACTATTTTTACCGAAAAATCATTAAAATCTTCTTTCTTCCAAAGACTAAAAAAAAAAAAAAATCTAAAGTGCAATCTGGAATTGACTCTAAGTAAAGTTTATCTTAAAACTAATTTATGTAGATTCACAAAAAATTACGAAGGTTCAAACTTACCAATAAAAAAATAATAGATTTCGGAAAAAATATCGCATAAAGCAGAAAAATTGCATAATGGGAGGAGAGATAATGAATAGAAGAAAGAAAGAGAGAAATTCTAAATTGTACATGTAAGCAAAATATACGGAAGAGATAGTTTCTAAAACGTAAGGGAATTCAAATGAATATAAAAGTTATTTCTCCATGAAAAATATATTATTACTTTCAGTAATATTACATGCATGAGCTTCCTAAAAATTAATTTACAGAGAAAATATATAGAAAAATAGATAAATTTATTACTTTTCAAACAACAATCACATTATTACAAATATATCACATTATTTTTCTCTTTCTTCTGAGATATTTACCATCTTCTTAGCAAGAAAAAGAAATCTAACCAATCTAAAATTTAATTTACTCTAGTTTTTTATTTCATTTACTTAGTGCTAGCATTACGTTCAAAATAGATGGGATACCGTGCATGAGTACGGTAAACATCCCTTCCACTGAAAGTTAATCTATGTGTTTCTCAGACTCGCCTACTGACCACTTAAAATGATCTCTTCTTCGCAAAGAAGATTACGCTATCTCTCCCCTTCAGTATCCTAATCTGCTTTCCTTACAAGCTGCATTAACTGCAATTAAGGTCCAATTACATAACAGAGTGTTTGACGGTGTACGCATAAACCCAGGAGACTTGAGGAGGGTTGTTGACCCCAAAGAAAGATTCTGACATTAATGGTACGAGAGTAAACATGGCTAATGACAACGGCTATAGCACAAACTAGGTTAATAAGAAAAATCATATTAGGGGAGTAGTATATAGTTATATGAGAGCATATACGCCCTCTAAATTTTTAAAGTTATTATATTAGAAGATTTTTTTAAAAAAACTTAACAAATATATTTCATTCTTATTCCATTGGTGCACTGGATTCAAATAGGAAATAAGAAAAATAGACAGAAAAAAAAAGGAAAATTAAGTATGGTGTAACCTATTTTCTAACTACTGGTCGTAAAAATCGATACACAGCTATTTAACTTTGTTCAATAAAATAAATAATTGTGCACAAATATTGTTACCATTGATATTTTCAAAGAAATGTTAATTAAGAATTTGGTATAGTTGAAACCCTTGTATGTACAGTTATTCACATAAATCCTTTTTATATAATAAAATAATGCTTTGATTCTTAAGCAAAACCTATTTTATATTCAAAGTTTCCATTCTGGTTTTTGATTCTGAAACGCTACATTTAAAATTCTACGTAAGAAGCCTTTGAGATGATTCCTTTTTTCTTTTCTGAAGTTTGCCACCAGTATCTCATAGCATCAAAGTAAGATATTAATAAACATTCATTCAATCTTCTCTTTTCGAATTATTTTCATAATTGTGGTATGTAATAACTAAAAATACAAAATACATTTTCAAGGAAATGTTTTAAAATGCTTTCTTTCAAAATAATTACCATCTATAAAACAAAAAAAAATGTATAAATTAGTAGTAATAAATAACTACTACTTTTTAAAAGTTTTATTTTGAAATACTGTTTAAGAAACATTTTTTTTTTTACGTTGAAACATCTCAATTAATTAGAATTATCTATTGCGAGTAGAAAATAGTTTAATTTTATCCTTCACAGGTAGTATCTCTCAGCACAGTGGTTACTTAGAGCATATGACATGATTTAGGAATGCATCGTCAGAAACGTTTTCCTGGCGCGGCGGCGGTGGGCTAAACATGAGAATGACAGGATATGAAAAGGAAGAAATATGTTTCTTATTCTTACACAGCTAAAATGCTGGGAAGCCTTTGGTTTGTGTGCATGCTACATATAAAATTTTACTTACTGTTATGTTTCTATTAGTTCTCAGTGATGAAAATATGTAATAACAATAGCATTTTTAATTAGTTGTAGAGTTAATCGATAGATGGCGCAACATTCCAAATAAATTAGTAATAATATATTTTATTTAAATTTAATTGAATCTGACTGAGTTGTACTTAAATTTTCTAGAAATTTTAAAACAATATTTAGAGTTTTTAAATGTATATATAGACTTAATGTTATTTTATCATAATTTACTAATTTTATGCGTTACTGTTATACTCCTTTCTATCTCCCGAGGAAAATGGTTGTGCTGTACTGACGTAGTAAGTTTTCATCTATTTTAGCATGATTTTAACAAACATAGTAATTATTACAGGTATAATTTTATCGTTTATATTAATATTTTGTAGTTGGCTGTAATAGTTAAACTTCTTGATATTCCTTATTTTCCCTATGGCCCAGATTATTATTAAATACAATTTGGCTAGCAGCAAAACTTTGACAAATACCATCCTGGATCAGGCCGGGGTTCCTGTAATTATACTGTATTTCTTCACGCTATCGGCTTATTTATCTTAGGTTTATGACTATTATATATATATAAATGGCTCTCCGTAAATCGCAGCGTTAGTGGTCCAGTGCATTGGCTCGCTCCATCGCCATACCTCACTTTCCTTAATTACTTTTTATAAATGAGCCTCAAGTCACTGCTGTACGTAACTCCGTAAAATGCAGGGTCTTGTTAATCATCATCAGTTGTTGAATGATCCTGGACACTCCAGTGTTTTGCTAATATTCAATCTAATGTACCCGGATACGTAGGAGGGCCTGTATTTTGTGAGGGCATAATTTCAAACTTTTACTTTGATGACGATCATTATCTCTTTAATATTCTTTTTCCGTTAGCTTTTTGCTGTACTAAGGTAACAAACATGTTTGTCTTTTCTTATTCGTGATGTCTTTCTTTATTTTTGTATTTGGCCTACTTGACCGTACACTGTTATGGCAGTTTCCCATCGCAGAAAGTGTACTCTCTCTGTACTGAAAGTTTGTAAGCATTGTACTAATACATCTGGTATACAATGAATAATAATCTTAATAATTACAGTAATTTATGAGCTCTCAGCTTCAGGGAAATAATTTTGAGAAATTACATTGATTATTTCAACGTGTTAAATTATCTGGAGACGGTGGAATGATTTATCGAACACTTACAATAGAAATTATGAAACGATATTTTCTGTCACGAACTCTGAATCTCTATGGGCCTGATAGAAGATGTATTTTATGCATATAGTGGATCCTAGAGAGTGGCTGATTGCAAACGTATTTAAAGATAGTATAGGGGGATTTTCATTGACTTCTCTAAGTATTGACTGAGCATGAGTATCAATTTGCGTTTAAAATTGAGTTATTTAGGTTTTAGAATTGATTTTATTAAATTAATTTAATTTAGAATCATAGTACAAATTTGTGTAAGTCATTTTTAAACAATCGGAAGTGATAGACACAATGTATAATAAATTGAAAGTAATCTCAAGTTTCTTTACCTCAGTTTTCTCTACATTATTTAAAATGCTAATAAGCAGCTTTTTTTTATGCATTACTTGTTAAGCTCAAAGTTACAGGGACAATAAAATTTACAATTAAATTAAAATTTTAAGAAAAAATATATATTTGTTTAATATTTAACAAATGCTTTCAAGTCTGACTCAAGGCAGGCAAAAACTTGATATATCTTTTCAGGTCCTTAATGAATATATCCATATAAATGCTAATAAATTCTCGCATTCGAAACTAATTTATGTTACTGATTGATTTCAATAAAGTTATCGTGCTTTAATTAACAAAAATAATTACCATATTTACTCGAACCAAAGCTGCCATCGATTCTAAGCTAATAAGAGGTGAATTATTTGCTATTTTTATTAAAATGAAACTTTCATTCCTTTTGAACCTATAATTATTTTCAATTGCCTATCAACGATTTTCCCCTTTATAAGCAACACCTGATTTTCAGTAGCATTGACACTGGAAAATAGTGCATTAGATTCAGGAAGTAAATGTTTGTACATTTTATTAAAATACTTATAGTGATCAAATAGATTAATAAAACAAAAATTAACAATTCATCTTTTACAGATTTGTGGTCTCTATTGTAACCTGAAGAACGACACTAGAAATATGTATTAAGGTATATTAATATCGAGCTAATTTCGGCTAAGAATCAATGGATGTCACCTGCATTGCACTAATATACTGTTAATGTTGGGAACTGTTTCCAAGTATGATAAAACACAGTATGTAACTTAATTTACATCGTTTGACAATTTTTAAGTGGCGTGTTTTTAGTTGGCGCATTTGTGTGTGTGTGTGGTCATTAATAAATTTAATTAGAAAAAGGCTGTTTCAAAATAACAATTTTAATTTTAAATATACGGACTGAACTCATTATTCAAAATACAAATCTTCTAAAAAAATATTTTAAAATGTTGCCGTGATTTTAATACAAAATATCGTTTGGTTATTTGAAATCAGTCTCGATACAATACAAAATTATTAAAATGTAAATGTTGTAACAAACTGGAAGTAATGGCCATAAAACAATATATTAAAATAAATAGGAATAATTCAAATTATTTATAATTTAAATATTCAAACATTTGTTTTGTCCAGTTGAAAACCATTAATGTTCCATCATGGAGCCATTAAAATCGAAAAGTAGGATGTAAAAATACATATAATTATCTACATCTTTTTTTTTCACTATAAGGATAAATAACATCTACATAGAACGGTGAAGATATACGTATTTTTCTCGAAATATTATGAATCGTTTATGTAAAACGTATATTAATACTATTTAGTGTAAACACTCGTAACTTTTCAGGTTTTACATTTGGTGAAAAAGTAAAGTGTCTCATAAAATCAACTTCTCTTCTTTCCTTATCCTTCAATAAATCACATCTTTTCTAAAAAGAGTTATGACAACTTGAAATGGTTAGCATTCTTATCTCTGCCATTCAGCCGTTTGATTCAATTCACACATTGGTTCTTTTATTTTACACAATAATTTTTCCTTCAATTAAGGTGAGAAATTAATCATTTGAAGAAATTTACATGTATTATTGTAAAAATAAAGTTTTTAAAAATAAAATTATAAATGTTTTGAGTTTCTATCATTAAAGGTGATATACCTTTATTCCAATATAAAATGCTATTAGAAACTTACAAGTATTAATATTTTCCACATAATAATAATGTAGAGAGTGACAATGGCCAAATTCAGTTAGGTATACATTTATTAAGGGTAATTAATTACAACAGAGATCTAAAAGTTAGTAAAAAGTTATCAAATCATCGTCAAAAATAGAAAGGCCACATGATACCGATTTTATTCCTCTAGTAGTACCAAATAAATTCAACAATCAAATTCTTCCGTTCAAATGCTTGTCGTTTCATAGGCGACATTTGAAAATGTCCGATCAAACCTTTAGCAATACATCATTGTATCCATGTATTTTTTCCTTGATCTCCAAATGTCATTTTAGGAAAATGTCATTGTACATATTTATTTATACTGCTCAAGAAACAACCTAGAAACAAGCTCAGCATAAAACTACGCATTGAGCATCAAAGCCAAAATCTTAATAAAGTTTTTAACAAAAGCAGTTAAACAGTTAAATAAAAGTGATGCAATAACCTTTTATAAACATCTTCGAAAGTAAATGACATTCAAATATAAAAAACACGTGATTTTGTATGAGTTAAGTCTGCATTTTTTTATTGTATCTGGGTTAACAAAGTAAACAGTTCACCAGAATGAGTTCGTTATCTCATCATGGAATCTAAAAGAATATCGCCAAATTCAATAGAGACAATACTCACTTCTGCTTTACTTAAGCCATGATTACTCCAAAAAAGTGTCCAGATGAATAAGGGAATTTGATGATCGTTCGAATATTTGATTTTATCCTTATGGCGGTTAACTTGAAAATGTGAAAAGGGAAATACTAGATCTTCATTTGACCGAGGCCCGTAGTAGCTGGTTTAATAGTAAGTAGAGGATAAAGAGAAATTATTTTGCATGTTTCTTAAAGTGAAACAAATAGATATTGTTAAGTACACCGAGGTTCGATGATTTTATGCTATCAGTTTCAAAGAACAAGAACGGTCAAAATTCTTCCGGAGCGATGAAAATTGTTGAAAAACAATTCTAAGAAATGCAGGATACAGCAGTAAAATTTGCAAAATTCATCACATAAGGTCTTTACTCCTTATACAGACATCAGATACAACTATCAGTGTCTAGAAATGCAAATGCGTATTGTACTCACAAGCAACAGCTCAAGACAATACTGACTCTTCAACGGTCAAAACAATACTAACTCAGTTTCGTCGAGCGACTCCCTATTTATAATCTGAGCGGATTTTTCTCGAAAAATCCACTCACGTCATTGATCACGACATTTGTAGATTTATCCATTAATTTCCAGAAGTATCCATACGGTCACCAAGTGTCACCAATATGACTGCCAAAATGGTTGCCAAAAGAGTCGCTAAGTGTCACCAATATGGTTGCCAAGAAGCTAAAATGATCACCAAAAATGATGCGAACTTGGCTCTAACGCCAAAATTATGCCAAGTTTTCCATTGAATTGTCATTATAATGTAAGGAACGGTGGTACTTTTGAATGATACAATTTTATCATAAAATAAATACAACAGAGAGTAATGTTAACTGTTGCAATATAAATTATTTATACTGTTACTGTTTTAAGCATTCATTACAGAAAATCCATAACTACATGATTAATTTACGGCAATAAAATGTATTTCATTTGTTATAACGTAAATAATTCTTTTAATGATCGTGCTATTATTTAAATGCATGATTTATATTTGTTAAAGTTAATTAAATACTAAGCCAATATATAGAATTTGTGATATTAAATATCTTTGAAATGTATTTTTTTTTCATCAGCAGGAGATAGGCGATTTAATTAATTTAATGCTTAAATTCCTCATCATTAAGTTCCAAGAATATGTTATCTTCAGAAACTCTCTGGTAATTATCACTTGGAACTTAATTTATCATTTAATTCACACACCGTGAAAGCATGCCTCTTCTAAATTTATAAAATTATTTAAAAGTTAGTCTTAAAAGATAAATTTTAGTTTAAACAACCTCTCTTTCGGCATTACAAGGGGACAAAGACTCGGAAAAACGTATATTATCAATAAATTACAATCAAAGTATCAAGTTTTGCTTTGCTTCGATTTTCTTAACTAAATTTAAGTTTCGATAAATGCTCAACGAGAAGTATGAGATTTCATTAAGTTTCTTGTTTCATTAATTAATTTTCAAAACTCTATTAAGAGAAGTATGATAAAAGTGTTCCTTAATTCGAGGAAATCAGATAAACAATCAAGAGAAGCCTAAAGTAAATGCAAGTTATAATTATATTAGTTCATGAGCTAACAGTCACTCCCAAATCAGGATTCTTCACATCTGTTAGTTAAATCAGATAATATAAGAGGAAATACAATTGTAACTCTTGTACTCAGGGCATAAATATTAATGATAAACTCTATCTACTTGACTTGTTCTCTCCTCTTAATTGCATTTGAGGACATAATTATATAAAGAACAAAAGATGCACATCATTTCATTTCTTAGCAAAACTTCTAAGAGATGATTATCGATTTGAATTAGAAATAGCATTAGTGGAACATATAAGAATTATATATATTAAATAAAACAAAAAATGTTAGAGTGAAACACAGCTGTTTTCGGAAATAAACACCTTTAATTTTCAACCCTCATCTGCATTTCAGACGTTTTTCCAATGATATGCACAAAAACTGGTAATTTTCCAAACTTACACTGGCATCCAAAAGTATAAAAGTTACAATGGGATAAAGTTTTTCGAAATTAGAAAGGTATTGTGAATAATAGGATAAGTAAAAAAATTCATAAAAATAATTTTTTAATCACCTTGAAATATATTATATATTTGATTTATATGTTTCTCTATTTAGGGTATCTTATGCTCCTATTTTAATATCACATAATGTAAATATCATGTTTTCTTGTGTTAGGAAGTTATACGGAATACAATAAACATTATCCCCGAATTTTGTTCAGTTTGTTTTCTTATTTCTTAAGTTATTATCTGCTTTTAATTTTAATTCATGGTCTATATACACTCACTTCCAAAAGTTAGCAACGAAGATGTAAAATGCAAAAAAATCAACAAATACTGCTTTGATTGACACAAAATTTGGCAGTAAAGTAGCATATATATTTATACATAAAACAAAATCAGTAATTATATACAGAAATGAAAACAATATTAAATTTTTGTAAGTTATCAGATAATGTCATACTGGAGACTTAAACAGAATTATGTATAAAGTGAAAATAAACAGCATAAAATGAAAAAAAGGACATTAATAGGGTATGTGATCCCCCCTCATCTGTATGCAAAGTTTACACCTTCTGACCATGCTTTCAATTAGGTGGTCAACCACCGCAGAATTAAGCAATCGCCATTCGTCTTGTAGAGCAGTTTCCAGCTCAATAAGAGCGGCTGGAGGTGGGAAACGTGAAGATACAGCACGACGAATATGCTGGCCACGCCATACGCGCAATCCCTTCACTCTACAGATAGTCATCGATGATGTCAGCTCTTTGGGGACGTGTGTTATCGTTCATTAAAACAAAAATAGGGCCAATTGCTGCAGCGTACAATCTTACAATGGGTTTTAGGACTTCATCTCGATAGCGGACAGCCGTCACAGAGCCCTGTTTAAAGGTGTGCAGGTCGGTGCGGTATCCTAATGAAATCCCTGCCCACACCCTAATGCTTCCGCCTCGGAATGCGTGATGTTCGGTAATGTTTTGGGGCTGTTTGCGTGTTCCTAGTTTACCTCATATCCTTCTACGCTTGTCATCTGGCTCCAGAGCAAATCTTTACTCATCAGTAAATATGACATTGCCCCAGTCAGACACAGTACAATTGCCATATTCCTAGCACCACTTTAATCGTGCCTCTCTTGATTGGACGGATAGAGGAACACAAACTATAGGTACCCGGGCATACAGTCCATTCATATGTAATTTTCGGCGTAAAGTAGCTGCAGATATAGCCTTACCAATGGAGGTTGTAACCATAGATGTCACACGTGTGGAGGTGGCTCTGCGATTCCGCTTGGCTACAATAGCAATATATGGATCTTCCGTGGGGGTTGTATCCCTTGGGCGACCGCCTACGGGCCTTCGGAACACTGTCTGTGTGGTTTGGAATTGTTTCCGTAAACGTGAAATTACAGAATGATGAACGCCTAAGAAAAGAGAAACATCTGTGATCGACTGTCCTGTTTCGATGCCCCCTCACAGCACGCCAACACTCAGAATCTTCCTTTCGTTTTCTGGAAGTAATAGAAACACGTATGTCTTGAAAACAAATTGTACGAAAGTTTTAAACACCTTCTATCAGAACTTACAAATCAACTTCTGTAACCCTTCATAAAGCTGGCTTCTTATAAGACTGCCCTTTTTGCATATTTCTTGACATGAAAACACGATTGGCTGTTACCTAACATATTTGCATATTTATAATGTATTTGATTATTGTTATCTGTTACTATGTTCCGTTGTTATGCTGATATAAATAAATTAAGAGTTTAGTTTAAATCCATGTTTATGATTTAAATTTAATAACAATTTTTTATTTAAATCAAACATTTTTTTTTTCGCTCTTCTTTCCATAATTATTAAATAAAGTTATGTATACACTTCATATCTACGTTAGAAACATTTGTTTTCATCGACTTTGTGGTTTAATTTTTTTTGATACTTCATCTAGATGAAATTGGAAAAGCAATTTCATTAGTCTCACAATAATAACTTATGTTTTATGTGTTACATTTACATGATTAATTACATAAAGTGTAATTAATCAAAGCAATGTTATTTCGAAGGTGTTATTCAAGGCTGATATTCATGCAGTTTTTAAATAAGCCTAAAACACTTAATATTAATTTCATGAAAGGGACACTTAATAATATTTTACTTCATTAAATAAATAATTATTTAACGTGTTACTAAATATATTCTTTTAATATTAATTCATTAAACTAAAACATACGCCTATCAAAACGAGGGTAATAAATTAAAATTGGAAAGGAAAAACAATAAAGGCGGCGTATTTAATCATATATTTGGCATCTTACAAAGACTATTTCTTAGTTATTTTCTCAGTTAAAATAATATTTCAAAGCATAAGACAAACATTCAAATTCTATCATTCCCTGTGCCTAAGGGTTTTTAAAGAACATACTGAAGGTTTGTTTGGGTGGAAAAAAATATGCGAACTATATAATAGTTTTTAACTTAGTCACGAAAAACATGTTTTCTGGTTAGGAATTCAAATTAATAAAGACGATACTAAATCTAGCTGCCTTCAGTGTTCCACAAATAGGTTTCTTTTAGAAAGCGTGTCTTAGGTCTTAGTAAAAGCGGTCACCTCAAAATGTCTTGGCGGTTCACCGGTCGATCGCGATCGACTTAATGCCCATCCCGGATGTAGATGAAGACAACAAACGGCTGGTTTTACTCCGTCGTTGGGGGTAACTTTTTTAAAATTTATATGTTTGTCTTCTCTAGAAAATATTAGGGAAGGCTCATTGTTTGATCGTGTCTAAGTACGCTTCAGGAACTATAGTCCTTCGGACTATAGTTCCTGAAGCGTACTATAGTTCCTGAAGGACTATAGTTCCTGAAGTTTTTTGAGAATATTAACTTAAGGACAGCTACTGAGAATATATTTAATTGTTAATTGTAACCACGATTGCTTCGTTAGATAAATAAGGCCGATGTGTATATATGGTGCATATATGATATGTGTATATTATATACAAAAAGTTATTTTGAAGTAAACCTGAATAAAATTTAATATTTAACATTATGCAGTGTAGTGTCATCTTGATAGAAATGTTCACATCATTACTGCAATGAATGTGCCTGAGCCTAAAATTAAAAGACAATTCCCTAAACCTAAATACAACGCCAAGACTTCCAAGTAATTTAGGTTGAATATTTATAGATTCTCAGAATTATTTATTAAACATCTGTAAGTAAAAGATGAAAAATAATTTGTTTTCATTCTTATTCACCAAGTATTGGAAATGAGTTCCTGGCTATATTCGAACAAGATCAAGAAAGCAGAATAATTTTGAGTGGGTGTGCTGCAGCGTTAGAAATAATAGTTTTTTTTTCATCAAAGATAAATATTAGGCAGTTGCCAAAAAATAAAATATGCTATTTATTTGGGATAAAACATTTTTAGTTCACTTTCATTTATATTTTTCCTGAAACTTCACTTTGAACTGAAGAATGGCGTAAATGTAATATATTATTTTTCTTTCCAAACAGTGGTAAAATATTCATAAAAAATGATTTAATGTTTTTTTATTTATATGAATCAATGATGTAATGTTTGTTAGGAGTGACTCTTTCCCAAAAATCATTTCCATAATAAAATGCACATATATTTTGGCAGTTACAAATTCACTCCAAGATACAAATTTTGACATATTTTAAACATAACATTTTAACATAATATATTTATCCATATGTTTGATACTTCTTTAAAAGTATTTTCAGATTTCATATTTTCGCATAATATTGTCATTTAATATAAACAGGCTACAACTTTTAGTTATACAATTAGTTTTTCTGAATTATGTTAACATAAAACTACCTTTATATACTTTAAATTTCTAATGTTCGTTTAAAAGAATTGTTTTTAGTTTTCCAATTAAAAATAAAACTTTCCTATAGAAAAGCAGATATATATAATGTTTAATTACATACTTAGATTAATACATAGCCCCTACACGCACATAATATACTGCAACATCTCCTCACTCAACTTCGGAATACTTCTTAGCTTTTGCTATATTTTATTACTTGATGACTGATCCATCTCTATCATCAGATGTAACGCTCTTGTTTGATTTTCTTGATAACAATGATGAAAGATCTAATGCATCATAACATTGAAAGGGCCTCCGACTCAGCTTATAGGGAATAAAAATATCCCAAATCAATATTTTCCCTCTGTTATATTTCTTTACCCTACCATAGATACCTTGATGTTGAACTGACTTCATATTACACATTCAGTGAAAATTGTACACCCAATGCTAATAATATTCAATTTAATAAGAAATAACTACATTAAAAATGTATTTTTCATTCTGTCAAAAGACTTTGGTTTCTATTTTTAGAAAATTATTTATTCATATAATTAGAAATTTTTTGAATTTCTTAATTTTTTAAAAGATACAATCTAATTAATTACCAGTGTATTTAAAATGAAATGACATGAGTTGCTTAATTCATAAAAATAGGAATTGCTCAATACATATAATTCTTAAGCGTTTGAATGAATGATTTGCATATTGCATGAACCATTATGTGTTTAGAAAATAGTAAGATAGATTATTTATTTATTTAAAATTTATTTTAAATATTTTAATGTAAACAGTGAATGAGGAAGCAATCCACACTCGTTATTAATAAAAACTCTTATTGTTGTTTAATGATTCTATATTGTCATTTCTTCTTAACTTTAATTTGAATGTAAGAATGCGCGAATTAAAATTTCTCAATAAAATATTCATTATATGTCCCAGACAAAATACTGGTTTCAAATGTTCTATTTAAATTAAATAATCTATTTAAATTAGTCAACGAATAGAATTGGCAATTTTTATTTTTATTTTTTCCAAGTTGAGAATAAAATGTTTCTCTATGCACTCAGAATGTAAAGTAACCAAATAAAAGTATTTCTCTTCGTAAATAAATCAAATACTGAATTATGTCATAATCATATATCTGTTTGTAAAAACAGAGATATGTCTTTATTAAAACTTAGATTACTTTGATTTGCTTTTGAAAGAGAATAGCAATTAATTTATTACATTGTTATGGTATTGAAATTTCCTTTTGAAATGAGTCAATAAAGCGTTACTTAGAAAATCTGCTTTGAGAGAAGAAAATTAAAACATAGTCTGGGAATAATAGAAAGCGTCTTTATTATATAATACATAATTCGATGCCCAACATTTCGTCACTTTTCTAATTCGTTATCAAATATCCGTATAATGAGAAAATTGTAAATTTTAATCATTTTGCACTCACAATCTTCGTCGAACTTACTTTGTCATTCTGTTCCATAGATTGTTACAAAACGGCCAAGTAGAGATCCAAGAATTTCTTATGGGTATTAAAATTTTTTAAAAAATGAAATGAGATTTCAGTTTTACATTAAAAGATTTACAATTAGCTAATAACATGATATTTCCAAATTTTTTAGTTTGTAGGATAGTTATCTTATATTTTTTTCCTCCAAAGTTTTTAAAGTTGGTAACTTAAATAATAACAAAAGTGTAATTTTTATTTTTATTTTTAAAATATTATAATTCAAGCTATTTTATATTTAAATTTAATAGTTCTCAAATGATGAAAATTATCTTTAACGAGCTGCATTTTGTACCATACTGTGGCGTCTTTGACAGGGTAGCGTGTTCCGACTCGCAGCTAAATAATAAAAATAATTTTTCTTTCTAGAATGCATAAATATTAGATGAATTAAAATTATACATCAAACTCAATGCCTCTAGCCTTTTGTTTTGCATGGAAGAAAACTCAAGTCCAGTGTCGAAATAATTGCAGAATTGTCTAGCCGGTTGTGGCATCTCTTTCAGTTCTCAGTCCCATTTCTCCGATACCTCCTTCAATTGTCCGGAGAGCGCTTGTCCCACCAGATCGGGCTCAGGAACCGTCCGCGTACCTGTCTCTGCCCCTCGCGACCAGGCTTACACGTGAAGAGAGATCATTTCCGTCCTGAGGGCCCTTGCCCCCCCCTCTCCATTTTTCTTTCCCCTAGATCAGGTAATGACCATCTTTTTCGCAGGATCCAGTCTCGGGAGTCGATCATTTCCTTCTTCGAATCTACTCTTTTAAACTCCAGGGGCGGGTCAACTACACGCCCCTCAACAACTCCCATTGGCAGGCCCCAATATTTTGCACGCACACCTCAGTCTCACTAGTTCACCATTGGTGCAAGCAGAACAATGGCTCTGGCCCCTCTCGAAGGTTTCCCGCGACAAAGGCTTGTCCGACATCTGATTTTTGATTCACCTCGCCGCCTTTTCCTCTTTGAAGTGACCTGCCACCATTCGCTGAGGTGCCAGTCTTTTAAGATAGACATGTACTGCCTATGAAAGTGCACATTATAGTTATGTCCTGTCCATTGTGTTATCATTTACACCAAAGTCGACAGTCCAGATGTCAGATAAAGGACAATGATGCCAAAGCCACTTGCACTGTATCCAACCCACAAGAGAGCCACCTGCTTTTCAGATGTTTCACTCGGCATGTATAGGATGCGTGCCAATCCTTGTGTAGACGTCACAATTCATATATGATATTTGATTTTCCTGTAACTACTTTCATTTCAATAATTGGATTTTTAAGTTAACATAGAGCACAAAACTTTTTAAATGCCAAAGAGGCAAATAATGTACCATTATGGAGAAGCTTATATTAGTAAATAACTGCTCATTATATACGTTAAAGTGTTACAATATTTAGAAGCTACCTTTGGTATGTTTGCATGGAATGAAAAACATTTTCCCCTTCATCAGTTGATTTTCTATTGATATTTGTATTTATATATGTTTAATATTATTCAAAATAAATACTTGAATTCAGTTCAGTTTACGTAGTGGCTCACAAAAATTAGATATACCTTTTGGTTTTACAGTTTATACTATATGAAATAGAAGAAAACATTTCTTTATAAATTAAATCATCATAATTTTATTGCACTAAATATTCAAAGTGGCAAGGAAAATTATTTCAACTTATATAATTTTTTTTATTTGTGTAAGAAATATAACTTCAGTTTGTTAGATTTTATAGTTTTTACGAAACCAGTAAATTTTAAATCTATTTCTTTGTTAGCTCTTTATAAACAACAAAGAGAGAGAATTCTATATAACAAATAATGTTACTTAAAGGGAACAAATTACGCACCATCAATGGAATTCAATACTTCAGCATAATAAGAACTGTTAAAGCATAACTCATAACATGAGGAATATCCAAAACAACGATCAAATACATTAAACTTATTTCGTTACTTTCTCATCAAGAGAGAAACAGGAACAATTTATCGATATACAAAAACCATTCGTTCGCTTGAAAAATCTACTGTAGTTGTGGAGCCATAAAACCTAGAGTTTATTGGCAAGTGATGTCAGGAGAGGAAATAGATTTTTCAAGTTTCCGTTTATGAACCTGTGTAAATGCTTGCAGCCTGAAAAGAAATATTTTCTCGATTACAGTGATTGTAAAGTTGCTGGATTTATAAGGGGTGGGATATATATTGAGATGTTTCTCCTTTATGATCGATCACATTCGGAATCAAATTTTGGAAGTAATACCCCGAAGCATCAAATAATTGCGGAAATAAGTTGTTTCTTATTGAAAAATTGGAATGAAAAATTCATTGCATTTGTATGCGAGCAAATATTTCAGTTCATCATAATTCAGATTTTATATTAAGTGCATTATGTCCATTTTTTAGGTATAAACTCTTGAAAGAGTTGTTAGTACTTATTAGTGTAGTGTCGTTCATAAATTTGACTTGAAGAAAAATGGCACATTTATCATTTAGAACAATATTAACCTTTTAATTTTCATGACAGAGATTTTCTCCGGCACGGTGCTAGTCCACCAAAATGACATGACAGAGTATTATACTTGTAATGAGTTCTATCAGCGCCTCTTGTTAATCCTCTGGGGGAAAATAATTCTGAACTGATGTTATTTGTAAAATTGTACCCTGTAGAAAAAACGTGATTGATGTTGAGTGCCATTTAAACTCTAGTGAAGTGAGTGTAAGGGTTAGTCGTTAAGCTGTTATTGAAGTTAGGTTACCAACTTCAATATCTGAAGACCTCTCAGATTGTAAAGAGGATCTATAATCCGGAATATAAAGTTATCCCTGACAAGCTCTCATAAGAGTGCTGTTACATTGGACCCTAAACGCGACAAGTGATCTAATTGATTCTAATATATATTTAAGATAGGGATTGATTGCTCCTTCGTTGTATGACATTTCTTGATTGTAAATGATATATAAAATAAAAATATTGATGTTACTACAATTTCTGTGATTATTTGATATCTCTGACTTCCTGTGTGACATACGGAGTAATTTTTTTGAGTGCATCTTATTGTTATACTCAAATACATATCGGGATTTGTCTCGTTGTCAAACCCGAATCTATATCGTGAAAAGTAAATTTAAGCTCAATTCAATAGAAGTTGTTTGATGAGAGTATTCATGTACTTCCATGATCAACCACAAAAATGAAAAGAACTGAAGATATACTCAAGCCAAAGATTGTTTCTGACAACAATCTTTAGTCACTGGAGGACTGCAATCTAGTTGGGTGTAGATCACTGTGATTAAGAAATATCCTTTTATCCGACAATTCAAAAATATCAGAAAAATTTATATATATGTAGGGGTGTATTTTACTTATACAAGTGGCTTTTCCTTTGGTGTCTAGGGGTGAGTCACTATGTCCAGGATCTTGATATTCAAAGAAACAAACTGGTTAGGATAAAATTACTGTTTAATTAAACATTAGATTGATTTCCGATTAAATACTGGTTTACAACATGAGCTATTTCAAGGAGCATACACTCAATTGTCGCTAAGTCTATCGATTACCACGTTGACCGAAAAACGTGACCCGCTAAGCCTATCGACCACCCCGCTGATCGAAACGTGACCTCGTGCCTGTAAACCGGAATCTGTCTCGTTCTTCGTCGCTCTCGCTCTCCCCACCATTCCGGGGGGTGACGCATATATTCGCTGGTAGCGCCATCTATTGGTGAGGTTGGAACCTCACTGATCGGATATATTACATCCCTAATACTTTAAATCCTACATATATATTTCTATATACATATATATATATATATATTTAAATTTACAAGACAAGATATATATACACCCTGGAACTCATTTTTGCTCAGTAAAAATATAGCTAGGAAACATATTACAATTTTTGAATTTCGAATCCTAGTTGAAGTAAAGCCTTTTTTTAAATAAATATGTTGATGCAGCTTCTGGACAAAAAAATCCTGGCAGGTTATTTATAGTTGATACCCCTGCCCGTCTTAATGAATGACATTTTTATCCCATATACCTCCTCCTATTATCTCATATCCTCCTACTCCTGTTCGAAAAAGGATGCAAATGGAAAAAATATAAGGAAAAAAACAAGATTCTGGTATAATGATAGCGGAGTTGGTTTGTGCTAAGAAAAGTGCTTCCAGAAACATCCCACAAAACTGGATAACTGAACTATTTATTGGTATAAATTTTTATTTTATTTTATAAGAAAATAATGCTCCACTAGAAACGAACTTCCACTGTCACGTTGAGTGGCAGCCATCTCAAGCAAATATGTTGTTGATACAAAAAATTACAAATTTTTATGCATGCAATTCAAAATATCGATTTTTAACTAAAAAGTTGTTTTTATTTTAATTTCGGTTTAATCATTTTGTTTTTGTAACAAAAGAATTTGATTATTTATGCACCCAAATCATCAAAATGATAGTTAAAAGGATAATGAAACAGAAAAAAACAATGAAACATGAAAATAATTGAGAAACTTACCTATTTGAATTAGAGGCAGAAGTTCCTTGGCTCACAAAATTAATTTTATCATAAGTATTTATTATAAAATAGCGTGATCTCCAAGAAATATTTATTTTTATAATGATAATTATATATACTTTGCTTTTATTAAATTTTTATCTAAATTCTATTACTTATAACTCACGATAACAGGCCCTCAATTTGTGATACATGCAGTTTAATAACGAATAATGTGATTTAGCGAATTATGAGTTGAATTATAGCATTAATTAAAATTTCAATAAAGGTATACCAATTACATAGAGTGGCACTGCGCATGCATAAATTATTTAGGTATTATAAATAATAATGCGACAAAAATATTACCCATCTACAGGATAACATGCTTTCAGCTTGAATTAAAAGTAATCTAGTTTTTATTTTTTACACAATGTGGTTTAAAATAGATAATATAACCAAACTCTTAATTTCTAAGATATTCGCTAGAATTTTTTAATTATTATAACTATGAAAAGACGTCCCTAAATATCTGTATATACTAATAAATCGGGCTATATAAAACTAGTGAATTTAAATTAATTGTGGCTCAAAAATTATATATTATTCATGCACTTCAGTAAAGAAAAAGAAGTTCAACACAAAATTAATTCAATAAAGGATTTTGTTAATCATGTGAAAATTTTTATAAACGAATAAAAGCTGAGAGTTTAATATACAGTCGACTCTCGATAATTCGAAGTTGGAGGGACCAATGAAAAACTTCGAATTATCAAGAGGTTAAAAAAATACACCCAAAATACTCGTAGATAATATTTTTTCTAACACATTTAAATTTGAAAAACTATGTAATAAAACAACAAATGTGCATATGTATAAATTTATTTAAAAGTAATTTTTAAAAATTTACATATACCATACAAAATTTTTATATTAGTTAAAAGTCCTGTTTTAAAAGAAAACATTCATACACAATCCTATGCATCTCTTCTTCACAATAGTGAACCATCTTTTCTGAACACATGTGTAGCAAGGCCACGTGTTAAACGAAAGATATGGACGGCTGACAACAGGTGCGGTTAGTCTATCTTCCACTTGAAAAAGGGAAGTAATAAAAGTGTATTTTCGTCTGATGAGCTGAAAAACACTAAGAAGAGGTAGTAGACAGATGGTCATTAAAGTGACTACGTTACAGGGAAAACACGTAGACAATATAACTCAAAATTTACAAGCTCCAACTTGTTTGCTACTGGATTGTACATGATAGTCAGTGCTTGAATCGTCGAGAGTTTTATAAAATAACTTCTAATTATTGCGTATTGTAATCTGGAAAGTCAAAAATTTAACTTCGAATTATTGAGTGTACCCAAACGCATTGTTTTAGTTCGAAATATCAAGAGTTTTTCTATAGACTTCGAATTATCTAGAGCAGTGATTCCCAAAGTGGTCTATATAGACCCCCAGGGGGGGGTCTATGACAATCTGTAAGGGGTCCAGAACAGTAAAATAGTAATTTGGGGGTCCATGAAGATGTAAATGGGGGTCTACGATTGTGGCTCTCATTGAACCAAATCGTCACTAATATTAAAAGGAAATTTAATCAAGTGGAAACTAGATTTACATATTTAACAGATTTATTAGCTAAACTTAATGAAGTTTATTTGCAGTTACAAGGCGACAGCATAAATGTGTTATCAGGAGTACAGTTCACACAGCCTTTCTTGCCAGAATTAAGCTAAAGGAGCATAATTTTAGACGTCGCCAACATTTAAATGCACTTTTTTTTAGATTTTGAAACCAGGTTTGAGAATTTTTTGGCTATCGTAGTATCACAGAAGACAATGAATTCATATGGTCACTTTGAAAAAAAAATATCATATTATAAGAATTAAACACTAGGAAGATGCACTAACGAAGATCTTAAAGTAAAGTTTAGAAACGATGTCAACAATTTTAGCTTTAAAAAGATATACCTGCTATTCATTCCATATTATGGAATATCTTGAGAAAGCTTTTAATTGTTTTTAATCAATTGAGAAGGTGTGCTTGCCAATCTCCAAAACAAAAAAGAAAATGAAGAGAATACTAGACACCATTAACCGCGGAGATATTTAGAGTTAAGCCCTGATAAGATTGATGTCAAATGTTGAAAGTTTATTATTGCATTCCCAGATTCCTCCCTCCCTCCCTCAAAAAGCACTTTTTTGTTGCACAGTTACTTTATGTAACAGTTATTTTATGCCTTAGTTAAATTTTAATTTAATTAACTAACTAATTAAATTAACTAACATGTATTTTTTTTTAATTTTTAAACTCTTCTATACTTCACTACAGTTAAAATTTTTAATCTTTTAAAGTAAATAGCTATTTATCTGCAGTCAAAAACACATTTAAGTTGATAAATTTGCACAGATTTAATATTAGGAAATTAGGGGGTCTAACCCAAACTGAAAGACCTGCCAAGGGGTCTATGAGGCTAAAAGGTTTGGGAATCTATGATCTAGAGGTTTGTATTATCGAAGATTTGAATTATAGAGAGTCGACTGTTTCTTAATTTTTGATTTTCCTCGAAATGTTTTGATGGGAATGAAGTACTTTTATTATCGAACGAAGCATGACTCAAGGCACAGCTACCGCCGAATGAATGATGCCGTATGATGCCAAGCTGCAAGGCTCCAAAATGTGAAAAATTCCGACACTTTCAAATTACTATCTTTCATTAATTTTTTTTTTAAAAAATGAGCCTACAAGGAATTTTGATACAGGGCCTAATCAGGACTAGCTGCGCCAGAGTGACTACTGTATACATTCTCCTTATACTATACTGCCGGGGTCGGCAGCCTTTTAGCAGTGGCGTGCCAAACCAATCAACCAATAGGATTCTGAGTACCACACAGGACATCTTTGAAACAATTCGATTCCCGTGATAATGCACGCAGAATTAGGGTTAATAATTTAGATGTTTACAGTTTTAGTATACGTTAATTTTGCATCATTTAAAAATATTTATAACATAAAAATACATAGCATAAATATAACTATTTCTTCAAAACATTTAAAAACAAATTAAAATTGTACATATATTATAATATAAATACATAAGTATTTGCCTTCCTTACAGTTAAATAAATAGATAAATAAAAATTTTAATGCGAACCTAGCGTTTGCACCGTTCTTATTTCATACGACAAAATCAGGGGTAGAATGCGCGACTTTAAATTTGACACGATTCTGAACATTCAGTTGTTAGACAATTTCTTTATGGATTGGAAATATTTTTCTTCAAGAAGAAAGGTTTTTTACTTTGATATGTAGAACCAAAAGCGGAAAGCACAGAGTACGTGGAATTTTTTCTCTTCAAACAATTACATTACCAGGAAGGACATTCATTAATTTACAAAATAGCTGTATAAATTTGTCTTTAGAGTTATTTTTCATATGTTTTCGTAATTCCGTAAATGTCCAAAATTCTGAACATGTTTATCAAAAAAGATCCATTACAAATTTATCAAATTCCATCCACTCAAAAATTGACAAATATGTAGAGAAGTGCAGAGTGCCACTGAGAATTGTACAGCATGCCACATATGTCATGCGTGTCATACGTTGCCGACCCCTGCTATACTGTATTTTTGTTGAA
The DNA here is from genome assembly GCA_019973975.1 of Trichonephila clavata. Classification (NCBI taxonomy): domain Eukaryota; kingdom Metazoa; phylum Arthropoda; class Arachnida; order Araneae; family Nephilidae; genus Trichonephila; species Trichonephila clavata. Next base: position 559,886 of record BMAO01030905.1, read on the forward strand.
CGTATATAAGCCGAGAGTGCGTTTTTTCCTCAGATATTTATCCAAAGTTCCGAATATAAGCTGAATTGACGTGGGGGATATGTAATTTTAAAAGACACTACAATCAGAGGTAAAAATGTTACGAACCGTATAAATCATGTGGGATATTTTCTAATAAAATTTTTGTGAAGAAAGACGCAAGAAACTATAGTTCTTATGTCTGGTATCCTATCTAAGGCTTACACATTTTTTCTCCATTCATGTGTTAGTTTCTACACTACCAGTGCTTCAATCTACATTCCTTTTCCTGGAAGAAAAACGTACTGCCTGAAAGAAATAATCATTCAGACATTTTAATGAGTAAATATAAATTTTATGGACTATTCCAATGCTTCTCAAAATTTCAACATTTTTTTTTTAACATTTATAAACCCCGTGCACCACCGAACGTATAACACGGGGGTAAACAACACAGACAGAAGAAAGGATTACAACACAAACATCCATGCCTTCTCCGGGATTCGAACCCAGTCCCTGCGGCACCGCAGTCAGCTTCACTGACCACTATACCGGATGGGCGGCAATTTCAACATTTGCTACCCAGTTTTCAACCATAATTTTCATTGCGATCTACTTCATACAATAACAATGTATTGAATTCAATAATACACTTTGACACTAAAGTGCTGCTATGCAGCTTTGATTATAAACCGTACATACTATTAAGATAAATATTAAATTCTGTAATAATAGCAAATTATATAATGATTATAGTAACAAAATATGTAATATAATTATAAGCCCATGGAGTCATTGGTAATTATTAAATTTGTTCTTAACATACCATTGTTAAATTAATTTTCAAATAAATTTTCCTGTCCTGATGCATTTATAAGTGTATTAAATCACTGTAAATGTGTATTTTATTTTTAAATTTTTCAGAATGTATTATTATTATTTTTTGCTTTCTTTCAATAATTAATAACTTAATTTTTTTTATTTTCAACGTTTGATATGCGTGCGCCCCCCAAGTAGGGTTATCACGCCCCCTCCCCCAATGGAGGCGCGCCCCACAGTTTGAGAAACGCTCAACTATTCGGATATATGGACTCTGACTTTAACTTTGAAGGATTTTGTGATTTTTTCCTATTAAAAAAAGTTGTTTTAAAAAAAATTGCAGAAAGTTAAAAGATTAAATATGGTTGAGCATTGCTAACAAAAAAAAATACATTATTGGATTTATATACAAGTTGCGACCTCTTTCTCCAAGCTTTCATTTTAAAAAATACGAGGGTAAATTTGAAATTTTTGAGATACGCGCAGACGATAAGTTACAAAAAATAATTTAACGGTTTAATTCGAAAATACAAAGTATTTTAACACAGCAGACGACTTTTTACTTATTTACTTTGAGTTGTTCTGCGTAGAATAATTTTCAGACAGAAGAGAAAATGGAGTTGACGCGAGACCATTATTGTGCTATGATTCTCTATGATTTTAAAGCTGGATTAAATCAAGAGGAATGCTTTCAATGGCTGCAATTAGCATTTGCTGATGAATCTCCATGCCGTGTTACTGTGTTCAGACGGTTTAAAGAATTTTGCAGTGGTCGAAATTCTCTTCAGGATGAAGAACACGCAGGAAAGCCGCGCGGGTGACAGTAATCCCGGATAATGTGTCTACCATACGAAAAATGTTAATGGATGATAATCTCTGTACCTACCAAATCATACAAAAGAAAATTAACATTGGATTTGGAGCCTTAAACAATACTATTTAAAAAGAATTACATAAGAAAAAATTAGTTTGCTGTTGGGTTCCCCATAACCCAACTGAGCACCAAAAAGAGGAGCGTGTCAGAATGAGTAAAGAAACCCTTAAATTGCTAAATGATTGCAGCCACCACATCGTCTAAAATTGTAACGGGTAATGAAACATACTTATCGTTTTTTGACGTTCCAACACTTCAAGAAACTAAAATATGGGTCTCTGAATATGATCCCACGCCAACAATGATGAAAAGACAACGAACAATGAAAAAAGTAATGTATAACATTTTCTTCAGAAGTACGGGATTGCTCCAAGCCATTAAGGAGAGAAGACAGTAATAGCAAACTGGTGTACCACTAAATGTCTTCCAGAAATTTTCTAAGAAGTGAATGTTAGGGGACCAATGCTTCACCATGACAATGCATCTTCCCATATAGCCGTATCAGCAGCTGAGTTTCTTGAGCAAAAACAAATTAAAGTGACAGATCCTTAACATTCTCCTGATCTAGATATGTATGTGTGATTTTTGGTTATTTTTTAATCTAAAAAAAAAGAACTTACGTAGACGTGGTTTTCATTCAGAAGAGATTGATGAGGCTATAAATGTATTTTTTCATCAATTCCAAGAAATGAATGGTTTGAGTCATTTAATCCGTGGATAATCCGTCTACAAAAGTGCAATGATGCTGAAGGAGACTACTTTGAACATTCATAAAAACTTGTAAGTGTAACTTAAAAAACCTAGGAGTATCTCAAAAATTTCAGAGTAACCCTCGTCTTCAAAACATTCTCGGCTTATACAAGAAAATATACGGTATGTATGAACATCAACCTATTTAAATATATATACTTAACTTAAATCAGGAGCGCAATAGCCCATGAGGGTCAATGCCTACTGTAGCCAACTCAGTATCCACGACCTTGGGCCCTGAATCGTAAGAGCAGATGTTCCAGTCAGGTGGTCAGTCTGATGCGAAACCGCCAGTGTTCAGTTCCAAAGCTAGTTTGGTGCTCATTTTATCGACCTACTGAAGGTAAGAAAGGCTGAGACAAACTTGCCGAACCCGAGTTTTGAACCTAAGACTTGTGGAAGCGCTATGTATATATATAATTCCGTTTTGATTTTTTTTTATTTCGAAGCATTGATTTTATAAGCCAGCATTTATTCTGCAAATAATTAGCATATTTAATTTTACGGTTGCAGTGAAAAAAGTTTTTTTAAAATTTATTATCTAATTTTTATGACGAGATAAGTTTGATCATATTTACTTTACATCATTGATGTTTAATTTTTCCAAAATTTTTCCTGCATACTATTAAGGTATCCAACTACCCTAAAACTGTGAATTTTGCAAAAAATTGACAAATTTTTCTTATCATTTTATTTCATAGGCCATCTTATTAGCTTTATAAAAATACCAAGTTTATCATTTTCCGTTTACTAGAATAAAAACTACAAGTGTTTTAGTAAAAGCAGATGCCATTACTTTAAGCAAGATGTCATACTTAAAAACGCATTTTACTCGAAATGTGATTTTTTGAAAATAATCAAACAGGGTCAGCGATTGCTAAAAAAGTTTTGAAAATAATTAATTAAATTTTTCTTGTATATGTTCTGTATAATAGTAGAATTGTTTTAACCTTCAGATTTATCAATCACTGTTTTATTACAAAATTTACAGTCCCTTATGTAAATATAATCACTGTCTTTTTGAGCATTTTCATATAGTAACCGAAATAAAGTGCTCTAGTTTTTATAAAAAAGAAAATATCTCTTATCCTGAAGGTCATTTCAAAATTGAATAATATAGCAACATATGAGATTGAAAAAATTGAAAATTTGTTTATAAACCTTTGATGCAGAATGGGCCACGTTTAGGCTATTTTTGTCAATTTTTACGTATTTTTTCCCATTTTAGTAATAATAATTTATTTTTCTCTTCTTAATTTATGAACGCTTTTCTTGAAATGTACTAAACAAATCTAAAAATAAAAAAAATTCCCCATATCTCCTTTTTAAAAAAAAAAAGGTGGTCGCAACCAGTCGAATACCTTAAGCCAGGGGTCGCCAAAGTGGTCTATATAGACCCCCAGGGGTCTATTTAACAACAGTATGGGGTCTATCTGACCCAAGGGGTCGAATGGGGGTCTATTGGGACTCGAAGGAAAAACAGTTCTTAATACGCAAATCACACATATCTAACTGCGTACGTAAAAATTTAAAATATTTTTATAATTGATTTTTTCTTATATTCTTTATAGAAAATAAAATAATAAATCAGAAAACAATCTGCCCCTTTTTTCCTTATGGGTTTTCGTATGTATACCGTGACGTCACAACTTGACCTTGTGACCAGTTTGTAATTTGCACGACTCATAGTATGTAGCCAGAAGAGCGATTGAGGCTTATCCGTGTCTCTTGCTGGCGAACCCATCAACCAATTAGGAGCCTTTGGAGATGACTTGGCGAGCGACGACACTGCCGTTGGCTTTCTATGCATTAAGCGCGAAGGGAATCTTCAGTACTCCGTTTTCTTTCTTCTTATGTGTGTGGTTTTAGTTCTTATACGGCAGTTACGCATCGTGTCGTTGGTTCGCACTTTGTCTCCATTGCAAACCATACGAGCCTTGCATATGAGTCAGATGTATATGTGCGCTTGTCCAATTCTACACTGGATGCTACAAACGCAAATATCATATGCATTTACAGCTATCTTCGTGAACTGTGAACAGTATTAAATGCTTGCAGTTTCATTATTACTACTATTATATCTACCATTGGATAATTAGTTATTGTTTCTATAAAACTATTCGTTTTGTTTTTATATCAATTTTAATTATTGTTACTTGTGAAAAGGTAAGCTTTAATAATGAGGATTAGTATAATATAGCAACTTAATTTTAACTTATTTTACAGAACTCTAATTTAAAAATGACAGCTCCAGTATCTAAAAAGAAATGTCGGTATTATTCATTGGATTACTTAAAATTTGGATTTATTTGTTCACCGACAAATGAAACTATTCCTATGTGTCTTATATGCGAAGAAACTTTTGGAAATGAATACGTGAAACCGTCAAAAATGAAAGATCATCTTGAAAGGCTTCATTCAGATAAAAAAAAATGAAGAATTAGAATTTTTCAAAAAACTCAAAGAAAATTTCACATGTCGACCAACTCTAAAAAGTTTTATGAAACAGTCTACTGAAATTAAAAATGAAGGAGGATTAATTGCTTCGTACAAGATTTCACTTAATATAGCAAAGAGGGGAAAACCCCACACAATCTCAGAAGAAATTGTAGTACCTGCAATTAAAGACGTCATTGAGAATGTGATAAAAAAAGATTCTACTAATATTTTAATGTCTTTGCCATTAAGTGCAAATTCTGTAAAACGGCGTATTGACGAAATGGCCGAAGAAATAGAAAACACAGTAGTTTCGGAGCTAAAAAATTGCAAGTTCTCTATACAGCTTGATGAATCTGTTTTTGGCGTTTCTGCTATTATTAGGGCGTATGTTAGATATTTCAGTAAAATTAAAGGAGAAGTCATTGATGAATTTTTATTTGCTAAATATCTTGAAACCGATGGGAAGGGAGTGACAATTTTTAGATGTTTACAAGAATATTTAAATAAATATGACATTCCGCTTGAAAATATAATAGCAGTAGCCACAGATGGCGCACCTTCTATGGTAAAGCGTTACCGAGGTTTTGCTACATGCCTCAAAGAAAAAGTGCCCGGTATTCGTACTATTCATTGTGTGTTGCATAGACACAACTTAGTAGCAAAATATCTGAGTTCAGAGTTACATGAAGCTTTACAGTTTTGTATTAAATCTATTAATCAAATTAAAGCTCAACCTCTTAAATCAAGATTATTTACCAAATTCTGTGAGGAAAACAATGAGTTATTTAAGCAATTACTTCTGCACACCTAGGTTAGATGGTTGTCTAGAGGTGTATGCTTGCAACGGCTCGTCAATTTCTTTGACTCCACGACAGAATTTCTGAACGAAATAAATCCTGTTCTAAGCAATGAACTCCAAAACAATAAGAACCATATTTTTTATTTAGCAGACTTATTTGGAAAATTTAATGACGTTCAAACAAAACTTCAAGGAAAGATGTAACAATTATCCAAGCTCGGACAATACTGTTAGGCTTCCAAGTAAAATTAAATTTATTTAGATCTTCATTGCTACGTAAGAATTATAAGTATTTTTCAAATCTGCAACAATTAAAAATAAAAGAAGAAGACTTGGAAATATATACAAATCATCTTCAAAAATTAAGCGACGATTTTAAACTGCGCTTTGTTGATTTGGAAAACATCGACATCCCTGATTGGATTATTGCGCCATTTTCGGCGCAAATTGATAACGTCGGCATCAACATGCACGATGAGCTTGCTGAACTATTGTCCGATCTTGAAGCAAAAACGCTTATTAAAAATTTGACAATACATAAATTTTGGACTAATATAAATATAAAGCAAAAATATGTGAAACTTTATGAAATGGCTCAGCCATTTATGCTGGCGTTTCCAAGTTCGTATATGGTTGAAGCCGGTTTCAGTCACGTTAATTCAATTTTAACTAAAAACAGAAATAAATTAAATGTGGAGCTTCGAGGGGATTTACGGTTAAAATTGACTAATTTCGAACCCAATATAGTGAACCTTGCCAAGAAACACCAGGCACACTCATCTCATTAAGAAGTAAAAAATCTGTAGCTACTTTACTTACTATGTGTTTCTGATTTATTAAATATTTAGACTAATATATATTTTTATTTTAATTACCTGAAAATTACAATTGTGGGGGTCTATGGAGATTTCGAAAAATTATATAGGGGCGATGATCAAAAAAGTTTGGCGACCCCTGCCTTAAGCTATATTTAATTAACTGAAGGAAAAATTTATCAAAGTATTTCAATGTACGTCTTTAGTATTTTACTCATAAAGTGACGAAATTTCAAGTTATGCCAGCTTAAACTTCATTAAATGAATCAAAATTTAGCGACATATTGTTGAACATTAAACATTTTTGACTTCGACTTTACAATTCCCCGTAACTTGTCTAGACATATGTCGCATTTGAAATTTTGCTGAATGGCTTGCAAACGGAAGATAAATGGTTCAGGCAAAGAAATTTTACGTGTTTGTCATACATTATTTTGCAACTTTTAAACTACGTTGTCGAATTGTGCTTAGAAACTTTCAACTTCAAAGAAGTGTAACAAATTATTTGAATGATTACTCTGGTCGGGATATAAATCAAAATTTTAAATAAGGTATTTGAAAATGATTGTTTACGTTTAAAAATATTCTATATACGAAATTTTCTTAACAAGATGAATGAGAAGTTTGTAAGTTCATTCTAAATTTTTAGAATTTTATTTTAAAAATTATTATTAATAACTTTTTTTAAAAAATATTTTTGAAACCTCAAAAGTTAACTATTTTTTCTGAAGATTAAAAAATCAAGTTTTGAATGCAAGATAAGTAGCAATAGATAAAGTCAATGCTAAATATATACAAACATTTTAAGTATGTAATAATCTTGATAAACATATTTAGAATTATTCTAAATAACATTTTAAAGCGGTTAAGCAAAATAAAAAAACAATAATGTACATGAAAGGCATAATTTTTTTAATAAATACATTGAAGATATTTTAACAGAAATAGAAGTCCATATAAGTTCTGCTGTAAACAAATGAACTTTGATAATAAAAAAAAAAGAGCATGATATATTCTTTTTGCCATATCATATGTTTTTACTATGTATTTTTATCTTAAATAAAACTAAGAAATTATACATTTTATTATTATACTAAGAATTATCATGTTTTACTACAGAAATTTTACACGCCTGTTGCATTACGTTTCGATATTTCAGCCGTAAAAATTATTTATAAACGCTTATATGATTCCCTTTTTATATATACTCTATTAAAATTCATGCCACATATTGCTTACCACTTTAAGTGGTCAATATTTTTGAATAAAATGTTCCAAAAACAACTAAAAATTTTTTTATTGTATATAACTAAGTATATTACTTAATAGAAATCGAAAATGAAAGATTTTTTTTTGATTTTCAATTTTAAAGTTTTTATGCTATTTTTTATTTTATAATTCGGGAACACAAGAACTCTTAAATGTTTGCTTTTGATAAGTACACTCTGCATGCTATTAAGAATGTTTCATAAAGCTTAAGAGAATTTCTCTCATATTTACAAAAAAAAAAAAAAAAAAAAAATTGTACGTCTGTACGTAAAATTGTTTGTACGTCTGCTTTAAATGGTTGAGGATTTTGTGTGACAGTGCACATATATATGCACAGACAATTTGAAGCATTGTGTAATACTAAATCTTATATTACAATGCGGACAGAGATAATATAAGTTTTATTGATTCCATTTTCATTTCTTCTTTAGCAACAAATTGTACATAGTTTTGCCAATCCCTGTTCTTTACCGAATACTTTCAATAATCTAAATTCTTATTTTCAATAAAAAATTCCGCTTTCCCTACAAGGAAAATCCCCGATGAGAAGTATTTCAGTATCATCGACAAACTGCATCTCTTAAAAACACTAACAGAGATAATACCACTATAAGAATAAAAAATATATGCAAATCAAAGATAGAAAGAAGAAAATGTCAATGCCTCTTTTTCATTAATCTTAAATTCAGCGAATTTAAGATTCAAAATATAGAAATGGAAGACCTATATACTTGAAATTTTTTTATACCCGTATAGTAATCATATTATAGCTAAAAGAAAACCATCTTGTTTTATCACTTAAAATCATGTTAGAAAAAAATCCATGTGAAAAATTCTATTTTGCTGTATTTTGTAAAATATAAAATACGTCGAGTAACTTGAGACATCTTGCTTCACCCCTTTGGAATCAGTGCTTCCCTTCTTAATTTATCTGACATAATTGTCTCTGTACCATTATTTTAAAAAAAATCTTAAGAAAGTGGTTGTAAGGTTTTATAAATATAAGCAAAACTAATACCGCACACATAGAAGTGTTTTAACAGCATGTCTTTTTAATTTTTTAATTCGCATACAATAAAAAAGAGAGATCAAATTTGATTTGACAATTAATGGAGTATTATTTTTTGTCTTGTTTACTAATTTTTATTATAAATGTTTCAAGTAGTATTTCGTAAAATCTACAATTATGTATTCGTTTCTTAATTTTGGCACAACAGAGTATTGCAAATAGTTGCTTATATTACAAACTGTGCATTACAATAGTACCCACTAGAAATATGTCACAAAAGAAACAATGCACCCAGGACGAGAAAAATGTTACAGTTCATGTGTTAAACAGCAACATAGAAAATGAGTTTTAATGGATAAACTCATCAAATAAAAACATGTTTAGTTTACAGGGCATGTACACAAAACTCATTTTTACACAATTTTAAAATAACACGGTAAAAAATGTTAATGAAAATTTTTTTTCGCGATTTTTTTTGTTTTGTTTTGCACGAATTCCAGAAAAAAAGGGGAACTCGTGGCTTTGAGTATGAACGATTAGAATGAGTCTATTATAAATATATATATATATGTATATATATATATATATATATATATTATATATATATATATATATATAATATATATATATATATATATATATATATATAAACTGTTGGCTGGTCAAAAACATTGTTTAAACCTGCAATCCTGGTTCCTAAGGCCAGGAGTTTGCTATAGTACTATTGTGGCTAAGACTATTCTATCATGGCTATAGTTATCTTAGGTTTATAACTATTTTTGTAATATATATATATATATATATATATATATATATATATATATATGATAGAGAGAGAGATAATAAAGAAGTCGATAAAAACGAAGTCAAAAAGGTGAAGTTCAGCTTCGCTAGGGCTTGAAATTTGCTACAAGGAAATAACAACAGCTTCTCATTTATGGTTTTGACATAGAGTATGCATTAACATTTCTAAGTAATTTTGTGTAGTTGTATATCAAGAATTATATAATCTGAGAAACCAAAAGAGCAGCCACTAACCAGACTTGTTAACAAAAAAAAAAGGAACAGACTGTTAATAACGAACGAAATTATTCATTCGAATCAAAACCAGCAGTTGTGCTAGAAATATGTAGAATGTCTTCAGGTGATAGCATTTTTGATCCAGTTCGTAATAAACGTGCACACTTGTCATCAAATGTATGATTATTTCAAGTCAAGCGTGTCATGAATAGTTGTTAGTAGTTTTATTCCGAATTTCAATTTAAATTCTTACATTATGCGTGTACTTATAGACGGAATTTTCACTGTATACTAATTATTTTGTTTGTAACAAAAATTTATCGATTTTGTTTTATAAATATGTTACATGGATTTTATTATTACATTTTTTACATTGTTTTTTTGGGAAAATATTTAACGATTTTTCATCGGACACGATTCCTTAAAGTTGTGGAACATATCACCAAATTGAACTTGTGTCACGTGTACTTTTTTTACACGAATTTATTTCACGGTTTTCGAAGGAACGCATTTACTGTATAAAAATGAGTTGGATGTATTTACTTAAATATAGGATGATTACGTAGACCTTTCAGCAATATATTATCTACTTTTGAGCAACTCTCCCTGATTCGCGACAGTAATGCTTGAAAGATTTTCCGAAAAGTAGATGTTTCCAATCTGCTAGGGGGAGAAACTGTGAAATGGGAAAGCACATGATAAACAACGAAATAATAGTCACAATCAATTAATAAAGCATCACTCTTGAGCTGGTTTTCATTAAAGTACTTGATTAATATTTGAGAACGGAATACATTATCATAACTATGCGCGAAGACTTCCTATTATTCCATGACTTTCAGATGATATCTTATATACAATTTGAAAGCCGGTGGTTTATTTTTGCAACACATCTATAATTATGTCAACCACATACTCGTATTGCAAAATGTTTCTTCTACCCAGGCGTGCAATACAGTTAAAAATATTGCACATTTTTTTCTAACCCCTTACTAGTTTCTCATAAATGTACTAAAGCTTATTTTTGATTTATCGGAAAACAATTCCATAATTTCTTCACGCATATTTCTTCATCACTGTCTTGAATCGTAAGTTAAGGAATATCAAGGGCATTGTAGAGAAACAATAGAAAAATGCTACATAAAACTCAAATTAAAGAAATATAATTTGTCTGTAGGGATGATAATTATGCTCATAGCTATGCTGGGATATTCATATTATGCTATTTTATAAATTAAAATTTCTATCTTTTGCTCAAGTATAGCTCTATTTAGTATAGCAGCGGTTCTTGAGCTTTCGATAACCGCGGCCCTCCTCTTAATGCATTGATCTGGAATTGCGGACCCCCAAGATTTAGAAAACCTTTCACGGACTCCCTAAAACTTGGCTAAGTAATTTAAAGGCTTCTCGATATTCCTAAGACAGCCTCTGCTACTTAAACAGACTTTTTCTTACTACTTATATTTTGCTTTCCTTTAAGAAAACAACGCGCACGCATCTTATTATATATATAAAATATTGCAAAATATTAATTTCAAATAAATAAATAGCATAAGCTGTATGAGTTATTGATCTAGACTAGCTATCAATTTAGCGATCAATTAGTAATTTGGATGGGTTGAAACATTTTCGAATTTATCTACGAAGTTTTTCTGAGTTTATAAAAGAAGGAAATCTTAATATTAAATGAGAGATCCACGGCCTCCATTGAAAGGTGCTGAGAACCACCAAGGATCCGATGATCTCAATTTGAGAACAACTGGAGTATAGAATGATAGGAAAAAGGTGGTGTGCACATCTTGTCGAAAGTATATATATAGGTTTGCTCATGAAGGAAACCAGTATGATAAATATAAATATTCTCAACCTAAAGAATTAAAATTCTAAATAGACAATATACATATTGCTGAAAACAAACATTATAATTAAGAAAAACAATTTTTCAAATATCCTGCATGAAAATAACTTTAAGTAGTCGAGAGAATTTTGAATTAAATAATTCACTATAGAAATACATAAAATATTTTTTGAAAAGTAATCATAATTCCTTTTACATAATATTTTCATTAAAGATTTAAATACAGGGTGTTTCATATTGAATGGGACAAAAAGAATAGCGCAGTGTGACTGCCGTAATGGATTTATTCAGCTGAAACATATTTATTCTGCAACTACAATTATACAAGTTTTAATTGGCAACAGGGAAAAGTTATCGAATGACGAACTCGCTGCTAGAGGCGCTGTTAAACAAAATGTCGTCCATGCAGGAGAAAGCGTACTGTGTTTTCGAATATGCAAAAACCTCCTTGCTAACTGTTGTGCAAAGACATTTTCGCACGAATTTTCGTTAAGAACCACCACATAGGCATAACATAAGCAGGTGGGTGAAGCAGTTCCAGGATACCGGCTGCTTATGCAAGAACAAAAGCCCAAGATGAAAAGAAACAAAACCCGAAGTGATTGAAAGAATTAGTGATTTGTTTTTACGGAGTCCTTCAAAATCAACGCGACTGGCTGTCCCTTACACAACGGCGTGGCGTGTTTTACGGAAGCGTCTCCAATTCAAGCCGTACAGATATCAGATGGTCCAGGCTTTAAAACCTACTGACAAACCGTTGCGTAAGAATTTCTGAGTGAAATTTCAAAAAAAGCTCGATGTGAATGGTTTCGAGAACACACTGGTGCTTACCGATGAAGCCACGTTCCACTTATGTGGCAGAGTTAATCGCCATAATTTGCGATTTGGGGGCACGGAAATTCATATTCGATATAATTCATATTCGAAAACGCAGTACGCTTTCTCCTGCATGGACGACATTTTGTGTAACAGCGCCTCTAGCGGCGAGTTTATCATTCGATCATTTTTCCTTGTTGCCAAACAAAACTTGTATAATTGTAGTTGTAGAATAAGTTTGTTTCGGCTGAATAAATCCATTGCGGCAGTCACACTGCGCTATTCTTTTTGTCCCATTCAATATGAAACACCCTATAATTTTTTGTGAAACACGCGAGTAAGTATCTTCTTTCTTCAATTTTTGAAAATAGTTAAGTTTTCAAAGCGTACATCAAAAGCTTTACTTGAAAAAGCATTATAATCTCACTATTAGTATTATATACTAGCATTAAATTCCTTACTTTGAAAGCATTATATTCCCAAATTCCCTGTTATCACTTACTAAATTATAGTAAGCGATGATACTTTCGGAATTGCCATCTGATTTACAAAAACCCTGGATTAAAAATAAGCATTCATTTGTTAATAACTACATTTTTGTACCATGTGAAAAGAAATAAAAAATGCTTGTTTTTTTTTTACTCAAAATAGTAATTTTAGAATAATTTTTTTCTTTACTTTTATAGTTATAGAAAGCCTAAAGTATAGTGTTCTCCACTTTTGAAGAAGCTGAACTTAAAAGAATTTGAGACAACGTTTGAATTAAGTTTAAAGTGCTTTACAGTAAGAAAACAGAAAAATGAATAATTTCTAAGTGGTTAATTTAAATATATTGCGAAATATTTTATCTATCTATGTAGTAAGCAAAAGGAAGAGTTAATTAAAAACTCTTAAAGACAAAACTTTGATTTAAAAATTTTAAAATTCCCAGCATGAAGAAAGTTGAATGAAAGTAGTTTATATGTTATACAGGTTTTATCATAAATCTTGGAAGACTTGAAGACAATTTAAGTGATGCTTTTATGAAACAACCGCTGGTTATCAAAATGAGCTCGCTGACATTTTTCACAATTATTGCCCATTACATTTCGTTTGTAATATGAAAAGAAATCCAGAATAGTAAATTATACTTGTCGACAAATTTGTTTTTATTTTGCATTTAAAGGCTCAAAATATCTTAAGTACTAAACTAAAACTTGTATAAGAAGTTTCTTTTCAAAATAAATCAAAGCCTTTTCGAAAACTTTTAAAGTTTTATGAAGCCTTTAAACTTTTATTGAGCTAATTAGAGAGATCCTTATAAAATGAGCTATAATGACGGCTAAATATACTTTATAAATGTGATTTAAGATTTCTCTTTTGAAATAAAAATAAAAGAAACTCAAGATCAAGAATAATGATATTTTTAAAAAAATGTGTTTTCTTACATATTTTAAGTTTTTTTAAATGTATGTTTAAAATGTTGCGTAAAATATTATCCTTAAAAAGTATATATATATATATACGTGTGTGTACCACATATTTTTAATGTATAAAACTATTATGATTATAAATTTTGCCTGATATATGTTATAAAAAATTATTAATTCCCCAAAATATTTATTGCATTGTATATCGAAAACCATGCTTCTAGGACAGAAGTCCTAGAAGCATGGCATAAAAAATATACAAAAGGAAAGAAAAATGTTACTTATAGGCTTATTATGGGTTATTTACACCAAAAACATAATTTTAAATGGAAGTTCTATATAGTGAAAATGTTTAAAAATATGGTATAAAAATAAAACAAAAGTAAGAACTTATATTTTATTGTTGATAATTTTTTTCAGGATCAATCAGTTAGCTTAGGTACCAAATAAAAATAAGGAAAACTTGAAACATTAATTTTAAATGATTATTAAGCAGTCAGTACTTTCTTAATGCGGCTTTTGAATTTGTAGTTTTTTTTTTACGAAATCATCTATACTTGGATTAGTCCGTGAAGATGCTAACAAGATTAGGTGTCTTAGGTGCATATCAGTTAATTTTGAGCGATATATTGATTTCATTACGTTCATAACAGAAAACATTTCTTTAGAAACATATGTTGATCCAAACCTACAATAATATTGACCGCTAAATCATGTCAATTTGGAAAATTGCTTGGTGGCACAAATTTCCAAAATTCGATGTAATTCGAATCATTTACAGAAAAAAATAATTTCCTTATATTTGCTTTTCAGAGTCATAGGTCAATAATTTCAATTTGCACCTGAGGTGGGTAACAATTAATATCTTGAAGAGAAATCGAAAAAGGATTTGTGAAAAGTTCAGTATTTTTTTATCATCTTTAAAATTTTTAAACCTGGCACTGAAAGAACACTGCAAAATGGATATTAAATTTTTAAATCTATTATAGTTCGGAGCATTACAAACTTTGGTAGATAATTCCTGCATGAATGGGAAATGAGTTACTTTTCTCTCTCAAAAATCCAGACAAAAAAGCAAAAGTTTATTCACAAAAGAAGACATATGACCAACTAGGGTAGGTAAAATGCAATTTTTCCTCTGTAACCTCAAATTTAAATTGTTTAAATTTTCCATTATATCTTGAAAAAAGCTAAGTCCCACAGCCAATTTTCACTTCTGAGGTACCAACATTCACTGAGCTGTTCACTGTTCATCGTCTCCCCCCTCCCCCCCAGATATTCTAAAACACATTCCCTCAAACTCACAATCTCGCAAGTGAACTTCCTTTGGAAAGCCAGCGCACACTACAATAAAGGAGTAACTCGCCATTTTCTTCCGTTTCTTCAGGGAAAAGCGTACGAAATCTTTGACGATTCAGAGCGCGAGCTCGTATTTTGTTGTCAACAACGAAAGACAAGTTTAAGTCTTTGGCACAAAGAGTTTTTTGATGAATAATGCAATGATACTTGAAAACTTTTCTTCCCAAATAATTTTCAACGCAACAAAACTTTTTATTCTACCAACCATGTAAGGCGTGCATGGTTGCCATCCGTCTGTGCAAACTCTGTCGAATTTTGTCCATTCTACTTTGTTAACTTCACACAATTACATTTTAAAATCCTTAAAAATGTCTTCACCTGTAGTTAAAACTAGTTGGCGCAAATCAAGAAGTTCTTCCACTGTATCAAAATTATTGTTCGTGTAACGCACAAAGATGCTTAACTGCGCATTGTCTGTGATATCACAGCTTTCATCCAAAGTTAATGAAAGATATTTGCAATTTTGAAGTCCAGAGGCAGTTTGCGTTCCAACATTCCGGCCTATGCCATCTATACGGCGCATGACGGTATTTCTAGACAAAGCTATTTCATCAACCATATTTTTGGCATTTAGATCACAGAAATTTGGGGCGAAAATTAAAAGGCTACTTTTATTATCTCCTCTCTGTCAGAATATGGTTTTTTCTTGTGGAGTAACAACGAAGAAACTTCATAAGAAGCCTTCACTATGATTTCCATTTCGTCATTTCTCTTTTGGAACAAAAATTGGTGGCCGGTTAAAGATTTCTTTTTTCTATTGATGAATTCCGTTCGCAAATCTGATCCAGAAGGATATTTGCTGTTGAAATCACTATGCATTTGTTTGAAATGACGGTCCAAGTTAAATTTTCTTGGAACTGCTATACAAATTCCACATACCAAACAAACAGGCTTGGAAGCATTTTGATGTGTAAACAAATATTGTTCTTCCCAGACAATTTTAAAATCACGTGGTGCAATATCCTCTTTATAATTTATTTTCGATGTCGAAGGTTTACTCATAAACATATTGAAAATAAAAGAAAAATTAAACAACTACGCTTAACGCTAAAATCTAAACACAATTTTAGAAATGGAAAAAAGCTTAAAGTCTTTTTAAAAAGAGTTTAAAATCAACTGAGTCTGACAGCTAGAAACAATTTGCCGATGTTACGCTAGAAATTTTCTAGGCTCCAAATCCAGGATTCTGATTAGTCATGGATGCAAGTTCTCCCTCCTTCTGCTTTATAAAGCGTCTATTTTGTGCAGACATAATTACTTCTACTATCAACAACTGCTCTCCTAATATATATTGCAGAATTACTTCTTGGCATTACAGAGATCGTAAATAGCCAACACCTTCGAAAAAACCTTTTTATCTGATATCACGCTGACAGCCAATAAATATAAACACTAAACTTCAGCACTGAAAGGGGAAGCTGAATTCGAATGAAAATCAGAGATATTAAAAATTAACTGCCCCTGCCAGAAGGTGACTTTTTGGGCAGATTCGACCGTCCAAGAGCGAGAGAATTTATTTGTTTTTAGTCTCACGTTACTCGACACTTTTCTCGGAACGTTACAATGCTTAGGAATTGTAAGTTTTGTAACATGATCTCATTTTTGGCGCTATACTGAAAAAACAGAAATATTGCTTAGCCCCTTTAAAATCTCACGCTGAAAATTTTAGTTTTTGACATATTCTCTTCATGATAATTTTTTATTGTAATTCAATTAATTCAGTAATATTTTCATAAAATTTTTATAATTATTCACACACACAATATAAGTCTTTGCATGCCACAGTTACGACTCTCGCTGGCCACAATGTGGCATGCGTGCCTCGGGTTGGCCACCCTGTTCTAGGATATAAAAACAAAAATATTCATTCTCTTGCTTATATCCGTATTTCTCTGAAGCTTGCATATTGCGCATGAAGTTTTATTCACTAAAGTAAAAATTAAGGACAAGTATTTGTAATATTAATGGTCTAAGAGCTGACTTTAAACAGCAGAAATTTAAATAAATGCATTGAAAAATGCATACAATGATAAAGGAAAAAAACATTTTTTCTTGTATCTGCAAGTCTATTTTTGTGTGTAAAATATATTTAAAAACTAATTCGCGAATATTATCGTTATTCAGATTCATAACATACATTTTTAGACGATATCCATTAGCACATAAGGATACAACAAAATATTAATAAATTTTTGAAACGAAAATATAATTCTTTTAAAAAAATTAAGATTCAATATAGTTAAAAATAATTTAACTTCAATTGCTTTAGAGAATAAAGTAAGAGGCTTTATTTCATAATTAACTAACACGCTTTCTTTGAGTTTTTTTTACGTTCATAAGAGTAAGAGTTAGCGCGAAGATTTCGGATTGTCATATTTATGTATATAATTAAGGTAGTAGGTAGCGTGTGGAAATATTAGTAATTGTTTCCTGGAATTGAATTTTGCTGTACAGAAGTATGAGTCAAATATAAAATAAACTTTTGTTTTAGAAAAAACATATATTTTTAGTTGTAAGTTAAGTGCTGTTCTCGAATGAATTTATTAATTTCGTAATGTTTAATGGCAATTGTAAGTTTGAATCCTATTTCATTCGAAAACCTCGAGAGGAGGTATAAAGATTGAAGTATTTTATACTTCAATGATAAAGTGAAAGTTTCATGTGGCATTGAGTTATAAACCAATCTTTGGAAAACAATTCGATAAAACGATTTAATAAAGACAGTTTAAATTTAACTTGTTTAAATTTAAATTATATAAAAATCTCTGAATTTTTGTGAGAAGTGATAAAAACACGTGAACTTTATACAATAAAGTGATTCGAGAAATGTAGATGCTCTAATTTTACTTATCTGGTCTTCAAATGGAAATATTCCTGAAATAAAATTATTTGGAAATGATTTTCATCAAAGTAAAATCATTACAAATGTAAAGATTTGGAATTTACGAGTTATTTCTTGAAACGCTTCTCATCAAAGTAATACTTTCTGTAGAAAGAACTGATATTTTAACACATTAAAATGATTTTCTTGGAAATGTTGACGGTTTCGAGATGTTTTAGAATGATTTAAATTTTTGAAAGCCATGGCAGTTATCATATGCTTGTATGGATAATAAGAATATATTATGTAATTTTGTACACAGTGGTGGTCAAAAGTGTGGACACCTTTGGAAATTATTATTTTTTTTTTTATATTTGTATACTTATAGAAAATGATACGTTTCACAAAATACAAAGTAGTGTATATCAATTTAAAGAGCATTTAACACTGAAATAAATACAAAATATAAAACTGAAGTATTTGCAGTACAAAAACACATGTTGAGCTGCAATAATTAGTGATATACATTAAATACTGACGGTTGCAGTGGTAGAGTAGCCTTTATTTTTCATTACAGCTTCCAATCAATGTTTTATTGAATTGATGGTAATTTTAAGCTAGTATTTTACTGTTACATGATCCCAGGAAACAATTTGCAGCCTAAATTAGTTCCCTTTTATTTGATATGTGCTTCTTCCGGACAAAAATTTTAAACAGTACACCAAGTTTTCGATAGAATTGAGGTCAGAACTGTTTCCTGGCCAGGACAACAATAATATTTAGTCAAGAAGCAATGACATCCAATAAAAGAGTATATTGGACACCTAGAAAGAGATATATGTTTTACGAGGAAGTGGTCTTTCGTATGCTGAAATTCCAAGACAGGTGAGTGGTTCAGTGATTACATCTGGAGCCCGAATGTTTTGCTTACGACATCAGGAGACAAGTTAAGTAAAAATCAAAAGTTGGAAAAAGCCAAAAAAGTGCATTACATCTGTTGATATAAGAATGTCATGAACGACCATCATAAGTTATGTGTATGATGCTGTTATTTCTGTCAGTTCAAGAACAATCTGATAAGGATTAAGCAAGTGTTGAATTGAGAGGCAGAATTCTACGAAAAAAGCCTTGTCTCAATTTACAGCAGGCGAAAACAGACTACAATGGACAAAGGATTAGGTGGATATATGATCAGTGGTCACAACTTATATGGAGTGATGAAACTAAGATATCGTTATTTGGTTAGAGGTGGGTGAAAATTTGTAAGTCGTAGAATAGGAGAAGTACGACATCCTGATGCATTCAGGCAACTGTGAAGAACCCACATAGAATTATGATTTGGTCATGCGAGTCAGCGGATGATATTGGTTGCCTTCATGTCCTCGATACATTGAGATCTGGAACCCAAACTTCTGTTTTGCGTAATAGATCGGTTTCCCGACAATATTTCATTTATTTTTCACCAAGATTCTGCTTCCTGCCACACAGCAAAATTATCGAAAGAGTGGTTTCTAACAAAAAGCACTGAGTTGTTATCCTAGCCAGGAAACAGTACTGACCTCAATTCAATACGAAACCTGTGGCACTGTTTGAGATCTCTTGTCCGAAGGAGGCACCCATAAATAAAAAGAAAAACCAATTGATACCGTAATTGTTTCCTGTCATCATGTAATAATCTCCATCTCAATAAAACATCGATGAGAAGCTGTAATGAAAAATAAAGACTACCCTACTAAATACGGATAACTCACTAGTATCATTAGTACCTAATTTATATCAATAACTACTGCAGTTGAACTTTTTTGTATTGCTAATATTTAAGTTTTTGTATTGAATTTAGCATTAAATTCTCTTTAAGATGATATGCAAGATTTGACATTTTGTGACGTATCACTTTTTATAAGCATACAAATTTAAAAAAACATTTACCACAACTAGGCTTGAACTCATGACACGCCTGCTGTGAGTCCGTGACCTTGAGTATTAGACTACCAGGCGACTTAATAAGCCCAGAGCATCATTGCAGATTTTTATTAATTAAACACAAGCACAAAAATATTGACTTTTTTCACTGTTTTTGTTTCTGATTCTTGTTTATTTTTTAAAGTTATATTTTACTATCACTACGGGAAGTTATAAACTTTTTTAAAAGGGACTATGGATTGGTATTTTTACCTTTGCAGACCTGAAGCATTCAATGGAAGCTGGTATCACTTTTAAGTGCAATAGCGTATAGATGGATACCAAACGCCGCAATGTAATTTCGACGACCAGTTTCCTCTCCAGATGGAGGCACCTGAGCTCAAACGATGCGAATTCTTCCCAGGAGTTTAATTTTGCTTAGAGCACCCAAGCCAAACAGACACTCTACAGGGCTTTTACATACCGTATAATCATAAGACATGGACGTTGCCGATATTCTGCATCATGAAAATCCACCTACTTGGGCCTGGGTCGAACTAGCAAACTTAAGCTTTCAAGGCCAGCGACAAACTAGCTACGTCCCCCAGCCAGGCAAGGGAAGTTATAATAAATCTCATAGCTAGTAGTTATAGTCATATGATGAAAATTCTATGGTTCGGTAAATAATACAAAATATTCCCATTCTTATAGGTGCAAATAACCTAAATTTCCTGACACATAAAATTGTAAAATTTGCATACTAATGTGTTAAGCATTTTGTTTTGTTAATTTCCTAGTAGAGATTTATTTTGCTTAGCTTGATTGATGTTAGAGAGGAAATGAAGATATAGTATTTAAATACTCGTATATTAATATATGTTCTGAAAATGGTAGCAAATAATTTGAACTTAATCCATTATTTTCAATGTTAACGGGAAAAAAAGAGTAAGCTTGTAAAGAAAGGAGTACACATTGATCAAAATATTTATAACACATTTCTTCATTTTGTAAATTTCAAATTGGGAAATATCGAAGATGCAGTGAAAATCGTTTAACACGAAACTGAGGGGGACTGAAATACTTTTTCGTGTTAAAGGATATTGCAAGAAAAAACATATATTCAAAAAAAATTAATTTCATTAGAGTACAATTTACTAACATAGATATGTATATATGCATGAGTTTAATAAAAATCAATGGAACAAAAACAATCCCAATAACTTAATGCAATTTAATACAAAATCTTTAAGTTTTTTGAAAAGCAAAACATTTTGGGATTTTTTGGAAAATAATCTGATATTTTTCTTTGCTTTGTCTTTTTTAGCATCAAATTTTCCACGAATTGTTGGATGTCGCGTCTATTTGTATTATTTAATTTCACCCTTGGAATGTGAGACTAGATAACTGCGTAGACTTTTCATTATGTTCTTTTCGAATGACGCTGCATTATTTATTTCATTTTCGTCACCGGAAGCTGCATTAATGATATTTTTGAACTTTTAACTAAAACTCTTAATAGCTTTTGTCTGCCATAATTGGGCTGCACACACATTATCAACCTCTACTGCAACGTATTCATTCAATGATACAGTAGGACAGACCAATAATGCAGACACATTCTCAAATATTAGTTGTCTGTTGTTTTCCCTATTTTGTTCATTCCCAGAAAGGAAATTTTTTTGTGTTGTGATTTTTTGTTTCATGTTAAGAGAAAAAATATTGCATGAAAATACATAGTTATTTGTCAGGACCATTGTATTATTTAATCTGTATTTCGTCATAAGCGTATTTCACTGTCCATACTTTTTGAAACAAGGTACCATTCCATACAAACGAAATATACGAACTAATTTTAAATTTCATTGCATTTACTTTCCATTTTTTGATTAACTGAAGAATCAGAATAATATTTAAAAAGATAAAAATGAATCTTTTATTACTTTCTATTGTTATTACATCTGCAACAAAATATTTCTTCGTAGATTCTTAGTCATTAATGTACTCTTAAATAAATAACGAGAAAATTTAACACTGATATTCTGAATCCTTTCACACACCCAAATTCCTTTAAAATAATATTATTCAGCCCTTATCTTTTTCGTTACTCTATTTCATCTACAAGTTTCATTCCATCGCCACACTGTAATTCGAGATGGAACAAAATTACCCAACATTATGATAATATCTAGATATGGAAGTGTAATCGTAACCCCCTGAAATTGCATCAGGGCTCCTCTTTCAGAAACGTGGCGTTTATTTAATTTTCGTCTAAGCCCATGTTTGCAGATTTTGCGGAAAATTTTAATTTGTTTCGAAAAGAAGATATTTTGTACACAGTCCGTATGCAAGTTTCAGATTCCTAATTGTTTCTCATTAACACAAGATTTATACCTGATGGAAGCAAAATGCTTGGGAGTTTGAGAAACTGAAGCAGAAATTATTAGAGAGTTTTGGATATTTTTGTGAAAGCATTTTGCACGATTTGAAATCCTAACTTGGAAGGAAGGATATCAAAAGAATTAAGTTTATTTCTTTTAGTTTTATTTTCACAGTATCTTTTTAATATATGAAATGTATACTTCATTTCTGGTACTATGCAATAAATTTATAAAAATTTTAAAAAAAGCAACTAAAATCAGAAATTTACATTACACTTTCGGTATTTATGAAAAAATCATGAAGCAATAATTGCAAAACTAGTTTTAAATTTGATTAAAATCATAAAATGTCATGAAACAATAACTTTTGAAGATTATAACTGGTACTTGAAAGTAAACCTTTCGTTCAAAATTCGCATAATATTTTTTGATTATTTATTTGATTATTAATAGGTATTAAGGCATTTGAATTTCTTGAAAAAGAAATGAACACATTTTATTTAAAAATATTTAAGTGTATAGTTCAATTGAGCTTATAAAAAATCAAAATGTTTATCAAAATATCCCAAAACATATCTGCATCTCCTGGCTTTAACATTCATTCATTATACGAATATCAGTATCTTTAATTACGATATTTAGATACGTAAATAAATTTTTTTTCGCATTTAACTTTGTTTTTTACACTGACAATTTCTAAATCACTTGCAATGAAGCTTATATGTATGACAACACACATAATTTTGCGCAAGTATTTTCACTCGGAAAAAAGTTATTAAAATTATAAAACCATATTTTAATTGCAGTAACTTATTATTTGAAGATAAGTTCTCAAAAATATTGTGTAGCTACACAAACTTGAAGAAAAATATACTAAAACTAAAATATTATCTTAGAGTATTTGATATTTAACTTTAATATTAAAATGCAACTACTTAATTATTATCGTAATTAAATTTTTGGCATTCATTTGCTCGTTATATATCATTCATTTTTTTCCATTCTTATTTAATTTTGTATATCATTTTCGGATTGTTAAACTTTTCATTTGTTGTATTCTATGTAGGGTATTTAATTCCTTTCTCGCTATTATGATGCTATAAACTGAGTAAATGGACAATGCGTCTTACTACGAAATAACCAATTTGTTCTGCATTAAGATTTATCTTCTGAAATATTTTGTATTCATAGAAAGTTGGAGAGGAACGAAAAGTAACCTTATGTATGTAAAAACTCTAAGAAATCATAACTCAAAAGAGCATGCACTAATTTTCCAAGAAATTTTTCTCAATGGCAGGTTTTGGAGAATACAGAATGACCATATTTCAAATATCAAGATTCTGTGACCTTCCTAACCTTTAATACATTCAAAACACAATAAAAAAATCCTCACAGAGGAATGAACTTTGAAATATAATTGAAATTGCTGCCGGGTCCAGTTGACACCTTTCAGGTGCCATAAGTAAATCTATCCATAATTTAAGTTTGCATGAAACTAATTACCTTAGACATTGTGTGAATTCTTCCTATAAATTTAATAAATGACAAGAGAATTAAAATGAATCCTTTAGAATATAGTGGTTTTATAAAATAATTTAAATGTCTAGATGTTGCAATGGAGTAGTCCGTGGCACTTGTGTTATACATAAAGACAAGTATGTTTTAAATCTACACATACGAATCTGTTATAAATTATTGATTTAGATAAATATTTTTGAGCCTCTAATCAGCTAATTGATATTAGACATTTTAGTGTTTCATAAGTATTAAATTACAATAATAAATATTACAATATATAATATTCTGTAACAAAAACATATTACACACTTGATAGCAATTTCGATACAATTATGGAAGTGATGTACGAATTTGTTCACTAAAGGATTTTGTAACTTTTTTTATATATCTGAAAGCTGCCTTCCCTTTACTAGTAGTGACAGCCAGATGAAGCTACTTGTTGTTTTGGGTGGAAAACTCTTTTTCCCTTCCATGTAGGAGTTCAGTCTAAGATAGCACACGTATGTAGTGAGGAATTGCCTATTTTCTTAGTAAGATGGTAGATGTGTGAGTTCTAAATTGTATGTTATGTAGTTTTTGTGTTCCCTTGTGTTGTGGAACGTTAACGTTATTAGTCCCTGTACCTGTTACTCTCTTCATTATTTTGTCTTAAAATAATAACAGCCATGGGACTTTCACAATCTACAATTAAATATTGAATATTGTTTTTCTTTAAGACCGATAACTTATAGGCATTAAATATGAGTGAACCTAAAATAGATGCCGTCATTCATTCAGATTTCATCATTTTTAATATTTAAAAAAATCAGGAATTTTTCTAAAAATTCAAATCAAAATGAAGAGCTGTAAGGAGTTTTTCTAAATTAAAACATCGGTTTGCATGCAACTTTCATTATATTTGAGCAATATTAGAAAAACAAAACCTAGAGTAGATAAAAGACTTTACTGTGTTGTGTAGTTATAACAATGTCACTTTTTGAATTCTAATTTTAAATAGATCATGCAACTTGGACTATATGCAACTATAAAAAACGGCACACATAAAACGTATAACAATTTTTATTAAGATATTTTAAATAGTAAGAAAAAAACTGTCTACCTAACTTTGATGACTAATTTTAAGTTGTAACTCTTTATTCAATTACGCTTGATTTTAAACAATTAGATTATGAATTTTATTTTATGCCTTTCTAACTAATTACATTATTAAAATTGCTTCGATTTTAAAAATACATTGAGAATACTATATTTTAATGTTAAGGCCAATTTATGATGCATAATATAAATTTTGTTTTAGAATTATTTTGTTATAATATGTAGGAGGAAATGATTATATGTGTGTGATTTGTAATTTTAGAAACATATTATCATATAATGTATTTCTTTTTGAATAAATTAAGAGACAGCTATTATCTTAATACTTATGAAAAATTCTTCAAACACTAAACAATAAAAAGAGGATTTCCATCCCATTTCAATTATGACACATAATTCTCTTATCTTTTTTTCATTATTTATTGATTCCTTATTTATTTTTTGTTAATTTACACTTTACACATTTTCAGGAAATTGTTTTTTTTAATTACTAGAGTTGATAAATTATTTATTAGTAATGAAATACGACAATATTTTTAATGAAAATGCTGTTCAAAAAGTACCAAGAAATATTATGATATATTTATTAAAATTGCGAATTGTATCGTTTGCTTCTATTTCTAATTTTCATGGAAATAATTCTTGCTAAAATAAAAGAAACATTTTTTTAAATCTTTTCTTCTTTAGATTTATATCGATTTATCAAATATCTAGAAAGGTTTAAAAATTTCCTTTTCAGTTCTTATAAAGCTACATTTTTTTCTTTATATTAAAATGAAACAAAAGATAACGATTGTTACACAAACTATTTTACCCTTTATCCAGAAATTTAGACATACATATTAAAGTTAGACTAATTGCATGTTAAAGTGATGCAAGTTGTTGAAAAACAGATGATGTTGCACATTTAATTTATGACTTAAAATTGTTATGTTGTGTGTGTAAATCAAATACAAATGATTTGGTTTCGAAATGTTTAGGTTTCTAAGTACCAGGCTAAGGCTTTCTAAGGCTTTGTTGGTGCTTTTAAGAGACACATATTTAAACTGAAGAAATTTTTATTTCAAAGTTTATGTAATTTTCAAAGGAATTGCAGTTCATAGCTATTTCGTCTATTTCCTTTCGTCCATTACTTCTGTATTTGTTTCTCTTGCTGATATGAAAGAAGAGCATAATTTATTTCAAATAAATAAAAATAAAATGCTTGTTAAAAAGCTTCACATCTATGAAAATTGTTTTTCACAATTAACTCGTTTTTTTTTGTTAAAAAATTTTTTTGACCACGCCTTATCATTGTATAGGCTTATTATATTAATACTGGTTTAATATATAAATCGAACCACCAAGTCAACAAATCTATTAAACTGTCGTTAGCAGCACTAAAGCAATCAGCATTATGATTACGAAGAAGAAAATGTGATTTCAAACATGTCAGTACACTTGAAAGACTAATCTTGAACGATAAATTGAAATAGAGATGTTCTGTCTAGGAAATTTTTTTCTTTATAATAAACCAATTCCTTTTTTCAGGCTTTTTCCCGTTGAAAGACTTTTCTGAAGGGAAAAAAAAGAGGTGAATTTATAAACAGAACTTTGATCACATAATGGAGAAATATTATTTTTGAAAATATATTTCTCATAGTTTTAACATTACGGTGTTTTCTGCTTTTATGTGTAAAATAGTGTACAATTCATGGTAAACTTAATTGATTGGATAAAGTCAAAATTTAAATATTAAAGACTTTAATTGAAATGTAATGTGTTATTAAAAAACTTTTGTTAAAATTTGTTTTGCTGGAGGAAATTTAAATATATTGAAACCATTACAAAAATTGGCTCATTATACAGATATTTATAAATCTTTTTGTACTAATGGCTTTATATACACCTATCTATGAAAACATTTACTTTTGGAATGCATTATTGAAACTGTATATAATCTACCTCTTTTCCAATTTTTTTCCGTCTCTAATGAACAATTTTTAGAAAACTTACATAAGTATAATAAGTGCGTCGTAGGAATAGCCATCAGAGCAATAAAAGCCATTTAGAAACGAACTTATTAACATATTTTTAAAAAAATTAAGTTTCTGCTCTACGTCTATTCTCTATAAAAAGGGATCAAAGGAAGAAAAAAGCACGGATCTCCACATTCTCTCAGTTAAACGCAAACACACCTGAAAAAACATAAGGTTTAATGAGATAAGATTGGTTTTAAGAAATATGGTTTCCGTATTAAAATTTATTGAAAACAAGTATAAATTAGAATTTAAAACAACAATGCGTGTGATTGGTATGATATTCCTCTCCTCTTCGCAAGACTGTGTGTAACACTGCACACACACTCTTGTTTTTAAAGATATGTTTGAATATAAAATTAAAATGTGGACTATAATTGCTGTAGTATTTTCTTTCACTCTTCAGCACAAAAATCAAAATACCCTCCGAAGTGTGTAACACATACACTGCTGGTAACGCAAAATGCTGGTAAACACCAAGAAAGACTAGAGATATCATGGCGAAATTTATTTGGCAGATAACATGCTGTACAAAGATCAAATGGTTAAAATTACAGCTCTTGTGACGTGTGGATGATGACAAAATTTAGTTGTTAGTTTTGCCGCCATTGTTGGCTAAAATCCCTGCCAAACGCTTCGGCATAGAATTAAAGAGGATTTGGATGTATCCATGCGGCTTCCACATGTTAAGTTGATCTCGTGTAGCAATAGGTGGTGCATTCTGGGTCGGTCGTTGTGCAAACGTCAGACACACGTTTTCGATTGTTGATAGATCGGGAGAAAAAAGCAGGCCAAGGAAGCAATTCAATCTGAGGTGCAAAGAAGAACTTTTGAACATTGCGTGCCACGTGTAGTCGAGCTTTATTTTTTGGAATATGGCAAAAGCCAAGCGCTGAATGAATGGGAGGACCACGGACTCCAACACTTCAGAGATGTACCACTGGCTGTTCAGTGTACCGGCAATGAGTACTAGAGGGGTGCGGCCCTGAAATCCAATACCACCTAAAACCATGATACCAGGTGCAGGACCAGTGCGGCAACCGTTCACCAGCCTCTCAACACGATGTCTCCAAGCTCGAATCCGACCATCGTGATGTTGTAGGCAAAAGCGAGATTCATCAGTTAACACAATATATTTCCATTCCTTTGTCCATGCCCGCCGTTCATCGTACCATTAACGGCGCAAGCGCATGTGGTTTCCAGTCAAGTGTAAACGAAGCATTGGACGTCTTGCGGACATTCTATTCTGCTACACACTGCAACGAATCGTACGAGTGGCCACCGAGTGTTGCATAACAGACTGAATCTGTTGTGCTATGGTTCGTGAAGTGGCTGCGCTATCTATCACTGCAATGCGCACATTCCACCTGTCATTACGAGCAGTGGTGAAACAAAGCGAGTGATCGGCCCTGTTGATCCGTCGTTTCCTTCTGCATCCAGCGATGACACATCCGCATCATAGTTGCTTGGTTTCTTCCAACACGTTGACCGAATTTTTCTGAAGGATATTCTGCAATCCCTATAGGCTACTATTCTTCATCGGTCGAATTCAGGAACTTAGTAAAAAGACGATTGAGATCTCTTTCAAAAGATACGCAAAAATAAAAAGAAACCCGCACGAAAAAACAATTGCCGTACTTTAAATCATCAATCTGTTCTCCCGTTATTTAGCGCTTGCGGATGGCGCTATGTTTGTCCGTGATGTTTGTATGCGCAATATTGCCAATGATTTGCATATTTCATCACCACCAATGCATGATGTAAATTTCACAAGGTTTGCAAGCTTCCTTCAGGGTGTTGACTTTTTTTATGGCCAGCAGTGTATATACGTAGATGTTTAACGAAACCATTTCTAAAAAACATGAATTAATAAAAATACTATTCAAAACATAAAGTTTTGATAAAACATACTTTTGGATAAAAACAAGCACTAATGATAAAAACAAGCAGAATTATACTTTCAGAGTTTGACCCAAGCCTCGCATAATCATAAGACTAAAATTTAATTTCTTATTGTGAGGCGTTTTATAAGATTTAACGTGTATCAGATTGTCTACCCGGTGGGACTTAAATGGAAAATAAATATGAAGAATGTAAATTTTTTTTCATAATTATATCGAACTTATCAACTGATTACTCATGAGATTTCTAATATGCATTCTTATTTTTTAAAAAAAAGTTATATTGATTTCTTACAGATGAGTTAGCAAAAGATACATTTTACATTCAAATATTTCTGTTTTGAAACAGATTTTATTTCATTTAAAAAGAACCAAGAATAGTCATTTTCGAAATTTCATAAATGCAAAATATAACCGGAAATTGCTAATGAACTTTTTAGAATACTATCGTTTATGTGATAGTATTCTAAAAAGTAGTAGTATTCTATATTATTCTATATTATTTATTTTTAAGAAAAGAACTAATATAAGAATTTTCATTCAACTTATCAATTATTATTTTGCTCTTATTACAAAGCTTTTCTTGATTTTTTGTAATATATACGTATACATATATATATTTATATACTAGGCTTATATAAAAAAGTGATACAATTTTAAATATTCCATTTTTGATTTAGGATTTAAGTACTGAATTATTTTGGAATACGATTTTCTTTGCTGTTAAAGAAGAGATATTTTTTTTCTGGGAATATAAAACTACTCTGGACTTTTGTTGCTCTTGTGAAACATTTAATCTTATTAAAACTTTATTAACACTCATGTTATTAGAGTTTCATTAAAATAGAAATAAAATGATAAAAATGAGGAATTGAAATATAATAATTAATTATATGTCTTCATAGCTTAATTCCATATTAAAAATTTTTTTTTTTACTTATTACAATATACGCTATTTATTTAAATGCTTCAAGTATTTTGCGTAGAATAATTATAACTTCCATACATCTTTTAACCTTTGTTTGCTTAATTTTTTTTTAGTCTCTGGCTCGATTTCCATGTTGACGGCCGCGGTGGCCGAGTGGTCTAGGCATCGGATCATGGCTAGCGTGTCATGAGTTCGATCCTAGTACCACTAAAGACCCGCCGTGTAGGGGCGATGCACGTTAAATCTGTCGAGAGCTCAAACGTCCTCCCGTTGGTATGGTGTGGCAGTTAGGAGAGGGGGTGCCAGCTCAGGTGTCGTCCGCGTCGCTTGACCATGGTTCAAAATTACGCGGACCGTCGCCAAAAGCCCTCGTGTTGTTAATCAGTGCGACGTTAATATTCTCTCACTCGATTTCTATGTTAACAAAATTATTTTAAAAATTAGGAGACTAAGAAATATATTCACGAGAAAAAGTGAATTTTTTTCCATTGCATTCTTCATAAACCCTGCACAAAAATTAAACTAATCTATCTGTTTAAATATAAAAGAGAAAAATTTCATCTTTTTTTTTTTAACTCAAAAGCAATTTTTTTCCATAATTTGGTTTTTCTGAGTATATGTTAAGACCAAAAATGCAAATATGATGCTTTAATAAATTCGAAGCAAAAAAAAAAAAATGAATACGTTTTTTTTTTTAAATTTATCCATTTAAAGTAGGGAATATCACTGTATACATATACAAATTGTAGGAAATATTTAGTTTTTATAATATTTTTTTTCTTTTTAACTGGAGTATTAAATCCATAAAATGATTTAAAACGCATATTAATCATGAATTTATGAGCATTAATCACTTTAAATTTTCTAAATCTAATATATAATCAATTGTTTCATCGAAACCCGAGCAACCAGAAATATATTTGAAAAAATATGAGGACGAGAGTGTTGTAATCTACTATACTTTAAAATTTAAAAAAAAGATAGGTTAATAAATTTGGAACAGTATAAGTTTTCAAAATGATTAAATCATTAATTTTACCTTACTCTAATGGAACTTTGGCAAAAATTTAGTCAATCTATTACTTGCAAGTAACAATTATTTATTTCCTTTGATTTATACAACATACAATTTCTCTACTGAAAACTGGATGAGAAAAATCAAATATTTATATCAGATAAAAAAATTTGTCTTTAAATTGTATTACTATGTTGTTTACGAATAATGAAAAGTTGTTTATCATCTTTTGGAGACAGCCCAAATTTCAATAATCTCTGACAATTTTAAAAATGGGAAATACGTTTGTCTTATTATATATTATTTAATCACAATCTTAATTTTTTATCACAATTTGATAAAAGGTTATGTATTAATAAATTAAATTCTCATTGATTAAAGTATATCACATCGCATAAAATGAAACGACTGAAAATAAAAAGAAGCTTCTCCTCCTTCTTTTCTTAGTACTCTCAAAACAAAGTAAATATACCTAGCGAAATCTTCTTGATCGAGTCTTATGCAGGAAAATCCTCTCTTGTTCAAACAGCATCAAAGTTTCATTATTGCAACTGCTTCGAGATTTCTGTAACGATGCTTACTCTGCGAAGCGGATAAAGAACAACCTAACGCTGGGGAAAGTACCTCTTTTGCCGAAGAATTTTGTTTTTAGGTTCTTTACACATCTTTTCTTTGCTTTTATAGTACTATATTTTCTTCAACATATTACTTTTGCCCCATTAGCTTGAGTGTGGGTAAAATATATAAAAGAATAATCTGCAGCAAAGCACTTACTTTCATCATCGAGTCTATAACTCAAAGGTTTATTAAACGTTTTGTCAACTGAATTACTGCATCTTATTTTTATTATTGGTTATACGGAATAGTTATCACGGATCAACCGGATGTAATATGGTATGTATGTTTTCTCTTACCAATATAGTTATAATTTCAAATCAATAACGAATTTGATCAATAATACATAAAGAATTAATTCTTTAGCCTTTTAGAGAGAATTAAAACTTTCCTATTTTCACGCACACACACACACACGCACACACGCGCACACGCACGCACACTACCCAAGTAAATGCATTTAGGTTTCAAAAGTCCAGAAAATCCTGGATATTTTTTGTAGGATTTCAAAAATTATTTGCGAAAAATTAAAATATACACTTTTTTGTTCTCTTAAGTGGAGAAAGTATTTTCATTTTGATAAAGAATAAATGATTTTTAAGTAGTTTTTGTCTACTTGGAGAATGTGGGATATCTGCACACTAATCTATGTCGTCAGAAACGTTTATATAATTCCCTATAAATCTTTTAGCTCTTCTATATTTCTAGATGAGGAAATACTGCTTTTCCCAAAGCAATCATTTAATGGAAACCTGAAAAATTTATTTCTTCCGTGTACAATTTTTACCAATTAGTTTCAGTTTTTAATATCGTGTAGAAATCTTGTTCTGTAACTAAATAGATTTGGATATACTATTAATGATTCTTGTTATTTGTTCTGTTGTTGAAAAATACATTTGTTTATTTATTTAAAATAATTAATTTAAGTAGTGTAGAAATTTTCAATACTGTCGAAGTTTTGAAGCATTTTAATTCTAATTTAAATGTCTTTTATTCAAACACATTTCATTACAATTTCTTTGTTGATTCAGGTATTCGACTACCCTAAAATTGTGAATTTTTACGAAATTGACATTTTTTCAATTATTTTATTTTATAGGTACTTAGCTTTATAAAAATACCAAGTTAATTATTTTTCGTTCACTAGAACAAAAACTACAAGTGTTTTGGTAAAAGCAGATGCCATTACTTTAAGCAAGATGTCATACTTTAAAACGCGTTTTACTCGAAATGTGTTTTTCTGAAAATAGTCAAACGGGGCTTGCTATTGCTAAAAAAGTTTTGAAAATAATTAGCTGAAATTTTTTGTGTATGTTCTGCATATTAGTAGAGCATTTTAAACCTTCAGATTTATCAGTAACTGTTTTATTACAGAATTTACAGTCCTTTATGTTAATATAATTGCTGTTATTTTAAGAAATTTCGTATAACAAAGATAAAATGCTCTTGTTTTAATAAAAATTAAAATATCTCTTATCCTGAAGGACATTTCTACAATGAATAACGTAGCAACACACATCAGAATTGAAAAATTGAAAACCTGTTCATAAACTTTTGGTACAGAATGGGCCGCGTCTATGTTATTTTTTGTCAATTTGTACTAATTTTCCCCCATTTTAGTAATAATATTTTCTTTTACTATTCTTAAATTTTTCATATTTTTCTAAAAATATACTGAACAAATCTAAAACCAACAAATAAAAATCCCCATACCTCCATTATTAAAAAAAAAATGTCGCAAGTAGTCGGATACCTTAAGTTCATGTATTATTTGGATTACATATAAGAGATTTGGTATCAGAATTCTTCAAAGGTTTTATAATTTTTTTGTAATTTACTGTAAAATGTGTTTTAAGAAAAGTTATATATATTTTTTAGTTATTGTTTTTTATTAAATTTAAGTTAAGAAAAAACACTTTTTAAAGTAAAATTATTACCTTAACGAAATTGTAGAATTTATAACACCATTATCCATGTATCTATTAAACTAATATTGTTTAATAGAATAAAAAACAACAAAACTACGAAGGGAAATTTAATAATCAGAAATTGCTAGTTATTGTTTATGTTAGTGATGTTTAAGGATTACTTAAATACAGGTAACAAATTTGAATATGTATAAATTGCTGGAATTACTCAAGGGCAAGCTATAAGCTGTAATTTTAAAAATATCTCCAGAAGTAAAAAAAAAAAAAACAAAATAATTTATTTTAAAAATTTTTATATTTAAAATAGTTTATTATTACTTACTAAACAATATAATGGAAAAGTAAGGAATGTGTGATGTTTAGTAAAATTAAAGAAACTTTATAATGAAATAAAATCAAATATAAGACTAGAGCCATTAAATAGAAAATCAAAACAAATTGAAAAAGAAACAATAAATACATCTCTTAGTTTTCCTTCTTTTTAAATAGAATATTTTGTACCTATCGATATAAATAATTTTTGTCTCAAACAGTTGTAAGAAATTAGTACTTGCGCATAATAGTTCATTTAAATAAATTTCCCCTTCACATTTTGAGAAAGAATTTATATAATAGATTTTAAAAGTCACTACTGTAATTTACATTGCCTATTAAAAATAGATAGAATATTTGAAATCTCGGATGAAACGAATATATAATTATAAAACATTAAGAAATCTAATGTAACTGAAGAGAGTATTTATATGAATTAATTCACATTTTAATTACTAAGTTAAAATGAATTCTGAACTCTATGCAATATAAAGTCAGTTGTGCCATAGTGATGGATTGTTTTTCAAATGCCAAATGTATGCCTTGCAATATTTATCTCAAGCAGTGTACTGTAACAAAAATTAATCACCCTTAGGCAACTGCAACTTTTGGGAGACTCGAACGTCCATCAACCAAAGAGGAATGACAGCCTCCTAGGACCGCCACCGTATCAAGAATAACTCAAGATTGAAGCAGTTCAGAAGAAAAATGTTAAAATTTGGAAAACAATTGAACTGTGTGTAACATATTCGCTTTTAAAAGAATATACTCGTATAATAAAATAAGTTTAACGTGAAAACACTTCAACTGGAATATCGGTTAACACGAATTAATACAATGGTTTCGACAAAGTATTGTGTATTCTAATGCATTTTCTGTCTCTTAAGAGAACCGGGACGTTATTTACATTCAAAAAATCGATTTTTGAAATTTTTATCTTAAAAAATAGTAAATTTAATGGTGATTCCAAAAATGTATGACGTGTATAGGTTTAAAGCTTAATACCCGAGAAATTGAAGTTTTAAAATGTAAACAACATCCATGGCGGTTACAACAAATGTCTTTGTATCTGGAGAAAAGTATATCTACATACATTCCCTCACAGAACCAGTTCTTGTCAAGATTAAAAACATAATTGCAAATATATACACAATTATTTAAACATGTATTTAGAGACTTAAGTGCAAAATAACTTTTACTAAAATGTTTGAATGATCGTACCCAAAACCCAAATGAATGTTTCAGTAACAGTGTATGGAATCAAGTTTCGAAAAACACAATTGTGAGCAAAAAACATTTGCAAATTGGTGTAATGGATGCAGTAATGTGCTTTAGTGAAGATGTACATGCAGGAACAAAATTATTAAGTGCACAAAAATTAATCATGGGATAAACACTTGTCAAGGCCTTCGAAAAATTGACAAAGTTAGAATTTGTGAAGCCGTGATGACAGATTAGAAAGCTAGCAAAAAGGTCAAGACTATTGAAAGACAAAATAAAAGGAAGAAGGATGCTTTAGAAGTGTTCATGCAAGATGAATACAAATCTGGAATATTTTAAATATCAAATTTTAGTAAGCTGTACCATTTTATTTAGTTTTTTTTTCATGTTACTCAAAATGTGTTTTTCTAGTTTTTAGGTACATCCGTAGAAAATTCTATCTATTACATTTTAGTGAAATTTGGTATGAGCTTTTGTATAGTAATAATGTATTTAATGCTACTAATTTAATTCCAGAAATGTTAGTATTTTTATTTGTACTGCCAATTTTCTAAAAAAAATGACCATTGTTATCAAAATTTTAAAAAATCAAGATTCAAATTAAAAAAAAAATTCTAAGCAATTAAATATAAAAAAAACTAGAGCATTTAAATAAAGGTACAATTTTGTAACTAAAACAGCATGATTTGTCATTTTATATGCTATAAAAGGAAATTTACATGTACCTAATCAACATCATGCATACGAAAGCACTTTTTGAAGTGTACTTTTTCAAATCCTTATATTTTTAAAAATATTGTAGATCTTTAAAAAATTTTATATTTTAGTGTATTAAGAAAAGTATGTAGAATGTGTGACACGATTTTTTTTTGTTTATGAAGTCTTTTTATTTTTGAAAAAAATGTTCCTTCGAAAATCGAAATTTTGCTTGCCTTGCGTCATCGAAAATGTCCCGGTTCCCTTAACATGAAACGAAAATCGCTTAACGCGAAAAGATTTCCCTTCTAGGAATACACAAAATACGGATAAAACCAACTTGGATTGTATTATTGGACTGTCCTAGTTTATCATCGGAATAATTCTTTGCAAAAAAGCATGATAATGCGCGCACAACCCTAATTTTGGAAGACAAAGACATTTTAGAGTTTGTTCAGAACTCAAAAATATATCACTGATTTAGATTCCAGTGGCAGAAATAAAGTTAATAATGCAGCTTCTGTTCCCACGTCATCCGAAATGGGAAACATCATGAACATTGCAGTGGTACAATAAATAACAATATGAAGGATACTGTACAATTTGTTGGCAATTTGATGCTAAAAAAGAAAATCGAAAGAAAAATTTTAGATTATTTTCCTAAAACCCAACAATGTTTTGTTTAAAAATATCGAAAAAATTTTGCACTAAATTTCATTGAGCTCTTGTGAATGTTTTTTCCCCCATAGATTTTTATTAAACACATACATATATACATATCTATGTAAATAAAATGTACTTTTGTTGAATATATGTTTTATTTCAATATTGTTCATTGTATATCGTTTATTTATTTAAATATTTCGGTCCCCTCAATTTCGTGTTAAAAATTTTCACTGTATATGTACTATACAATAGAATTAAAAACGCACTATAAACTAAGAATTGGAAGGGCAAGTGTTCTGTTATATTTATTTTATATTATGTTGGTGTTTTTTTATATTTATTTATTAATTTTGCAGTAAATAGCTACCAAAATAACACAAGAAAATAGTAATTAGTGCCATACTATTGCTATTTATTTTGTGTACTTCTAAATTTCATGTAATATTAAAATATTTTGAAAATGCTTGAATATATTAATAAAATATAATTTTTGTTTGAATACTGACAGAAATATCGAAATCTTAAGCTTTATATTTAATAATAAAGTTTCGAACTTCTCTCCTGTTAATTCAAAATTAGTGTGGTCAATTTTAAAGGCATATAACAATTTATGGTGAATTTCAATCATTTTACTACTGGTTTTATTTTAAAAACGAAACTTTAGAATTACTAATCTGTCCATTTTTATTAGTGGGAGTAAATTATGGTACCGAATTTAGATCCTCCAACCAAGAAAAAAATATCAAAGTTTTTAAAGGATGTTTGTTGAACTTCTGTTATAAATAAAGCATATAAAAAACCGGAAAAAACATTTTTATTACTATTTAAATTTTGGAAAAAAATAAAATTTGGCTCGAAATCAAAGAGAAAAAAATGTGAACTAAAGGAAGTTTTTAATGAGAAAAAGAATAAAAGAAGCTGAAAAAACTTATCACTGCAGAAAATCCTCTACCTCAAAGAACTTTGGCAAAGGAGCTACAGGTATCGCAATTGACAATTTGTCGTTTGATAAAGAAAGTTGGCTATAAAAAAGTGAATAAACCAGTCTGTCATCAAATGTCTGCAAATATAAAAATGAAAACCTTCTTGGCCTCTGTATTTAATGCTACACAAAGGGAGATACAAAACATTGATAACTTCGGATAAAAAGCACAGTTTGATCTCTCATTCACAACATCTGAAACGAAGAAACAGCATACTTCACACAAAAAGTGTCGCAAAGAGCCTCTGCTATTTTGCAAAAGTCAAGTTATTATAGTATGGATGGGAATGTTCGCTCAAGGTGGGTTTTTTTGTAGTACCAAATGCTGAATTTGATGCTACAAACAATCAAAAAATTTTTGAAGCACATGATCAAAGAAAGTAAACTTCTTTACCTTCGAGGAAAGTTTTTTCCTCGCCAAGATTCTGTACTAAGTCATACTGAAAAATTATCTATAAAATACTGAAAGATTAAAAAAATAAATAAATTTTCTTCCTTATGTGAAATAGCTACCATCACTCTCAGTTATGTACTCCTTACAACTAATTTTTATGGGAAAACTAAAAATAAATTAAATAAACGTAAAGTAAGAACATTTCAAGGGCTTCAAAAACACAATCAAAAAGGAAGTTAGAAAATCCCCCCCCCCAAATATATTCGAGAAAGCTCCTTTGGCTTGACCGTTTATGTAAAATGTAGTGTGCAAAAGGAATCCACATTGAAAATTTAATGTAAAGTTAAGTTTATTCAATACACATTTATGATTCTCTGAAAATGCTTACATTACTTTTTGAATCATTCGGTATTTGTTAATCCAGAATGTTCACTGGTGACAGTGAAAGATAAGCCAATGAAACTACTATATCAAGGCAATGCTATAGAACTGAAGAAATGACTAAGTAAATGACGTTATACACATACTATAAATACATAACTGCATTGGTAAAATAGCTGTAAAGTGGTGTAAACGCACTTTTTACATATACAATCCTAATGAATAGGTCCTTTAATTTAGAGTTTATGAGAAGTTTATTTTTTCCGCTACAGCATAAGCAATTCGTAATAATTTACTAAGCAGATTTCAGT
This sequence comes from Trichonephila clavata, assembly GCA_019973975.1. Taxonomy (NCBI): domain Eukaryota; kingdom Metazoa; phylum Arthropoda; class Arachnida; order Araneae; family Nephilidae; genus Trichonephila; species Trichonephila clavata. The sequence continues at coordinate 598,201 of BMAO01030905.1, forward strand.
ATATTTCAGAACAGCCTATTTAGTTGAAGAGATATACAAAGGTTATTTAAAAATATATAATTTTTTCTCTGTTCCTTAAAAGCATGGTTGCATTTTCTGCCTCTTGAATTTCAAACAGTTACAAACATATTCAAAAATTGTGTCGAAATTTCAGAGTAAAATACATGGTCATGAGCAAATTGCAATTGATTATGAATTTTGAAAGTTATGCTCTTAGCCAGAGCATACCGAATATTGTATCTGTAGAAATATTTAAGACCATATTTATCATTATATATGCGTGTGTGTCACAAATCTTAAAAATTTCAGTACATTCCATCTTATTCCGCAAGTAACAAATATTTTAGCTTTAATTTTCTTAAGCTAAATATTTTCTTCTGTGACATTTTAGCTAAACATTTTTAGTCAGTTTAGTAAATGTTGGAATTGAAGGATTTATCATGTAATTTCTCCATTTGAAAATAAACAAGAAAAAATTGTAAAATACATGCAGATAAAAAGAATAATTAATATAATGCAATTTTATCAATCATTTTTACTAAATGCACCTTTTTTAATTAAATTCAATAGCAAAGAAAGAACAATTCTTCTTACGCAAGTATTCTTGTTCTTATAAACAATCTTAGCTAATTTGAAAATGAATTCTATTAGGAGGAATTCTGAAGCATTGAATAACGGATATAATTAGTTTGTTGTTCCACTTAAGCGAGTTGTACGTTGGTAAAAGAATGCCTAATTAACTTTTAAGGTTGGTTGAAATCGAAAGTAAATGTGATTTAACTTCTAATCCTGCATTATTAGTAGTTTCTATTATGTAGTTTCTTCAAGCTTAAAAATCATTCAAAATTTACATGCATTATCTCGAAAATTCTCTGTTAATTAGAAGATATAACATGAGGATTAAATTTTTTTTAAATTACCTTCAGTTAATCAAGATTTTACATTAATAAGTTAAATATTTAAAATGCGTACTTAACAAATTCACAGACAACCATTTGAGTTATCTGTTTTATATTTTTTGTACTTAACGTTTGACATAGAAAATAATTAACTAACACATTTCTATAAAATTTTTGAAAAATAAATATTGAACTATGGTTAAGTGAAAGCAACGGAAATCTTATTTGTATTCTACTCAATAATAATATCTTAGGTGTCATCAGTACTTTGAATGTTTGTTGACATATTTTCCAATAATTTCTCATTTGAAAAGTTAATTTTGTTACCTAAAGTGTTAAATTTAATTTTATTATTATAACTTTAAGAATAATTATATTAGAAGCCCAGTGGCTGAGTAGATAGTACATCGAGCTACTACACCACAGGTCCGGTGTTAAAACCCTGGGTCTGGGCAAGGTTGACTCAGCCTTTCCTCCCTTCAGTGGGTCGATAAATGAGTGTCAAGCTTGCTTGGGAACTTAATACTGGGGGTTTCGCGACAGACTGACCACCTGACTGCAACATTTGCTCATGCATTTGAGGGTCCAAGCTCACATACACTGAGTTGGGCACTGTAGGCTTTGATCCTCATGGGCTGTTACGTCACTGAGTTAACTATTTATAAATGAAAAATCTTTTACATTTTTTAAAAATTTGTACACAATCATATTTGTGGATTCAAAAGAATGATCTTTGTTGAAATATTACAGTGAAGTTTTTTAAACTTCAAAACAATTCGAATATCGTGTTTCTAGAGCTCTGTACGTGTTCAGATCCAAAATTCGATGACTACGGTCACCCATGACAACCAAAGCAAGTAGATGAAGTAAGACCATTTGAAATGCATTTTATTATCCTTCTTCTTCGTGTACAGGATCGTTTCGCGTATATTTTGTGATTTAATTGCTTACACAGTTATTTTGTTCCGAAATAGTCACATTTGTACTGCGACATATCAAGCATAGCTTTCAAGAACAACGCTGTAATATTAAATTTCGTCAGAGATTCGGTAAAACACTTTCAGAGATTCAAGAAATGCTGCGAAAGTTGTACAATGATTCTACCATGTCCAGATCGAATGTGTAATAAAGGTATTGGTATTTTAAAGAGGATCGAGAATCGCAGCAGAGGAAAATCAGTGATGGACATATTTTTTATTCTGAAGGAATTGTTTATTCAGAATTTATTCTTGAGAGTAAAACAGAGGAAACATAACATTATCTAAATATTTATTATCATTTTAAGGAATCCATTCATCTTAAACGACCTTAAATTTAACAAAATGGACAGCAGTATTGTCTGCTTGACAGTGCAGCTGCACATCGGCCCTAAATAATTACCGATTTTCAGGCCAAAACTGATTAAAAGATGGTTCCACATTCAGCCTATTCAACAGATTTAGTTTTCTGCGATTTTTAGTTTTTTCCATCCCTGCAAAAAAAATCTGTAAGGACATAGATTTGGGTCAACAGAGCTAAATTAAATGCACAATCGCAGGACGCCTAACGGATGTTTGCGAAAGATGGCTTTCAGCAGTGCTTCAAAGGATTGTACGAACATTGACACAAACCTTTTGCCACTCAAGGGGATTATTTTGAATGTAGTTGTGCGCTGGTATTCTAAAGTCATAAAGTAAAGATGGTTAAACCATGTCCCCAAACTTTTTAATTCTACTATGTACATAATACAGAAAAAAATCATAGTTTTTCGTGAAACATCATAAAAAACCTTAAGAATTATTATTATTATTTTTTTTAATAATTTGTAAATTTTCATATTATAAGAGGTTTGAAAGAAAGATTTTATATTTTTATGCCACTTACAAGGTGTACAGAATTAAAAAAAAATTTAGATATTTTGTTGAATTTTATTAAAAAAAGTTGAAAGAAATTTAAAACTATTGATTCGAAACAACGATACAAATCTTTCAGGCCAAGCAGGTCAGCATATACGTGTGTGTGTGAAGGGGGGCTTGAAATAGTTGTTCAAAATACGCATTTTGTTTGCAAGCACACCTCACCTAGTCTCTTGGTGTTTTTTGTAGCAATACGCCAAATTAAAATTCAAACAGAGTAATAAATAATTACCAACGTTTAGATGATAAAATTAGGTGGCCAGCTGTAGGTAGGCTAAAAGAAGATTAGTCTCGAATCCAGATTTATAGAGTGTTTAATCTAACGCCCTGCGACGTGATCAACATATGGAAACAGGTTTAGGATACTGGATCCGTTCAAAGATAGCTTACGTAAGGCCGTCTAAAAGCCATGGTGGCCAGAAAAGATCGTCATTTGTACATTATAGTGAGGCGTAACAGTGACATTACAACATCTAAGAACTCTCGTGAGCTATATGCAGTTGCAGGAACCCGCGTTTCAAGGATGACTGTTTCCAAAAGGCTTCAAGAGTGAGGGCTGTATGCTGGGAGACTCCGCTCAGTTTCATGAAATAAAGAGTCCGTTTAAAAAATGCAGATAGCAGAAATCAAAGAAATTTGAACGAGGATCAATGAACAGCCATCCCATTTAATGATGAGTCCCGGTTAAGCCAAACTAGTGATTCTTGCCATACATTAACATAAAGAGAAACAGAGACCCCCTACCTGATCTCCAATGTCTGAAAAATTGACCAATGAAGCAGCGGAAGCTTGATGATTTGGACAGGCAACACATTGGATTGCCGCACAAACCTCCATGAAAGAGGCACTGGGACTGCAATGGCTTTGGATTCCTTTGTTCGGCTTTTCAGGGGTATATTTGGCCCTGATTTTTCATTTTAATGGATGAATTTTGGGAAAGTTAGAATATCCGCCGAACCGATTTCCCAGCAAGATCTTCAAATCTCAACTCTATAGAGAGTGTCTGGGATTCTAGAAGAGCAATTGCAATTCGAAATCTTCCCGCGAGAGCCATTCAAGGCCTTAAAACCTCATCGTTCAACGAGTGGGGCCAATTGTCACAGGAACTCATAAACTCTCTTATTTCCAATACAAAATCACAATACAATATTTGTCTATGTTTAAGAGGGAACCATACACCTATTAACCAATTTTTTTTGTTTTATTCTGTAGCCACACTTTTTCATTAATCCTTAAATGGTTGTTATTTTTGTATTATATCAACCCTATGTACAAACCAAATTTCGATAAAATATTGGGTTGATGCATAATTATCCGGCGTTTATATCAGCGCGTTTTTCCTCAGTGAAAAGTAGCGTTTTGTTTATTACTTTTGTATAAAAAATAATCTTTTCTATTGTTTATTAAAAATGCTTGTCAAAAACCATAGTCATATTCGCCATATTATGATCTACCACTTCGAGAAAGGATAGAAAGCAGTACAGTCATTTCGCGATCTTAACGAACTTTTTGGTAAATTAATAATGAGCGAAAGTCAGTGTAGGGAGGGGTTTGCCCGTTTCAAATCAGGTGTTAACCAGCTTGGAGGATAAGCCAGGAAAAGTTCGGCCATCGAAGTTCGACGATCAGGCTCGGGATCGACGATGGATGACTTGGTGGCCTATGTCAAAGTGTGGATCGCCTCTAAGAATCGTGTCTTCTTCGCTTGTAGAATTGACCGTCTGCCAAGCAAATAGGAAGCAGTAATTGAAGTAGTGACTACGCTCCCGAATAATCGTTTAAACATGTTTTTGTCAAATATCTTTACTGATTTTGTTAAATAAAATTTGTTGAAAAAACGCCGGATAATTATGCATCAACCCAATATGTCCACTAGCTCGAGAGATAATCTACCAAATCTGAAAGTACTCTTAATTTTGAACACCAGTGTATTGTTAGAGTCCAACTGTAGATGCATTTGAAAGTATGGCATTGTAAGGGTGATGTGGTATTTGCACTCACTCTCGAGTGAAAGAGAAAGGGAAAGAAGGCGTGCTGCCTGCTGCGAGTCTCCCATGAGTTATGTTATTGAGCATTTTAATTAACATGAAGTATATAAAAAGTCCTATATATAAATTGTAAAGAAAGTTGCATAAGAGGATGATTTTATTGGTAACTGAATAATACCATCCTGACCCTATAAAATATAAAATAAGTATGAAGTCTCTACGTATGAATAGTAAGTAGGAGCTTAATCCCAAACAGTATATTAATTTCATTCAATGCTAATGAAAAAAAAATTAAAAAAAAACATTTAGTTAAGTATGTATAAAAAGGAACATTTATTAGTGAAATATATTCTTAGGAGAGAAAAAAAAAATTATGAGAATAATGAATAACCTTTTTTTTATGTTGGAACTGTTGATGTACGTCATACGAATTTTTTGTCTCTGTACTAATTTTGTCATTCCTCATTTGTCTTTATTTGCAGAAGTAACACGAGAAATGCTATTTTTGCTTTCTTTTTTGGCATCAATATCCTTCTTTATCAAATTAGTGTCAAAAAACGAAAGACCTTATCTATAGTTTTCCGACAGCGACCAAACTATCTTCGACAGGTAACATTTGTTTCAGAAAGGAAGCACCCACATTGTCAAGTATCACAAGTAGGTATTACATAAAAAAAATTCATAAGGTGGAAAGATATAGTAACTATCATTTGCACCTGATTCTGACGAGAAAATATATGTGTAAAGATGAGTCTTAGTGTCAAATAGAATTACGTGAATAATATTTCATTCGGTGAAAACAATTACGTATTTCAAGTACATATATTTTTAGATTTGTTTGAAGCGTTCTAAGGGAAGAAACTTATACTTTTGAAAGTGCAAAAGCAGAGTGTTTTATAGTTTTTTTAGTTGGAAATTTTTTTAATTTTTAAAAAGAAACTTAAATATTAAAGCATATATACAAAGGAAAATTAGTACCGTAATGTTATAATAAACTGTCATCTTACCATTTGAAAATAAATCTAAAGTTTAAAAGAGTTGTTCAGACTAAAGGCTTATTTTTAATGTTTTTGTTTAATATGAGGAAAAAACACAAGGAAAGAATTTATTAAATTTAAGCTGCATGCAAAAGGGGACTTAATTATTAACAGAATTAATTTGGACTTCATTAAAGACATATACAGAATTAAAATGAAAATGGGGGACGGAGTAAAAGACTGAAATCAAATAGATAGTTATTCGAGTAATCATGACATTACAAATGTCGTTTATTCTGTTTAAACTATCAAAATAATAGTTTCGATTACAATAAGATCATTACAAATTAATAACTCATAAATCATAAATAATTTACAGTTATTTATGAGTAATGATGAATGAGTTTCGAACGTTTTAATTTTTTAAAATTCATTCATATACCTTTAAATCGGTTCCCTTCTAATATAGGGTTTTTTGACACTGACTGCTGGTTCATTGAGACAGGGTTCAAGAATCTTGGAAAAGGCATAGAAGTTTTAAATGTTTAGTGCTTTTGAGGCATGAGGGTACTCTAAACAGCTGTCGAGCCGCAAGTCCTCTCGTGATGTATTTGGAGTCGGAAGAAAGGTGCAGGCCTTTGATCAATCCCAAGTGTTATCCCTCAAAATTGAGTTGGAACCGAGCCAAATCGCTCGGCCACCTGTATGATGCTCAAAACCACGGCTAACGACAGACGTACATGTAGCCCCTTGCACCGATTACTTACATGGGCTTCTATCTGACATTGTGATCAGATTGTTTTAACAACAACAGTATACTTTTAAATCAATAACTGACTAATGGTATAAGCTAAACTCAGTGGCGCAACGGCCCATGAGGTTCAAGGCTCATTGTGAGATCTCTTGGGTGCTAAGGTGCATGAGCAGATGTTCCGGTCAGGTGGTCAGTCTGAGACGGAGTCTCCAGGGTTTAGTTCCCAAGAAAATTGGTACACATTTATCGACACATTGAAAGGATGGAAGGCTGAGTGTACCTTTCCAGGCCGGGGCTTGACCCCTGACCTGTGGCGCAGAAACCCTATACGTTACCACTCGGCCAAAAAATGAAGCTTACACTTTAACCGGAAATGGAGCGTAAGATAGTTTTTAAAATTCCCTTCATTAAGCAGATTAATATATAGTAAGAGAATTTTAATGAAACAGTAAACAATAAATATTTTAATAATACTTGCGTTGTCAAGAAAATTTAATTTTATTATCAGAAAATACGCATGGATTCGTAAAAAATTTAGTAAAAAAAATCAAGCAATTATTAATATATTAATAACTAAGTAATAGAAGTAAATTACAAAAGTAAAATTTATAAGCAATACATTTCCTTTTTAACAACAGAAAGTTTTAATATATATATATATATATAATATATATAAAAAAAAAAAAAAAAAAAAAAAAAAAAAAAAAAAAAAAAAATAATATATATATTATATATATATAAATTATATATAATATTTTTTTATATATATATATATATTCTCATATTATGTTTAAGCACTACCTTCTTTCAAAATAATGGACTGAATGGTGAAATAATGACTGTGAAGTAAAGGAAAGAAAAAGTAGTAATTGAGTCCAACAGCTGAAAAACCAAGATAAGACGGGAAAATGTAATGTCTTTTCTTTCGAAGAAATTGAGTGTGTCGAAAGAGAATGAAAAGGAACTCCAGGTTTATAAGACAATCGGATTTTTACCAATATTGAGATAGGAAAAAGGATTATATTTTATTACATTAATATGCATTTTTCCTATTTATTAGAAAAAGTTTCGATGAAGTTTGAGTACCTAACTTTATAGATATTCTCCAGTTGGGATCTCTAGTAACTGATGTATTAATAAAATAAAATTTTCATAAAACTACTGATTTTATTGATATACTCAATTAATATTTAGGAAGAATAATGTTTAAATACATTTTTATTATTCATAAGAATTATATCTTTTTTTTTACACTGTCATCTTTCAAAATGGAAGTGTAAACTTTTTCCATTCATTCTTTCGATTGCTTTAAATTTATGGTCAAATTCTGAGAAAATAATAATTTCGTTAAATTTATTTATTATTATAAACCAAATAGGGAGCTTGGGAATTTACTTAATGCTTTTTTATAAATATCTTAATGATTTAGGTGGTATAATTTATAATTAAGGAAAATAAATCTTGTTAACTGTAAATATTAATTAATACGTTTTAATATGCTTAGCAAGAGCATAAAAAATTGATTAAATGTCATGGTTTTAAAAGCATTAGGTTAAATGTTACGTGATTTAAAATTCTGTAATGTTTGCTTCCAGCTCTCAATGGTTGGGCCAGGAATGAGAATGTAAACAATGTTTTAATTGTTTTAACTGTCATATATCATTATTACCTGCTGAAATTATTTGATGAAAACTATTATGTGACGTCAAAATTATTTGATGAAAATTATTATGTGACGTCAAAATTATTTGATGAAAATTATTATGTGACGTCAAAATTATTTGATTGAAAATAAATATTATCATTTAAAAATAAAACAAAAATTTTCCCGTGTTTGTTATTTAGTTTAAAAGATAATAGTGGCTTTGTAATATTCTTGGGCTATCTAAATTATTCAACTAATCAACCTTTTCACAAAAAATAGTTAGTTACAGACTTGCCATTTAATTTAAGATTTTAATTTGCAACAGACATCACGGAGGAAATTTAAATATCAAGAATTAACATATTTTCTTTAAAAAATTCAATTGGATCATGATATATTAAAATTGGTACTTCGGAAGCAGTTAAAATCACCAATGACTGAAACATCGTTTGAGCATTTTTTTGGTGTCAAAAATATGGTTAAAAGTAAGACTGTTATTTTTTTAATCAACTTCAACTTATTCGAGAACATATGAGAAAAATGTATTGTAAAGCTGTGTGCATCTCTCATTTCTTATTACTAAAACTAATTTATTTTTAAGAAAAAGTTTAAAACCGCGGTGATCAACCCACCGCCCGCCTTGAATAATTTTGCGGCCTGCAAGATTCATAACAACTTTACAAAATAAGACTATTGTGTGCAATATTTTAGTTCTTATATAGTGTTTTTGACAAATAAATTTGTAACTGTTTCTATTTTATTATTTTGTTTCTGCTACAGCGAATCTTTTTTTTCCGACTATTAAATTTATCAAACATAAATCCCTCTCATATTAAAAGGACAAAAATCTGCAGCATCAATTACGATGCACAAATAAATGTATTGAGATCAACTTCCAAAAACAAAGCGAAAGAGTTGAGAAACAAATATGTCACTAATTAAATAAATTAAACATTATTTGATCATTGGATTATTATATTATTACATTAGATACGTTTGTGTACATTAAAAATAATGAAAACAATAATAATAATACGTTAATCTGATTTAAATATTCACTCCAATAAATATAATAGGTACACATCTAATATAAAGATATATATATATATTTATTTGTGACCTGTGCAGGAGTATAAAGTTTTAAAAGTCCAAATATAATATAAGGATATATTTTTTTATGTGCAGTCCGCGGAATTATAAATTTTTTTACGAAGTGGCCAGAGAGATCATTTGGGTTGACCACCCCTATTTTAAATTTAAAAAAATGGTTTTTTTTTCAAAAAAATAATAAAAGAAATTTTTATATGTATTTTTGGCAATTGAAATTCCACTTTGATAAAAAAAGAAACACTATCATACTCCATAATCATTTGAATACTGTATAATTAAATTGCCTGAACCCATGTAAGGAGATAAAACTGTCTGTATGGAAAATTTTTTCATGAACTATTTAAAAATAATCTCCTTAATATGAAATACAAACGCAGGAACTCATGTGTATTGACTGTTTTGTCACATTAAGTACAGACCCCCAAATTTGTTATCAAATATTAACATCGTAATTCAAATTTAAATCAAACTCTTTATAAACGGTTGAAAAGCTCATTAATAAATAGAATATAATTAATTTTATTTAAAAAATTATTTCTAAATTTCAAATAAAACATGCTGCATTCAGTGTTGTGTGAAATGATGATATTGTAAATACTGATAAAAATAGAACAAAAACATTTATGTTACTTTTATTTTATTGGCACCATTGAACAACAATTCATATGTGAGACAGGTTAAGAAGAATTAACTCAAAATTTTTAACAATATTAAACACTAACAGAAAATGAAAATTATTACATTAAATATTAAGAGATAAAATATCGTACATCACAAGGAATTATCACAGTTAAGTTATATATGAAACCATTCTATACCATTATCAAAAAATCCATACACGAGCCACACAAACTTAGAAAGACATCCAATTTTCTAGGATTGAATTTCGTCGATGGCAGAAAAGTTAATCTGTAAACAAGGATGACCACAAAAGATGGACCCAATTTTATAAAATCATATAATCCAGACTACTGCACATATAACAATAAAAGATACATGAATACAAAGATAAAAAAAACCAAGTATTTTCTACACTAATGTTTAACAGATGGAATCATATTTAAGGTTGTTATTATTAAAAATTCAAACAGGGTGATAATGGCAGAGAAAAATTTTGCGTATTAGATTATGCAGGAATTTTTTCGGTTAATTCGGTATAACGTGCATTTAGAAATCTTTACGTAAATGAGGTTATAACCAACAAGAGCATTTGGCGATGGTATCATCAATTAAAAAAACAGGTTGATTATGTGAAAAGAAGACAGTGGCTAGCCAAGATTCTTTGAAGAAATAATGGAGAGAGCGAGACTGAAATTTGTTCGAAGTCTTCGGAAGTGTACGAGAATTGCCGGCTGTGAATATGTCCCAGAAAATAGTATGGGAAATTTTACGAAAAAATATTAAGGTATTCCAACATGTTGAAAATGACCAAATTCAGTCGTGACAGATATTTTTATTTTATTGAATAGAGCTATCTTTTGACTTTACGAAACGTACTTTGTTTTGTTTCTACACTACCTAGAGGCCAAGTTACAATCAATTTAAAAAAGTTAAAAAACCGGAAGGGGTTTTTTGATCTACCAGAAGTGGACATTTAAATTGCTCAAAATTTATCATGGCTAATCTGATAACTCAACATATTAAGAATGTATTTCTATAAAACTTTGTGAATCTGATATTTACGTTATTTTCTAGAGAATGCACTAAAATATTTCTTATTGTATGAATACTTTTTGAGTTATGGTGTGTTATTTAAATAATGGTCTCATAAAAAATGTAACATTTCTTATAATGTTTACTCAATTAGCTCTAAAATTTTCAAATTTTAATAAAAACTTAAAATTTTAGTACATTTTCTAGACAAATGCATCTAATTTGTTTTAGTAATACTTTTACTAATATATATTTATTACTTTTTACTCTAACTGCTTTGAAGTTTTTCAAAAATATTGTTAAAATTTCTCTTACAATTGGGATTTTTGTAAAATTCAGGTAATTTATTTTAAATTTTGACCGTTAAATAGTAATATTTATTGGTATTGAGTCCTAAAAGAGCATTTATAATGTTTTTGTATGCTATTTTGTTAAAAAGTACTCCGAACGTGTTCGGATACCTTAAATTTCAAGTCGTATCATTTGTAATTGACACATCAAATAACAAAGGATTTGTGCAGCGTTACAAACTATTGATAGAGTGAGGCTACAAAATGTATGGAATATACAGGATTGCCGATTGGACGTGTGCCGTGTAACAAAAGGATCCCACATCCAACATTTGTAACAGGAAAAAAAAAACTTGGTATGGTTCTCTTTACATTTATATATCACTTATTGTAATATGTGAAGCAGTTTGATAATATGATTTTTTAAAATTGGGTTGATCTTTTGTGTTCAAAATATATTTTGTTAAAAATAACAAGTAATCTAACTTTTGATAAATTTAAAGCTTTGTCATTGTGTATATTTTATGAAAAATGCAGAATATATAATAAAAAAATTAACAAATATTAAATTTATCTGTTTTTTATTTATTGTAGAATATTTATAAAAATATGAAAATAAATATAATTTAAATAAAACATTTTAAAATATTCCAAAGTTAAAAAAGAACAATTTATAATGATTTATTAAATTTGCTTTAACTGCTAATGTTTAAGAAGAAAAATATAAATTGGTGTTAAAGCTTATCTTATTCTATCTTTCAAAACTTTGAAAATTAACTACAAATATTTTGTAGAACTTCCATGCAATTCTAAATTTTCATTTAATTCATCTAAAATGAGATTTATATAGAAAAAAACTAGTTATTAAAATTTATTATATTTTTTAATTAGAGAGTAATAATCGTGTTTTTAGTAATAATCGTTTCTAGCGAATTTTTTTATATTTTAATGAATTTCATAATGATTTAAAATTTTATTTCCAATGTAAGTAATACTTTTAAAAATTGTACATTGATTTATTTCAAGAATACACAATCACGAGTATTCTATATTACAATTGATGTACTTGAAGAAATGGTATAAGTTCGAAAATCTATAGTTATAAGTGCTAGTACAGCTGAAAGTTAGAATGAGAAAATAATCAGCCACATAGTTTACGTCAAACATAAATATAAAATGCCTAAATTATTTAAATTTGATTAAATTTTAAATTATAATTTAAATAAACAAAATAAAGTTTATTCAATAAATAAAAATTAAGGAATTACTCCCAAACTAAAATTTTGAATTTTTCTTAGACTACAGTATCTCAAACAATGTAAATAAGGTCAAGTTGTCCATTTGAAGTACACTTAATAAATGCTAGGTTTCTAAGCAACATCCTATTTTTAAAACGTACAAAATTTAAATTATGCTTAATATTTACATAATTAAAACTATAGAATTAAAAATAATGTCTAATAGTGTTGAAGAAAGTTTCTTTTGATATATATTTTTTTTTAATTAAGGAAGGAAAAGCAAATGTATATATAATATGTACTACATATTCATATTATTACAATACTTTTTTAAAGAGAAAATACAATAAATTTTACTTCAATTGTCAATATTTTAATTGATGTATACATGATTGAGAATAAATATTAACAAATTTAATGCATAAATTCTAAATATTATAATTACAATATATGTGGCAAAAATAAAAAAAAGGCAAATATATGTAAAATATCAGAATTTAATTCGTAACTCAAGACCTAAATAAACTTAACTTACTGTGGAATATAATATTTTTATCAGGAAATAATGTAATTTTCAAATTATGATGTATATTTTAATTCCTAAGAGATGTTTCAAATACAATATAATGTGTTAGATATTTATATTTAGGGCAGCTGGAATGTTTTAAAAGACTTAGACATGCACAATAAAAATTTGATTAAATGTATTAGAAACATAGTTTTATTTATTATTTAATAAATACATATTTTTTTAGTGTTTCCTTCTAGTTATTTGTTTTAAGATTTTTTTAACCTAAAATAATGATAGTATATTTTCATGAATTACATTTCATGTTAAAGTAATGTTAGGAAGAATTTGATTTGTACGCAAATTTTCCTTTCCTTATTCACATTTAAAATCAGCTTAACAATAGTGTGAACATTAAAAATTATTTCATGTTCAAGTTGTTAGAATGAAGTTATCGTGTCATTTGGCTTATTAGAAATCGGTTTAGTTGCTCAAATTTCTTAGAGTAACTACTAATAATACATTTTAAGATGCATCAAAAGTAAATCTTTCAAAATTGATCTATTTATTACTAATTATATGAGGGATGTTATATACGTAATAGTAGTATTGTTGGCACTCATTCAACAGCTGCTAGTATCCAATGTAACAAAAAGTTTGGCAATGATTTTTTTTTGTTGCAAATTTGTATTTTGATAGGTTTGGATACAACATAGGTAATCGAGAATAATTCAATCAACATTTCAGAATATTTGCGATTGGTTTTGGAAGTAGGGAAAAAAATAAAAGATTACTAAATGCGATAGTTATATGCATTTTTTATTATTGAAACGACAAAAGTTTTTGTGGGAAATGTAATTAAGTATTAGCCATATATATAGTAGTATCAGTTACATAATTTTTTAATAGTATTTATTCCTTAAACACATGCCTTAATCATGCTAAATGGTTTTTAAATACTATTTAAATACCAAAAAATATATTTATTTAATGTTTGCATTTATTAAAGAATATAATAACTAGCAGAGAGACTGATATTCCATCCGAACAACTTGCATATATTATAAAATAATGTCTATAAATTTGAAAAAAATCAACAAATAGAATGTTATATATATAACACTGGTATTCTATACAATACATAAAATATTCGTGTCATATTTTAAGAATGTTTATTGCATATATTTAAGTAATAAATTAAACAAATTAGATATAGAAGTGAAACAGTAGAGATAAATTCTACCTACATTTATTCTACACAGAATTATGCTGGGATCTTCAAAAAAAAAACATTACATTCAAACCTCTTACTATTTATTATACATCTCCAAAGAGCATGCAAAAATGTCTTTATTTCATTTCACAAATATTACACTGAATATCATTACAAACAGTATTTGTTGCATTACAAATATCCATTATTAATTACATTTTATCTAAATCCTTATTTCTAACTCATTATCAGAAAGTCCGTTGTACAAATTCATTCTTGTGCAAAATGAATTCTCTGGTCTTCTTTCAGGCACCTTATATTAAATGTCGCCAGTAGCGTTGGTCGAAATGTGTCATTTAAATTGGTCGAAATATGTCACTTAATTACAATGAATTGTATAAATATTGCCAATATTACTGCGAACATTTAATGATATCATTTAATATAACATTGCAACATATAGAGGGATGGCAATAGATAGCATGGGAAGAAAAATAACCATAGAAAAGGGTGTCGTAAACCATGTTTAGTAGGTGAAAATCGTGGTAATATTAGCCGTCCAAAAGACGTTGGTCTGGTAACAATGCATTGGGTTAAACTGCATTTGGTAACATTGCCGAATTACAGGAACGAGGAATATGCGGATATGAAATTCATGTTCGGCTGAGCCGATGGCAATGGACGCCTAGCACAGATAATGGACAGTACCAGGAACACTTTCCGAGAAGGCGATGTCTGCACCATACCGCTTATTACTGACCTGCGACCTGCGTGGCCACAATTTCGCATAATTTCTGTAGCATTTTCTTGTAGTTGTAGTAGAAGTTGAGCCTCTGATGCGTTGTTTGTATTTTAAATATGCTTTACCTCTAATAAATATAATTCTTACCTCTTACCGCCCCGTTACATTCCACTCGACATTGTACCCTTTATAAATGATTTTACGAATTACTGCGACTAAACGTGGTTTGCAACCCCGTGTCCTATGGTGATTTATTGCCCCATGATGCCTACTATCACCGTTCAGAATTTGTCAGCCAGAAGTATATCCAAGAATCCTTTTTCTGGCTCGAATGAAAAAATGGCGTCGCTTGAGACATTACATTGGAAGAAATTATATTTGTTTATGTGTCTTTGAGTGAATCGCATGTTAATAATGCATTAATAATTTAGTAAACTGATGAGCTGAGTAGTTAATCAACGAAAAATGCACATCTTAAGGTAAAACAAATGTGTTTACTGGCGAAGAGTATAATAGTTAATCAAATGTGTGTGTGTAACTATTATTTAACGCTATTTATTTGCATATGTAGTTAACATAATATGTCTATTATTGGGTTTAGTTATTATTGAGGATTTATAATATTTTATCGAATAATGTTGGAACATAATGCGAGATTGAAATAGAAAAGAAACAAACATTAGGATTATATTTTAAGCAATAAAGTTCATTATATTAGAAATAACTTAACCCCAAAATATTTTTACGTGTGTCGAAGATCCCAGAGAAAAGCATTAGATTGGTACATGTGAAATATGTCGGATTTTAAGGTTTATCTATAACATTGCATAGCATTTTTAAAAGCTGTTTTTTTAAATCAAAATATGCTCTAATTCCTTCAATATAACTTTTTCAACACGATTTTACTGCATATATGCCATTTTCACATAAATTCTGATCATAGAATCAATAACCTACGATATGAAGAATTTTTGTAAGCAGTTTCCTTTTTCGCATTGCTTAACTCCGTACACACTGTTCTCACTATTTAAAAAAATAGAGTTTGAAAGGCGGAAGATCCGGTGAATAAGCTTGATGCTGCAAAATTTAATATTTTACATCATTTAATTTCGCAATTATCCTGAACTACGCATGTTGCTGAGCTTTGTTGTGAACAAATAAGGGGCTACGCCAATCAATAAGGACATTAAATTTTCAGTTTTTAACGCAATTCATAAATGTACTGTCAGGATGCTAAATATAGTTGGATTCACACATACATTTCTACCAATTATTAAGAAGCATAATTCTTTTACAGATGCTTTGGGTTTCCAACACAGTTGATTTTGTGTAGAAAAAATACTAGACTGAAACTTTTCAGACGAAAGCTGCACTTTTCAGTCATTATCAGTTATCTCCCAAAGAGCCTTATTTATAGTGGATACAGGTTTTGAAGTATTATTGCCAAGTTTATACTCTTGTAAAAATTATACGAACATATCTTGGTTCACTTCCTATCTTTATAAAATTTATAAAAAAAAAAAAAAAACTTTTTTTGAGAAAATGCTTGGGGAATGTGACTGTTTAATACTACTGTAAACACAAGGTATTGCCAAAAACGAAATCATAACGAAAACAGAGAGACAAACGCTCACACGAAGAGAAAATCCTTCATTTTTTAGATGCACCAACCTAATAACTGAAACTATATTTCCAATGAGAGAATATAGATTATATTCAGCCAATGAACAGAAATATACTACAATCTCTACTTTTCCTTAGCAATAAAACCAAAGTTAAGGGTAACAAGGTGTAAAAATTCAAATGCTTATATTTATCATAATTATCATGTGATCAAAGCTCAAAATTATGAGATCCAATATACCTCATCCAGCTCTGGTGTGGAGTATTTTTCGAATTCCCCATTCTAGTAAATATTTAACCGTGAATGACAGATATATTAGTAAAATAGAAAAGGCTGAGCGAACACTGTATATCAGAAGACTAATAATGACGTAAAGTGTATAAGTATATATTAATAGTTAACAGCTTCAAATACCAAACTATGAACTTTAACTGTAGTTGACAATCAGTCAATATTATTTGGTTTTTGAAATTAAAAATATTAGTATTGTGCTCGAAATTGTTTCAAATCTAATATAAGACCGTAAAAGAGAATTCTACTTAATTGTATGTGTGAAAATGATATTTTCAATCGTTTATAGTGTAGAATAACACGTGTATTGGATTAATAAGAAATTATATATTTAAAATATTTATGATTTCTATATTGTAGAAAATTTTATTCTAATTGCGTAAATGACAGTAAAGCTGAAGTTTTAAAAGTCAGTTAAGTTGTTATGAGAATGATTGAAAAAGTTATATATCTCATAACAAAATTTGTATTCTTGGAAAAAGTTATATAAAAAAATCAAAACGTATCATTATTTGTTTTTTCTGTAATTTAAACAAATTTGAGTTTAAATAAGGGGAAAATGAGTATCCCATTTTCATTTAAGAGCATTTTAGCATCATTCAAAAGCATATAAAGTGCTTCACCATACGGTAGTTTTTTGGGGGGAAAATTTTAATTGCTCATTTTTTATGAAAAAGGCCTGTTTATTACTTGATTTAAAAAAAAATGTATTTATGTACTATCGCATCAATGCCAATGGTCTAGATAACTCGCCAAGTTGGCAACTCCAATTTCAAATGTGTCGTACTTGCTGAATTGACAACCATGTGTTTTGTTTCATATAAAATCGCGAATGTGGTTGCAATAATACGTAAGCACAAAAAATTAATTAATTTTTTAATTAATTAAAATATAAGAATATATTATCAAAAAATACGTTTTTCCTTAGTTAAAGATTTTTTTTTTTGAATAATCCTCCTACAAATGAATTAAAATGGTAAAGAAAGGAAAATGTAAGGACTTTATATGGAATTTTATTCAACAGTAATATTGGCATTTAAAAATAGTTGCTAAAGGGTGACTATATCTTATAGATGGAGAAGAGAAAGATATTACGTCAGATAGTAAGACCAGTAAGCGACATTGAGCACGACGAAGAGAAAAGGAAAAACAATTCTCGAAAACTTGTCGATCTTCAGAGCTCTTCTCTCCAAAGATTCCGATCGTCGGTGAAAAGAAGGTGATCTAACAATTCTTGTACCATTTGGGACTCTGGTTTCGGTCTAAAATGAGAAATAAAGCAAATGCATAGTTAAGAATTTTATTAAAAGTGATATTTAAAGTCTTACTCATGTGTTCTATTAAAATAACCGTTGTCGAGTATAGATAATCCTTCAGAAAAATAACACACCCAATCTTATTATAACAACATTACTGTTTGTAAAAAATGCAACACCATGAAAGAATTATCAGAATCAAATGAACTTTTCAGAAAATATCAATTATAAGATGTTACGTAAAATAGTAAAGTTTCAGAGCCACCGCGCATACGTGGCGTGCGCTGCACCCTCTCAACTGATGCTGAAAGCGTATAAAGAGAGGGCTGTAGCGAGACGTTGAAAATAGTTAATGATTATTTGTTAGTGGAGAACGTTTATTGAGTCCTAAATATGCCTCCACGACAATGTTTCTTAAACTATGGGGCGCGATCCCCTTGGGGAGGGGGCGGGATAATCCTACAAGGGGGGCGTGAACATATTGAAAAGTCGAAAACACAAAAGATTATTTTTAAAAAATTATTAATTTACTGAAAGTAAAGAAACAAAATACATTCTGACATAATAAAAAATAAAATACACACATTCACACTGATATAATACACTTATAAATATATCAGTACTGTGCAATGCATTTTATAATTAATTCAACAATACTAAGTTAAGAACAAATTTATCAATTGCTAGTGACCCCATGGGCTTCTATGTACAATTATACGTAAAAATTGACATTGATCTTGATAATTTGTATGGTTTATAATTAATCCCTTAAATGCCGATTAAAAGTTACACGATCTTCCCATTGCCCTCGTTTAACACTTAGGCATGTAGTATAGGCCAGTGTGGTGTATTGGGAGGAAGAGGGGGGAGGGGTAGGAAAGGAGTAAATAAGCAAATCCTTTGAAATAAGTAAATCCTTCACAAACACTGTCAAGGCGATTTAATTGCATTCCAAAGCCTTTGGAATAATTTTATGGAAAACAGTTCACAGAACACATCATACTTCGGAAAGACGCATATATACTTCGGGGCAATTAATGCATTGGTTGAGCTAGACGTTTATATACGCCGGTGGCACTTAAGTGGTTCAAATCGTGTTGTAGGTTTAGCATCAAAGTATAGAATTATTTAATTCATTTCATTGTTATTGTATGGAAGGGAGGTGCGATGAAAATTATGATTGAATGTGGGGTTGCAAATATTGAAAGTTTGAGAAGCACTGCTCAACGACGAAATAAGGAAAAATTCCAACAACTTACGGAGTTTGAACGGTTGAGGATTATCGGCCTTAGAGAAGAAGGATTTTCCTATTGTGCAATAGGAGATCGTGTGCAGCGGAACAGTTCCAAAGCGAAGCGTGTTCGGAGGCAGTGGACCGACGAGCACCGAACAACTCGAAAAACAGGCAGTGGACGATGGAAGGTGATGTCAGCATGCGAAGATCGATACCTGCTCCACATGGTGTTGAATGACCAAACAGCTTCCTCCAGGCGGTTGACAGCACGTTGGTCTACTGTTACAGGTGTACTAATGTCGGCTTCGTAGATTCGTCGACGTCTGCTGCACCATGGATTGGGTGCGAGGGTGCCTTTATACACATGATCTCCCTCACGGCAAACCATAGACGGCTGCGTCTGCAATGGGCTCATGAGAACAAAACCTGGCAAGCTGATTGGCACCAAGTTGTCTTTTCAGATGAGCCACGCTTCAATTTGTAGGACCATGATGGCCGCATTCGTGTTAGACGCTATGTCGATGAACGCTGCCTTCCAGAGTTCGTTATCAAACGATATAGTGGCCTATCACCTGGAGTTATGGTTTAGGGTGCAAATTCGTATCATGGACGATCTAATTTGCTACGAATTGAAGGTATTCAGAATAGCAGCAGATACGTCCGTGAAATTCTAAAGTTCGAAGTCTTTCCCTTCGTTCAAGGCATCCCTGGAGCTATCTTTCAGCAGGATAATGCAAGCCCACATGTTGCAAAGATTTTTCGAGACATCTGCTTCGTCCAATGCATGCAACTTCTTTCTTGGCCTGCTTATTCGCCGGATATGTTGCCCATTGAGCACGTGTAGGATTTAGTTGGTCGGCGTCTCGCTCGTTATCTGCGTCCTGCAACTTCAAGAGACGAACTTTTGCTGCGCATACAAGCAGTATGGAATTATCTTCCATTGCCATGCATTCAAAATCTTTTTGACTCCATGTCACAATGCATAGCAGTACTTATTCCAGTGCGTGGTGGCTACACCAAATACTTATTTCGGACACTTAATATTGCTTTTTTGCTTTGAAAGTTTCGTCATTTTTTGTACTAATACACAAATCGTTCGTATATTAAATTTCATTTAATTCTGATAATTCCTTTATGGTGTTGCATTTTTTACACAAACAGCAGTTTATAATATTATGAGTGAACATAATGAATGAAAAATCTATTGTGAAGCACTAATAATATAACAATTAGTTTTTATGGGGTAATCTTAAAAGGTAAACATTGCTGCAACCCTCGAGTTTCGCCGTTGGGATTTCCCCGAATTTGAGTTTTTTCCCCTTCCTACAAAGCGCTTTTTCTTTAAAACGTATTGAAGGAAACACTTCTTCTTCTCCCCCCCCCCCGCAGAAACGTGAGTTTAGTACAGTTGTCGTTATTTAACAATAATCAAATAATCAAAATAATGAATAATAATACATATTCAATTATTAGCTAACCAAAATAATTAGTATTAAAGATTACTTTAAGGATATATATATATATAATTACTTTAAGGATATATATATATATAATTACTTTAAGGATATAACTCCAAAATTTCATAAAAATCCTATTAAATTTAGAACTATAACAAACGGCTTTAAAACTTATATTACACTTCCGGGTAGAAAGCTACAAAAGGTTATTCAATCCACATTAGACAGTATTGATAATTCGATTATAGTTAAGAATAGCTTGGATATCATTAAGTACATGCAAGATAAAAAAATTACTTCTATTCACACCTATGTCTTTGAAGATTTATTTAATTCCATAGATATTGGGGATATGGTTAAAATTCTCAAAATAGCCTATAACAAATATTCTTTGAATAAAATAATTAAGTATGATAAATATCTTTCAATTATTCATCTAGTACTATATGAAAATTATATTTTTCACAATAACTCTTATTATCAGCAAATTAAAGGTCTTCCACAAGGAGGACCTGCGAGTAACTGTTTAGCCAATATTTATCTGCACTTTTATGAATATGATAACATTAGTATAGATTCTTGTTACTTTTTTAGATACATAGATGACTTAATCATCTTTAGTAATATAGTAAATTTTGTTCCTAGTTTTAAATATTATCCCCTATATTTGAAATTATTAAAAACCAATTATAATAATGACTCTGCAAACTTTTTAGACCTACAATTAATAGTTAAGAATAATATACTAATTAGTAATATTTTTGATAAAAGAGACTCTTTTGATTTTAACATTATTAAAATGCCTTTTTGGGAAAGTAACCTACATCTCTCTCTCTCTCTATTTTTAGAAATATCATCTTAAATTTTATAAAAAGAAATAACGATTTAGTCACAGATAATGATGTTAAGCAAAATAATTTTAAGCTATTCCGCAATAATTGCTTGGAATACAACTATCCAAGTAACTTCATTTTTAAATATATGTCTAAATTATCTCTCTAATTCTCCTTTTCAAAGTTTAAGTATTATTCTTTGTTTTTTTTCTCCTTCTGTTTTTTATTATTTTCAATTTGTTTTAGTTTGCTTTGTTTAATTACAAAAAAACTATCCAGGTGGCGCCACTAATTTTTGCATCTGGTTTTATCAACTTAACACGTCATTTTTAACGATCATTTAGCGTATTGCTCTCGTACGTACAGTTTTTCCCGCTCTCCGGTTATTTGCATTTTTTCATGTAAATTTTTGCTTCATTATTCCTTTTCAAAATTATTTTTATTTGTATTTTGTTAGGATTCATTTCCTTTAATATTTTCTATTATTTTTATTTTATTTTTCTTTTGGTTGCAAATTACACGTGGTTGGTTTTAGGCCTAACTTTTCAATATTGGTATGTTTTCCTGTTATGTATAAAATTTCTGCTGAACAGGGGAAGGTAGGATCCATAAAATATATTTAACCCTAATTTTGCTGGTCCTAATTCAGCAACAGCTTTAGAAATCATAACAGATCTTCATTTTAGTCTATTGACTATTTTGGCTTCTTACATTTTAAAGTTCTAATTCTGTTCCATGTTATACATATGCTTAGTTAATTCTTCTATAATAGACTCTTCCATTATTTTTAAAGTGTGTTTCTTTAAATCTGGTTTGAATCTTCTAGCTTTGTTAGTGATATTATTTTGTATTATCAATTTTATTATGCCATGTATTTCTTTCATTTTATGTTACTATATATATATATATATAATTACTTTAAGGATATATATAATTACATAATATATTTATTAACAAAACAACAACAACAACTACTAATTAGAACGAGATACACACGTTTACACGAACGCGATACATTTAGTGTCAGAATCCAATATTTTGTTTAGTTCTAAAAAGATGCATTCACTCGTTGGGATATTCGAATGCATACGTTCATCTTGCGGCAAGGTTTCCCTCCTAGGCATGAAATATGAGCCAACGGTCATTGTTCTGTATCATTGTTCTGTTCTTGTTCATTTTTGAAATAAACAAAAAAAAATGCGCAGAAAGTAAGACTAGGACATGTAGTACACTAGGTAACAAAAAATGAAACAAATGTGTTACATATACAGTGTATTGCCAAATTCGACGAAAAAATTCAGAGAGGTGATAGTAGGCAGAATGGGGGCGACAATTAAATATCGAATATGGAGTCGTAAACCACCTTTAGTCAGAGTAATTTGGAAAAAAAAAAGTTATGAAGGACTGTTGTAGAGTGGAATGAAAAAGAGTAATAAGAGGTAAGAAATACTTTTATTAGACGTAAGACATGTTTACAATACCAATAATGATTACAGGCTCGAAGTCAGAAGTACAACTGGATTGGTATGTATGCTTCCAATAACCCTTTCGTTCGCTAGTGTCGGCTGTGGTATGACGTACGCGACCTCAACTTCGAAATATACCTGTGACAATCCCTTATCGTTGCTTTTTTTTTACCTCAACCTGTGATGTCCATTGTTAGTATTGTAAAGATGCTTCATTTCACTCTACATCGACCCTTCATAACTGTTTTGTGAATTACTCCAACTGAACGTGGTTTGGAACCCCATGTTCTATGGGTATTTTTCGTCCTCATGCTGTCTACTATCACCCTTCTGAAATTGCCCGTTGAATTCGGAAACATCCTGTGTAGCTAGAGATAAGAGCATCTCTATCTATACAATGATAATTAAGCTATTATCATTGGAGTCTTCCTTAACAGCAACTTTGTTTGAAAATACATGTTTGTAAATAATTGGATTTTTTTTTTCTACTACAACTTATATACGGGTTTTGAATTTTGCCTTAAATTTTTCCAGAAAAACTCCCTCTCGTATTTTACACGGATCGGATTATTTTCGGAAATATATTGCAATCTACATCTCTTTGCGTCAAATGCTTTATAATTAGAGTTAGTCTTTAGTTATATTTTTACTGTTAATGAAATTTATTTCTTAGTTGAAATTATGGAAAATTTCCTCCGTGTAGGTGACATTGAAAAATGAGCTGAATAAAGTGTGTATTAATCACAAAAATTTCATTTTACAATTTTTAGAAATATCAGATACATGCTAATCTCTATGTTCGTCTATTAACAAATTACAGTAGAGCGTCTTTTATCCGAATCAATTGGAACCGGACGCCGTTCGGATACGCGATTGTTCGGATAACTGAAAACCGAATGCGATCCATGCAGTATATGAAACCGGACACTACACGAATATTGAAAATCATCATATGCGGGAAACGTGCTTGAAGAAAAAGAAAAATAGGTTCAAAATCTCACATTTTTACCTTTATTGTGGAAAGTAATCACTTATTTTTCTCTGTACCATTAAACACATTCGTTTTTTCGCTGTGAGTTTTCTGATTCGCTTTAGCAGCAGTACTTGAGTAGGACAGCACGCGGATTGTTGTTCGTATCATTCCATAGCTGTCTCTAACGCAGAAAATGCCTCAGCTTTTGATAGACCCTTGCTACTTTCGTTGTTGTTGTCATCGTCTTCATCCGTTTAATCGTCGACAGGGTCGTATTCTTCTTGCTCGAAAGTCACAACCTCGTCATCATTTAGCATTTGAAATACACAGTCTTCAGCATTGCATTCAGTCCAGGTTTCTACATCAACAAAAGAGCACGTATACACCCCTCACTTGGAAAAATATTCTTGTCAATTTTGGCCTCACGCGAAACAACTGTTCAGCATCGCACTGTTTGAAAACGTATCCGGACTTTGGTTCGGATATTTGACGCTCCGGATAATACACGTTCGGATAAACGACGTTCTA
The DNA here is from genome assembly GCA_019973975.1 of Trichonephila clavata. Classification (NCBI taxonomy): domain Eukaryota; kingdom Metazoa; phylum Arthropoda; class Arachnida; order Araneae; family Nephilidae; genus Trichonephila; species Trichonephila clavata. The sequence continues at coordinate 622,775 of BMAO01030905.1, forward strand.
CTGTAACACTAAAAATTTACCTTTTTTAATGAAACATTTAGTACGATCTGCCGAAATACTTACTTCGATTTGGATCATCTGTGCATCATTGAGTATATTATTGGCCATCCTCTCTCTTTCCTCCGCCTGTCCTATCACGATATTCACGATGGCGTATTCCATAAGGGAGGAGAATACGAATAGTGTGCAAGTGGACATGAAGATATCGATGGCTTTGATGTAGGATACAGGGGGGAGGGACTTCTGCGATTGAGCATGTTGAGTAGCCAAGGTGAGCAGGGAGGTGACGCAGAGGGTCACTCTGGCAGGAACGGCGTCAGCCCTGATCCAAAATGAAATCCATGACATGATCACGATGAGACAGGTTGGAATGTAAGTGTGAAAGAGGTAATAGCCAAGCCGACGTTCCAAGGTGAACTGCACTTCAATGCAGGTAAAGTTACCTACAGAAAGAAAATTTCAATCGTTTATAATATGTTTGTTACAAAATAGGCCAGGGATGGTGAGCCAGTGGCAGGCGTGCCATTAATGGCCCGCGACACAATATTTTGGGCATAGCAGCAATCAAAACGGTTTTCATTTTATTTCAAAATAACAAACTCCACTAAGAAGTATTACGAACAATGGCAAGTGATCGGTCGCAAGGCGGCGGGGAGCCTACTGGTTAGTTATTGTGTTGCACTAGTTAGGTCGTGGACTACAATTGCTAATGATGCAAAGTTTGTCTAGGTATAGCACAGTCAATTTCATTGACACAACTGTATTTTAAAGCTTATCTGTATTATATTTTTAATTTTTAATTGTTACTTAACATGGCTAGTTCAGCAAACGAACGAAAAGTGCAAAACAGTAAGTGTATTAGAGAATTTCAAATTTGGTGAATGTAGAAATACTGCATGATTTTAAAAGCGACAAAGATGTTTGTGTTTTATGTTCTGGAATAGTGGTATGCAGAACATCGTCTGTAAAATGGCATTTTGAAACAAATAACAAATCCTCTTGTCAAAAGTGTACTACAGCAAAAATATTTATTTGCATAGAACCCGTTTGGCAGATAACTCAAATTCAGCATGCATGCTACTAAAAGTAACATGTTACAATCCTCATATAAATTATTTGACATCCAATCTGCAACAACAGAAGTTACACTAATGTTTACTTTATAATTTGAATTACACGTATAACTAAAATATTTACAACTATACAGTGTAAAAGATATTTTTTCGTAGTAAATGAAGAGTTTTGTGTTGTTAGTATTTAGTTTTATTATTTTCCCAATAATATATATATACATATATATACACCGAATAAAATTTATTTGACGGCACGTCTAGACCTCATTAAACAGTACTTTAGAAAAAAAATGCACATTGATTCATAAAGGTTTGCTACCCCTGAAATCGGCCCTTCAACCTGTGTTCGACGTTTCAATTAAACTCATTTAATAAAGGCATGATTGGTTCAAAAACCTACCAAAGAGTATTTTCTCCCTCTCTTAATTGATTTGTGAATACCGTGCGTACTAACACGTATAATCCCCAACCACTAACTCAAAAACACCAATCATTTGGCAAAGTTATCTTGTTTTCTTACGCTGTTGATTCAAAATTTATTATTTATCGTTTACTTTTTTCTGAGCCAAGAAGACTCAAACTACTCATCAAATGGACGTATCATGATCTTATTAGTATTGCCCAACTACGCATGGTAATGTCATTCTTTTATAGAATAAGGGAAAAATCAGCATATAAGAAAGTTTCATTTTTATCAACAGTTCTTTCTTCAGCTAATCATATCATTTCATTTGATTGGATTCTTTTCTTTAATGTCTCTCCCTAAAAATTGTACATATTGGTACACAACAAATGAAATGTAAAGAAATAAAGGAAATATAAATCATTTTTAATTTCCAATTAACTCCTTTATCTCTCTCTGCTTTTGAAAAAACGTAAAAAATATTTAATTACTTTGCTGTGAAATCAGATAAAAACATTGTTTAGACTCGTGGCGTATTATGTTTTTAAAAAACGTATTATCTAATAAAATGTTTATTTTTTTTAGCTAATTGATAGACTCATACACAATCACTTTCTAGCAATGATGATGTGGTCACCTTTATAAGCATTAATTTTTGTCTCAATAATTTCAAAATTATAAATTTATTAATGCGCTCCAAGTTTAATGGATTCAAATACTACAGTTGAACAGCAGTCGTATTAAAAGAAAGTCTAAATTACCCAATTAAAAAATCAATAGCAAATAAATTTCGACTTTTAGATATTTGAATAAAAACTGAAGTAATTAAATAAAGTTATACTTTTGGAAAGTAATTACCACAAACTTTAAGAAATATGGTTTTTTTTTCAGCATAGCCATACAGACTTTTTTTTATATGTTATTATATTCTTTACACTTCCCTCATAATTCCTTTTTGAACAGGAAGAGAGTTATCAGCTGAATTATAGCGACATATGTTTTATTCAAAGTGCGTCAAATATTTTTTTTTATAATTTAGAATAATCCTTCTTGCTTAGTATTAAACTTAATATACTCCTATTTCTTGAGCTATAGATCTTGCTACCAACCAAATTTATTACAACAGCTTTAATACTGAAATTTTATTTGAAGTCAACAACCCTATGACTCTAGGGTTTTGTGGATACATCGTCAAACACTCTCTGTGTAATTGAACCTTAATTACTGATAATGTAAGGTGTAGGAAGAGTAGATTAGGATAGTGAAGAGGGTAGGTGTCAATGTAATCCGCTTTGAAAATAAGAAATCCTCTTAACTGGTCAGTAGATGGGATGAAGGGGAACACAAATAAACTTTCAAAGGAAGGGATGTTTACATTACTCAGCCATGTTATCGATTCTGAGGTGTATGCTGGTGCTGAGTAAATTATGTAAATAAACAAGAGTTAAGTTAGGAAGTAGGAGCTCTATGCGTTATTACCTTATCGTTGTAAAAGACGAGATGCAAATGTAGGAATAGAGTATGTGGTTTTGAGGAAATATTCTTGAAAAATGCAATATAGAGAAAAAGTTGTAATTGTGTAAGGGATAACCTTTTTTACACAGAAAACTGATATTTTTAAGAAGTTACATTTTAATTCAGGTAAAATTATGTAATATATTATTCATTTGGGGAATACGAGCAATTTGAATTTTTTTCCACATAAAGAGTGATTTGTGGAAATAAATTTGTGGATTTCCTTCTCTAGAACATACCATCATTTTCGTCCTTATTTTTTATACTTTTTAATTATTGGCATTTTATTTACTCATTTTCATCAACTTATTGTAATTTTTTAGGAATTTCTTATGAAATATATTGATTTTTAGCCACATGTTTAATTTAGTGATTTATCTCATTTATTAAAATTTTCGCTACTTTTCCGATTTGCCGACGCATGCAATAAAGTCCCAAAAATGATACAACCGATGCTAAATGGAATATTACCACTGGTAATTTCATGCCACCACATTTCGAAACAAGTCGCGGTGTTTTTTTTTATCAGTAACGTCTTTTATTAATACATTAAAAATGGAGGAAAAATCAAAGAAAAGTAACATTTTTCAACATTTTTTTTTTTTGCATGTTGCGTGATTTCACTGATACAGCCCACTTGTCGAGATTTGCGACGGTGAAAAGGAAAATTACCATATTTTCCTAAAGGGCAAATTTAGTTTAAATATAGATTGTGCAAAAGTTTCATTAATTTTTTGTGACTATAAATAGCTTAAAGTATGTTTCTCTTAATATTCGAAAAATTAAAGATATTAACTTAAGATGTAAGTATTAAAAATAAATATGAATTGCATTTCCTAAATACTGATAAAAAAATTTTTTTGCTGTGTTTTTAAAATTCATGTTACTAATGCAAAACAAGCATATTTACTTAATGGGAATCATTAAAAATAACTACTTCTGAGAATTTAAATTTTTTGTACAGTTTATATCAGATTTTAAATATTGTTAAAATTTCTTTTTAGACCATTGGATAAGTTCTAAGTAGGAAATGTATTGATGCACCGAGTATAGTGAAATATGAAGAGTTTTCTGTGAAAAAACCCTTTTATACTACTGACAAGCTCCGTTTAAAATTTCTTACTGTTTTTCTTATTGAACTACATAAAATTATTGGTTTTAAGGGACCTTGGTACGACTTAAGCGAATTTCTAATTTAAGGATTTAAAAAAAATTTTTGGTTGCCTCCGTGTGTACACTATGTAAAATAAATTTTTGCTCAAAATTTTATAAAAAGCTAGCCATTCAATTTCTTAAGGAAAAAAACTTAAAATCTCAGAAGTGATTTTAAAATTCTCCTCCTCCTACAAAAATTTACGTACACACGAGAAATTTGATTTACAAGTACGTCAAACTATGTGTAACAAAAGTTGGTATGTGTTTTGCGATAGCATGTTTGGTGTTTGTATAATATTTCTTTTTATGAATGCTTATTGAAAATTCCTTTGCAGTGATTCAGAATGCATACCAACTTTTGTTACATTTACTATTAGCAATAGGTAAAAAAAAATCAAAGCATTGAGCACAATAGAAAAAAAAATCTTACCATTTTAAATGAAGACGAACTATTTATTTTACACTTGTGTGAGATAAGTAAGTTTAAAGTTTTGATTTGCTATAGGGATGTGAATAAAAACAAAGGTAAAGTCTATCATTTGTCTACGTTTTTCTTAAGTTTAGAGCTTTAAAATTTCGTTAAATTATAGAAAAGTATATAAAGAATAATTAGATATAAATAAAATAGAATAAGATAGAATAAGCTAAAAAAAATTAGATTTCAATTTTTGGCCGATTTTTGTCAATTGAATCGTATTGTGTCCACTTAAAGAATTTCAATACATATGTAATTGAATCTACGTTCAATGTCGAGATTCCGAAAGTGAATTTGAAAACACCAATGTATAAATATAGTTGCTTGCAGGTAAATAATTGAAAGAATTTTATTTACATTTTATTAACTATAGTCACGATAGAATAGTCTTAGCCACAGTAGTACTAGAGCAAACTCCTGGCCTTAGGAACCAGGATTGCAGGTTTAAACAAAGTTTTCCGGCCAGAAAACCTTCACTTGAAATTGCCAATACTCTGGGCCATAGAGAAAGCAAGAATTTTCTAGAGAAGAGTTTAACTATTTTTATAAATAAAACCATAATCTATTAATGTAAAACGATAATATTATAGCCTATAATAATTACTAAAATATTTTAAAATCAAAGCTAAAACAATTAAATAAAGACTTATCACGTGAGTACATCAAAAAACATTTTCCCGGGCAATAGAAAGGTCATAACAGTAACGCATAAAGTTTTGATAAAATAACATTAAGACTATATACAGGGTGTCCAGCCTTAATGTGACCCAATAGCTAATTCCCGAACCGTTCGGTTTAGACATGTACTTCCAATTTGAAAAATGTTTTAAAAAAGGTAAGGAATGTTTTTACGTCATTTTCGAACCAAAAAGCCTATTTCGAAAAAAATTACAAAAATTAAATTTTTATACGGTCCCCATGTCCTATCACTTATATTAAGGAAAAGATGCAGTTCACAAAAACAAAGTAAACACAAAAAGTTTCATTTTATTACGATAAAAACTGACCGAGTTATGCCTACATAAAATTGAAGCATCTGAATTGCTCAGAAAAGGGGGTCGTATATACATTGAGTTTAGGGAACAGTAATTCACTATCTACAGAAAGAGCAAAAGAAAAACATCATAGTAAATTGAAACATCGTTTTAAACATCATAGATTGACAATTTGTATTGCTGTATGGCAAACAATAAAAGTTAAATTAAAGAAATACAATTTGTACCGAAAAGATTAAAACAACTTATTTTAACAAATAGCAGCAAAAGAATACAGGATTTGCCGTTCAAATTATAGCATTATGTAGAATGATGCGCCAATCATGAATCAGGGGCTTTATTATATCAGAATGACCAAATTAACTTAAATAATGTTCAAAATTACTGTCTTTTTTTCGCAGAATTGCAGTATCGAACCCGAGTCAGAACCTCCGCCTGTAGCTTCTGCATCATAGTTGGTGTCACAGACCTGCATGCTATGCTGATTCGATTGAGTAAATCTGATTTACTCGTGGATTCAAGTTTGTACACTTTGCTTTTTAGGAAGCCCCAGAGAAAGAAATCTAGAGGACTTAGGAAACTTCATCTTCTAAAAAATCGGCTAATGGTCCAGATAAAATTTCCGTGTATGATTCTGATGTTAAAGGTCCATCGAAATACATTGGGCCAATTAAGGTGCTCTTCCATATTCCGCACCACACATTCACCGACCGATGCACTTGGCGGCGATTCAGTCGTATTAGATGTGGGTTTTTGAGGGACCAATAGTGCGTATTCTGCGTATTAATAGTGCCTTGCCTCAAGAACTGGCATTCATCCGACCACAAAATTTCATTAAAAAAATCTGGATTTTCATCCAGTGTATTTAACACGAAATTGCAAAAACCAAACGACGCTCCTGGTCTCCGGGCATTAGTTCCTGCGCCAGGACTGAACGATAAGGAAATGCACCGTACGTATATAATATTTTCCACAACGTCGATTTTGAGTAGGAACAAGCCTTGCTAACATCCCGCACACTACTTTCAGGATGAACCAGGGCATATCCTAGAACATCCTCAGCGGGTATCCGCAAGCTTGAAGATGTGGCACGAGACAAAAGAATACGTCTATGACAACTCCCGGTTTTATACAGCACGGACAATTGTACAATAAGATGGATTTCTTCGACCGGGAAATTTAATTGTATAAAGTCTTGCCGCCTCTCTTTTATTTCGATTACACTGCCCATTCAACAGTACCATTTCGTAGTATTCTTCATTTGTATACATCTCGTTCTCTTGTACTAGAATTCGTAATATTGCAATTTCTAGCGACTACACAACATATTTTTAATATTCACCATAATCACTACCGCAGCAAATAAGCCTATTTTTTTTTTGGAACTGCTTTTGAAAAGTTTTCTTCGTCCAAAATATTTTATTTTGTCTGTATTTTACACGTACAGAATAAATTATATATCTTAAGTACTCAATTGTTGTATTATTAACGTAATTTATATACTTTTAAATTTAAAAACGATTTACGTAAGAGTGACGTGCAAGAGCAAAAGTTTCCTTACAGAGATCCAATTAATTTCACTTTGGAGACGGCCCCTAACTAGCTTCTTGAAAACGGCCGGGAAAATTGAGGAAATATACGATTTTCAAAGTTCCATAACTCGGCCAGTTTTTATCGCAATAAAATGAAACTTTTTGTGTTTACTTTGTTTTTGTGTACTGCATCTTTTCCTAAATATAAGTGATAGGACCTGGGGACCCTATAAAAATTTAATTTTTGTAATTTTTTTCTAATTAGGCTTTTTGGTTCGAAACGCACGTAAAAACATTCCTAACCTTTTTTTAAATATTTTTCAAATTGGAAGTACATGTCTAAACCGAACGGTTCGGGAATTAGCTATTGGGTCACATTAAGGCTGGACACATTTAAAAAACTCTAAATTGTGTTTTAAAATTTATGGAAAATAAAAGTACCACTCAGACATATACAATTAATTTTAAATAAAATATAATATTGTTAATTTACTTAGCTTGAGGCGCCCTCTATCGATTAACTGTACAACTAATAGCATATTTTTTATTTAACTGTTAGGTAACTTTTTATAAAGTTAGCAGGGTACATGTTCCATACAATGTTTAATAAAGTTATTAAAATTTAAATATATATTAAATTTATCACTAACTAATACACGTTATTACGATAAATATTATTGAAAATAATATTCACTGTTTAATTAACATAAAATTTATAAATAGAATACTTGTAGAATACAATGTATGTGTGAAACTTTTCAGTTGCATATCCGATGAGACTTTGGTTTTCCTTACCTGTAGAATATTCTTGCATGCAATCCCCAAGTTTTGTATCTACTAAAATATGTTGAGGAAGCTCAATAGTTGGTTCTACTACTAATGGAACTTGAGATTCCCAATCGAAGATGAGATCGTCAGTAGTGTAAGACACTAGAAAAGGCAAAATGCTAGGGTACAGAAAGTAGGAAATGAAATGTTTTTCAAATCAATAACGAAGCTTAAGCTTCTGTTTCTAAGTCTAAAAAATAAGTAAATACCTGTAAATAATATTTATTAATCATCAATTTTTGCGTTAAACAGTAATAAATTGTTTCTTAGATTATCTAATTTACATGACACCCCATTAAAAGTATATTTTCATATACATATATACGCAATTTAAAAGCTTCTTTACGTTAAATGAAGTATGAGTGCAAAACCACTTTAAAAAGAATGAGCTGTATGTTACTTACAGCTCTCCATTTTCAAGGAACACGTCTGTGTGTCGTGTGGATAAGCTTCAAATTTCATCGCGCATGAGAGCTCCAAGGTTAACCTAAAACAACATGAATAAAAGTAATATTCTTTATTCCATTAAAATATTTTCATAACTGAAATCTGCATTTAAAATTCATAGATAGAAAAATCTACAAATATTTGTATACCGTAAAATCCGGCATAATACGCGTACTTTGAACACAAAAAATAAGATCGAAATTTAAGGTGCGCTTTGTACGCCGGGTATAAAAACGATAACTAAAAATAACAAAAGATATGAGCATAAGAAAAAAATTTTACTTCTACATGTATCAAAATGCTGTTTATTTAAAAGTAATTACTAGATGTATGAACTAAAAGAGAGATAGTTGCCGTTCTAGAAGAAAACTATTTTGTCAAGAAAATGGAATAATACTTCAAATAATTGACTTCAAAACGTAAGAGAAATGTGTACTAATATTTCAGATTTCTTCGTAAAAAACGGAGTGAAACTTATACGGTGATTATACCTAAAAATTAAAAAAAATTAGCTAGAAAATATAGGTGCTGTTATACACCAGATTTTACGGTAATTCAAAACAATAACTAAATGGAACTAAAGAATCATGCTTGATGAGAAGATATCTGATTTAGCTGAGATACATTCAAAGCATTTTAAATGACTTAGCTTCTGTGTTCTAAAAGTCAAATATAAGCAGAAGAAAAGCAGAAAGCGATGGTTTGTTCGTTCCTAAGAAGTCCAAAATGATCCGTGGCTGTTAACAATGAGCATTTCAATTACATTTATTGAATATGTTGTGTGACGCAAATGAAGTAATAACAATCATTTAAACAGCCATAAAAGTTTTTCGTGTGTGTATGGTTTACTAATAAACAAGAAAATAAATATGTTAAGGAGTGTTTAAGCATACAAAATGTGATAATTAGGTTTCCGGACGGCGCATGCCCTACCATAAGACTTGATGTGAAGGAGTAGTAGGAAAGGAATATAGTTAACCTTGATCCTTTTGATGCTTCAGTTTGTTTTTCATCCTTGTTTGAGTAAGTTGTTGTTGTGTCGATAAACCTGAAATTTCTTGTGGAGTTGGAAAAAGAAATTTCAACTGAATGTTTTAAATTATTAAAGAAGGTGTTTCGTGAGATAAACCGCAAGTCACATAACCATATTTTTGAATAGAGTGCAACTAATTTTCGGAAGATCGAGCGGTTGTTGAGGATGATGATCGTTCTGGTCAATCTGTGACATCAAAAACCCATGACAACATTGAAGAAATTAAGGAAATCGTGCGTAAAGATCGACATTTGAGTGTTGGGATAAAGTCAGATAATACGCACATTGGCAGAGGCAAATTAAGAAAGTTTGCGCAAAACTGGTACTGAAAAACTGGTACTGGTTTTTTCTATTCTATTTTTACTCCTTCTACATGCTTCTTATTAGTCTGAGTTTAATTAGGAAAAATGAATACTTCAAACTCTAAATCTTGATTTACACTAAACATGCAATGCTCAAAGATTAAATAAATTAACAGAAACTTAATATCAAAACTTATCATTTATTCTCCCCGCACGTACTTTATTTTCTATGCTTACCACTTAGTGCGAATAAAACAACTTCTGGAAGAAAATAATTATTTTTGTTCTTTTTTAAGTGGAATTATTTTATATTTTAGATAACATTTTAAGTCTCAGTATACTTTTTAGTTTTAAAAGGAATTAATGATATTGCTGTAACATTTAAAATATATAAATTTGAATAGGTTCAAAAAGTTTCATCTTAATTATTATCAAAGGAAAGTCATATTTCACTAAAGGGACTTGGGGATTCAAAAATTTATTTTAAATCTATTATTATTGTCTTTATTTTAATGTTTAATAATATTTGTGATATAAATCTGCGAAAAAGCCTCAACATGAACAATAATTTGAAACACATGATGTATTTACCATTGTTTTTAATTAAATATATTCGTACAAAGCATACTAAAAATTTTTTCCAACATCTAAATTCCTAACTCCCCTTTTTGATTTAATGTTATTTATTATCTGATATTTTTACCTTGCAAAATTTGTCAACAAAATCATCTAAATAGGATAAACCTACTTGACCATATAAAGAATGGTTTTGTCACTGTATAGCCATATGTAGTGGTTAGGGATGGTCATCTCCTGGAAAGTTACACGTTTGGCATTTTTGAAGAAAGAATCTGGTCGCCACATTTTCTTGAGCCAACTGATGGGAAGAAGACGGTACTTTGATGTCATGTTTTCGGGTAATTGCAATCTGTCGTCCTTCCAGCTCTGCGACATGAAAATGTCTGCTACATACGTCTAAAGAAAGAACACAACAGTTTTTTGAAATATATTCACTGCTTATATAAATAATACAAATATATACCCAAGTAATTAAAATTACTTCCATATTTGCATTAAACCCTGAGTTTAATCAAACAAAACTTCCGAATTTTTCGTAGTTTCAATATTCTTAATTCACATTAGAAATTTTTGTTTCCTAGATCTTATAATTTTATGTTCCTAGATCCACGAAAAAATCATATGATTTTTATATTATTGCAGTAATATAACTTTAAAAATAAATATTCATTACAGACAATCATTGATAAATAGCGTCGTTGCTGTTGTAATGAATATATATATATATATATATATATAAATGATGTACAATTTATAGTAATACAAAATTACTTAGCAAAATTATTTAATATTACATAATTGAAAATATCTGATAAATTTTCAATAAAAATTTTATATTTTATAATATTTAAAAATATAAATACCATGTTAAAACATTTATCGAATAGCCATCCAAATTTCGAGGCAATATTTATTAACATTAATATTCTTTTTTTTATTTTTCAAAAACAATGTTCAATTCCTAAAACACTTATGTGAAGGAAGCGTGGGCCTCGTAAAATATTTAACGAGCATTTGACGAGATGGTCTACACATTTTTAGGGGGAGATAAACGGATGTTAGCTACCAGCAAGTGATGCACAAAGCAAGAACAAAACGTTGTTGAGAAGGGTTGGAATTGCTCTTTATCGCGATTGCTTAACATAAAAGCATACGAGCATTATTCGAGAAAGTTTTTGAATTTGAAAGAGGACAAATTATTGCATTCAAGAAAAGCGTATAATCCTTTCGAAAAATCGGTGATAGTGTTGGACGTAACCAAGCAACAATGAGGCGGATATATAATCGAGATGCAGGAAGGAGTTGAATTCCCACACCTATTGCGTCTGCCTCAACTTAGCATTTCATATGACAGGATTATTGTGTGTGTATAACAGTAATGGATTAGTCTTCTGCCTCAGGACCCATATCGCAACAAATACAGTTCCGTTACATAACAATCGATTTCCACGCATACAATTCGACGTTGTTTGCAGTACACGAACATTCCTCAGTTCTCCGTAAGTCACCAATTGCTGCGATTACTTTTCCCTCAAAACTGAATCATTTATGTTTGCCATGGGGAGTAAGAAGGGATAACGGAATGGCACGACATTGTTCTCAGAGATGAATCATGCATTTTCTTACAACACCATGGTAAGATAAATCAGTCTCGAGACTACGTGGAGAGTGGTTGTTTCACTTTTTCTTTATATATTTCTGACCTGTCTTTGACATAATATTTTGGTCCGGGTGGTGTTGGTCTGAATTCCCTTACCTTCATACCTATTTTCTGTGCAATTTATCTATGGGTGTGGAACCTGTTCCTTTCTCGTACCTACTAAACATGCCTTCGGCAAAATTTCAACAACATAATGCATCATCACAGGCAGAAATACTAGCACACAATTTTCAGTATTTCTTCACGTACCAGGTTGCATTGTTACATGTTGTCTCCTGATCTGTGTCTTCTATAGATCGTTTGATTAGTAATTGTATTTGCGTGACCCTGCGAGAAACCACTTGTTACTACACCAGATTAATGTGTAGATGCATTATGTGCTGTTATAACACATCCAACAAACCATTTATTCAATTTTGATGTTAGTGACAGCAAATAATATCAATTGTAGCCTCAAAAGGTTGAACACTTTCAAGCACTTTTTGATTGTTCGTAAGTTGTATCTCTAATAATTTTACCGTTGTTCTCTCTTGTCACACTTGGTGCTGTAATTTGATGGGCTGTAGTGTAGCAAGATAATTAAAACTGTTTTGATATTGTGGATGAAACATTTCAATGTTTGTAAGCCTTTATTAAGAAGAAAATTATTCACTCGTTCAAAAGAAAATAAATCCGTCGTCCCCAATTTTGAATTCATAATATTCATCTTTATTAAATTTTTGAAGTAATTATCTTAATACAAACTTTTTGACCTTGGAAATCTAGACGTTGCTATAAAAAAAAAAGATATACATATATTATATAGCTTGGAGAAGAAGCGCCATTTTTATCATTGTTCTTGTACCTAAGCTTTTCTAAACATTAATTAAACTTATTTGTGAGAATCCTCACATTAAAAAAATGTTTAAGTGAATCAAAAGTAAGCTTTTGGGTTCAGCAATACGGATGTAAGTTAATGAGTTCATATTTTTGTATATGCATAGTGTACAGTTCTGTAACTTATTTGTGTTTCAAATGCAAATTTTTCATTATTATGATATAGATAGAAAGTAAAGGCATTAGAAAATGCAAGTAAATATCTCACCATGGACCCTTCATCTATAGAATCAATGCTCAACACCGTAACATGGAATCGAACAATTGTTGGTGTTCTTTCTAAAAAAGACAGGAAAGTATTTAGAAAACACACATTTATTTATAACTTGCTATATATATTATTCCATTCAAATATAATACTTTATTTTAAAAATTGTTATTTCTCTAGACAATACACATATATAAATGTTACTTTTTTGAGAAAAAAACGCTTTTAACAACTAAAAAGTTTAACAGAAGAATAAAGGAACTGCTATAGGAAATTCTATTTCTTATAAATCCTTTCACATTTGTTTTTTTCCGAAGAACATACTCAAACAGAAAAGTTCAAATCTTTAAAATCGATTTCAGCGTGCTGAGAATGCTAATGGACAGCAGCTTGATGGAGTAAATGATATTGGACTTTATTAGCATAGTATAAGGTAAAAATACTAAATACAGTTAGACCCCTGTTTAACGAATTCATCGAGGCAAATTTTTTGAACTTACCTTTAGAAATTTCTTTTGTAAACTATTACACAAAACATATACATAGCTACAAATTACAAACTTTTTTTTCAAAGATGAAAAATTCTGTTAGCGAATTATTACGCACCAGTTAATTGAAAATTTTAAAATATACTGTTTAATATATATATGTTTTAACAGTCTTTTTGACTCCTAATTCGAAAAAGTTCTTTTTCAACTTTATGCAGAAAAGAAAATACTGCATCATTTACATCCTACTGTATAAAATATGTTTCACAGTTTCTAAACTATCAAGAGATTAAAAAATATAACAGTTTTAGTAAGAGGTTCATTTTCACTTTTTATATCAAAGCGCTATTCATTGGCTTCAACAAATCAATATTTTCATATTAATAAGTAAAATTGTGTTTTGAATGCAACGATAAAGGAAAAAAGTTATTGCAATGGGATGGAAGCAAAATCGGGTTTAATAATTTTGAAATACTTGAATTCACACATGAATTGTTTTTCCTTTTAGTTAGCTCTATTTTTTTCTATTGTATTTTCTATTTATATGAGAGAGAGAGAGAAGTCTGTATAATTTTAAAAGAAGCAAAAATAAACTTGTTGGAGGTATCTTTAAAATGTTTAATTATATTGCTCCATTTCGATGCATATATGAATGAAGTGAAAAATAGTATCGTGATTCAGATTTTTTTAAGTATAATGGCAGCCTGAAGTATTAAATATATATATATATATCTGAACAAATATTAAACATACAATCAGTTCTTGTTTCATTAATAAGTAATAAATTTCTAATTCAAATCTTTGTAGACTGAGAAATTTTCCTGTTTTTTTTATTACGGAGCTATCTTTCCCATTTACCAAGTTTTCATTCATTTCCTTTCTTCATTCATTAAAAAGTCATTTACATCAATAGCTGCATAAAAGTGGAAGAGTAATAGAAATTTTTTAAAAATGTTTATTTGATGGAATAAACGAACGTATAGGAAAAGAGTAACTGAACATAGTTTAACCCGTTACCGCCCAGTGATCTATTTATGGATCACCTCCCACTCAGAACTCTCAGTGAAAACGATATCTTTTAATCACTTCGTATTGTCATTGGCTGGTTTCCTTACACATGTGGCCACACTCCCAAACGAGATTTGAAGCATTCTTTCCCACAGCAGTCCAGCAGCTAGCGTCTGATGTTCTCCAATTTGAAGCTTCAAAGTGCAGCTTTCGATTTTGTATCCAACAGAAAAAAACTTTAAAGTAAATTATTCTTTTTTTTTTTAGTTTTACATTTTCAATACCTCTTTAATTATTCTGGCTCATTTATATTACAAAAATAACTGTTTTTATTATTAAAATGTAAGTTTAAACATGCTGATCTATAAATAGATCGCTGGGCGTTAGTGGTAACTAATATAAATTTTTTCCAGAAAGTCTCGGCTTAAAGTGTTTCCCACCACCGAAGAAGCGTTAGAATATATGTTTTCTAAGGAAATAGAGTCTGATATAATTGCTTTACTGCCTGATGTGGATGAGTTAACTGACGAAGATTATTTTGATGATGATGAAATGATTACTCAATATCTGTCAGGTAATGTAGAAATTTGTGTACCCATGGAAGAAATATAAAAAGTATAAAAGACATCCGAAGATATATCGCTGTTGCGTACCTCAAACGGGGAACTAATTCCAAGAAAGGCATTGGAAGACCTCAGATGATGTCATCAAGATCAAACGTAATAGACTCTGTGCGTTTAGTTAGAAAAGACCATGTTATAGGAAAAAGACAAAACCAAAGAAGATGCCAGTTTCAAAAATGTAAGTTCTTACATTTTGTAGAAAATGTATTGTAACCCTTTGTCTGAAATGTTTTCCATTATATCACACTTAACTTTTACAAATTGGCTGTATAGAATTGTAACTAAGTAAGTCTAGATCAGTAAAATAACATTTTCTTTTTTAAATCTCATTAGTTGTTTTTAAATTCACAAAAGTTACATCCCCCCCCCTTAAATTTGTAATTTTTTAAATATAAAACCACAGGAAAATTACTTGGTATTTTACTACCATAAGCGCCCAGCGATCTATTTATAGATCACCTATTATCTCGGCTGCTAATTACGGAAAATGGATACAACTTCATAATTATTCTATTTATAATACATGAAATATAATTTAAGAATATTTTGAAAAATTTCGATTTTAAAATAATGGGTTAAGCAGCAAAAATATGAACCAATTCTGCGAGAAAAAAATATAATCATATATTGAAAAAATTTGCTCAGAAATTCATAACTTTATGCATCATGAAATCTTATTTTCAAATTTTCAAATAATTTTTAATGATTTTATAAATCTGACTCTAATTGTAATTCTGATCTTTTCTTTCAGTCACATTTCAGATATAGTTTTTGTTTTTTAAATATTCTAATATATTAATTATTATTTTTTATATACGAGTAAATATACCTTTTGTAAATTTAAAAAAGAATAAGGTTTAAAACATGCTTAAACTTGGACTTTATTGCTACCCTTTCTCCTTGAAAATAATTCATGCAAATTAAATTCGACGGATTTAGATATTTCGAAATATTGGATCCCGCTTTTGTTAATCCGATCAAATAGAGCTGACAAATATTTCGCAATTAATTTATTTATAATGCGTTGGTTACCGAACATATGTTTGGGCAACCCTTCCATTGGCAACCGCAATGCAGATAATATCCTGACAACTTGTCGTCATAGAGGATAATTTTCGTATGCTTTGTACTAAGAATTAAGTTTGTGGTATTACTTGTGGAAGCTTCAAACCTGTGATATGCTGTTAGAGGAATTAAATTTGCTTAGATTAAGAATGTGAATTAAGTGATAGCAATCGAAAGCTTGCATTACACTGGAAGGAAAATGCCACTAGCTAAATGATAAAATGTGTTATCGTCTTAAGCTGGTATTAAGTTTTGGGGTGATATTAAAATAATTTAAATTCGGTATAAATTTTGAATCATTTAAAAAAAAATGTTTTACATAAGAAGATATTAATAGATACAACAGAGGATGCGCCCCAACAGCATCTGTAAAATTTCATAGTAATTCATTCCAAGCGATTAAAATTTCCATTCTCAATACAATTTTTTTACAGTTTTGCAGCTTATTTTTTCAAAATGGATAAAACCTGCCATTGATTAATTTTCAAAAAATGTAGGAAAACTCGTTTTAATTTGAATTTGTATTATCAATGTATCATTTTAGTAATAAATATTTTCATTTAAAATTATTTTACGTTATGTTGGTTAAACACAAATTGTTTTCGTCTACTTTTCTGTCTCTTGCATTCTTCCTAATTGTAAAGAAACACAAAATATCTTGGGGGGGGGGGGGGTCAGAATACTGTTTGCTCTATCCAAAATAGCCCAGAGCTAAAATAATGTTTGCTACCTTTCTTTATTTTTAGTGGAATCATATTTACCTTCAATCCGAATTAATTTATTATCATAGTGCAGTTTTGCATTTGTTAGAGTGTTTGTTTTTCTTAAAATTTTTCCACTGCCAGATGACTATTGAGGACAAAACCCTGGTGATTTTTAGAGCTTTTTATTTCACATAAACATTTTAATCAACATCTGATATAACTGTGTTACAAATAAATACACACGGATGATGCGTTTTCATTTCTGACAACTTATATTTGGTTAGAAAAATTTGAAACTAATGATTGGACCAATCGTCTTATTCTTAAGTTAACTTGAAATAAAGAAAGTGGAACATTATATATTGTAAATAAATAAATTAAGATAAGCGATTCATGAAATAAATAGCCATCAACAAAGAATAAAAAGTTTCCAAAATTTATTCCGAAACCGTTTGAGGTATTTGTTGCTTCTATTTCTCATAGTATAATTTTGCAGATTTATAAAGAAAAATTATTACAAGAAAATATTTAAAACAGTGCTTATAAAACTTTCAGTATTTACGACCCAGTATACAATCAGAAATTTTATCACGTCCCCTTCCCATACAATAATAATTGTTGAGTGCAGTAATGATGTACATTGATGCTAAAGCTACCATATTTTGATTATAAACAGTACAAATTATAAGGATAAGTATTATATATTATACATGTTACTTTTAAGTAATAAATATTTTAAGTAAGTTAAGTAAGCTTTAAATAATAAGATAAGTATTATGTTAAATTTCTTTTCTAATTCTTAACTTAACTGTTTAATCTAAATTAAACAGATTGCAACAAACATGCAACGTGTGTTTTATTTTTTATTGTGTCAGAATGTATTTTGTTTTGCTCCCTTCCAGTAAATTTTTAAATAATTTTTTTAAATAATTTTTTTATTTTCTAATTTTTGATAAGTTTTCGCCCCCTCGTAGGATTATCACTCCTCCACAAAACGGTGTGAGCCTCACAGTTTGAGAATTCTTGATTTAAACAATACAAATAATTCTCACTTATAAATTATTTTCTTTAAAAACCAATCTCGTCATATATGTTTAACAATAATTTTTTAAAAACTGTTTGTAAAGTTGCAACAGTAAAAAGCAAATATCCCAGATTTCAATATTATCATAAGAGTACATAAAGGGGAAATGCATTGCCAGGGATTTCATTCGTACTGAAATGATTCATGCAACATTTTCTTGACATGATTTATGGTTACGCACCGAGAATCAACAGAATCTGAATGTGTAATGCTATTTGTAGTAGACTTATGGGATATTCTATGCCGGAAATGCTTTAGAAATTCAACAATATTCGATAAGCGATGTCAAGAGTGTATTGGGAAAATATAATTTTAAGCACTACATTTCATCAATTACAAAGGAATGTAAAAATGACTTTGTTTACTTTTGATTGCTTGTTGCAGTCACTTGCAACTTCAATACTACGTTAAATGCAACACTTGAACAAAATAATAGCACCGAATTCTCGTTTCGCGTGAATCACTATTTTGTCTACTGTAATCGCGATAATCGTATCAAAGTTTGGTTTCATGATTGTTTATTAAAATCGAATTACTAAGCATTAATACACGACCGCGTTACTACAAGAGGTTCAAATGACGATTCCAATTTTGAACTACACTCAACTATAAAGGACGACATGAGTTGGAACCCTAATCTCCAAACATTCACACCCTATCAAAATGAGGATTATAAGCCTCGACAGGTTTAACGTGCATCAAACCTTTTTCACATTGGATCGTTAGCGGTAACAAGGCTTGAATCCTCGACTCGACCGAGACTGCCGTTTGTGAGTTCACAACAATGACCACAGTTGTCAGACTTATTGTACATTATATTTTAGTTCATGTGTTTAATAAATTTAACGTAAAATCTCTTGTCCCACGTAGCTTTACATTTCTGATACATGCATTTTTCACGTTACATAGTTGTTGCTAATTTAATAATTTTAAGATTAGTAAATAATAAGCATTCAATTAATATTTCATTGTACTAGTAAGATAAAGATATAATGATGTTTATCATTGGTAAACATAGTGACAAATACTTTCATGCAATTTTAATTATTAGATGTCAAATAAAAAAGATAACCTTATAGATTTCTATGTTTATACATACATTGTTGATTATTCTTTTTTTGACATCGAACTCAGAAACAACACAAAAATACTATGTTTGTTTATGAGATTGGAGTTTAGAAGTAAATTCATTATATATATAAATTATATTTTTTAAAATTTATTCTGCAAATATTTCAGTCTATAACATAGTCTGAGAAAGACGGAACAAAAATACATTTTTGTTGTTGTCTTTTCAAACGAATTTATTTACTCAATATTTAGAGAAGGGAAAGTATTGTTTTTAGTGTGTTACTTCTTGAAAAATGCTTTAAAAAAGAGATTGTTCTTTTACTAGAGCAATATACTTCGTCTATCATTGAAAATATTACTCTTTGGATATATTTGAAATTATTATTATATATATACGGTGCTATACCTATTTTAATTTCAGTTGAACTTATAATATTATTAAAGCATAAAAATACGAGAATAATTAGGGATAAACATGAATCATGCACAAATATGAACCAATGCTGTTTTTTGTTTTGTGAGAAGCTATATGAAAAAAACGTTAATTTTTTAGCAGTTATTTATTATGACAATATTGTGTTTTGTTATTAAATAAAAACTGTAGACTACACTAAATATATCTTAAGGAAAGTGTGCAGTGACACTTCTTAAAAATTTCATTTTAAATTATTATAAAAATCCGCTGTATTTTATGTACATTTATGATTTATTGCATTATTAGAAACATAAATATTTCATGAAATGAAATTTATAATTTTTCAGTTCCAAAAGAATTTAAGGAAATCTAAAAATTTTTTTGTATATTATGTTGTGATGTTTTTATTTCAAAACTTATTTATTTATGGTTATGATGGTAAAAGATCGGAAAGAAAAAGTCAAATTACAAAAGTTTAAAATTACAAGTCTGATAAAATCAGAAAAAGAAGGGAAAAAACCCAGTGTCTCTTACCATTTACTTTAGGAGGCTGCAAGTTATCATATTCTTTTGGAGTTGGTGGTAAAATGGTGTTAAAATCTAAGCTCTGCAATCTAAAAGAAATAAAATAAGAATTTCAACGTTTTTTAAAAAAAAATATTGAGCACAAACTACTCTGTTTTTGTGAACGTCCCAGTAAATTGAAATTAAAAATAATAAGCATACATCTACACTTCTATAAGCATGTGATATAATATATTAGTTAAATATTGTATAAATTCAAAAATGATCTTGTAATTTTGTACAAATATTCCTGAAAATGCTCTTTAAATTCATCTTTGTATAAAATGTTTATTTAATCAAGATAAAATGTTGAAAAATAAATAAATGTATTAGGGTAATTTTTTCTCACATTTTTACCGTAAATGCATATACACAAATTAGACACACGTGCATAAGCACAATAAACAATTAATATAAAATAAGTCAATTCCTACTTAAATAAACAAAAAAATTTATTTTAGTAACTTTTTATTAAATAGTTGCAATTAATATATATAAATATGTATGCACAGTGGTCGCCAAATTGTGGACACTTTTTAAAATTTTTATGTTTTTTAAGTTTGTATGCTTATAGAAAATGTCGCAATGCACAAAATGCCAAGTATTTTATATCATTTTAAAGATAATTCGATACTAAATTCAATACAAAAAAACAAAGTTAAAATATTTGCAACTAATAAAAAGTTATTCTGCGATAACCATCGATATACAATAAATACTCAAGAGATTGCAGTGAGTTATCAGTGCTTAGTGGGGCAGCCTTTATTTTGTATTACAGCTTCCTATGAATGTTTCATTGAGCTAAAAAAATTGTTTTAAGCTCTTCCTTTGTTATTACACGATGACAGGAAACATTTATATCCTCAATTAGTACCTTTTTATTTTATAGGTACCTCATTCAGACAAGAGTCTTCAAACGGTGCAAAAAGTTTTTCATACGATTGAGGTCAAGACTGTGTAATGAGCAGGACAACCACTCAAATGATCTTAGAACGATTCCAGTCTTTCTATAACTTTACTGTGATGCAAGAAGCAGAATCTTACTGAAAAATAAATGAAACATTGTTAGTAAATAGAACCCTGATGGAAGGTAGAACTTTGGATTCTAGAATGGTTACAATTTATTTTCTGATACTCAGTGTCCCATCAATGATATGAAGACGACCAATACCATCTGCTTATATGCATAACGAAATTATAAAATATGTGGGTACTTCACAATCTCCTGGATGTACTCAGCGCTTAGCTTTTCTCGTTTTCTTTTCCTTACATATTTTTGGCCATCACTACCGAATAGCGACTTCTTAGTTTCATCCCCCCCTATAACTTGTGACTACTAACCATTTGTCCAATTAATGTGTTCCTTTGACCACTGTAGTCTTTTTTAGGGCTGCTGTAAATTGAGATAAGGCTTTTTTAGTGGAATTCTACATCGTAGTCGAACATCTGCTAATGTTTTCCTGATTGTTTTTGAACTGACAGAAACAGTAGCATCATTCAAATAACTTCTGACGGCCGTTTATTTCATTCTTCTGTATTGGAGACACAATAACTTTGTACTTCTGTCATTAACAGATGTGGTGTACCTTTTGCTGCTTTTTCCTACTTTTTTTATTTAATTTGTCTCCTGATATCATAAACAAAACTTTCAGTCTCCAGATGTAGCTACTGAACCACCCACCTATCTTGCAATTTTAACAAAGGAAAGACCACTTTCTCGTCTCACCTCTCTTTCTAGGTGTCCAATCTACCCTTTTATTTGATGTCATTGCTTCTTGACTAAATATCATTGTTGTCCTGGCAAGGAAACAGTCCTGACCTCAATCCTATCGAAAAATTGTTGCACCGTTTGAAAACTCTTGTCTGAATGAGGTACCCATGAAATAAAAAAAGAACTAATTGAGGATGCAATTGTTTCCTGGCATCATGTAATAACAAAGGAAGAGTTTAAAACTATTTTCAGGTCAATGAAACATCCATAGGAAGCTATGATAAAAAGTAAAGACTATCCCACTATAAGCACTGATAACTTACTGTAATTCTGAGTATTTATTGTACATCGATGGTTATTGCAGTATAACTTTATTTTAGTTGCAAATATTTCAAATTTTTTTTGTATTGAATTTAGTATTGAATTATGTTTAAAATGATATAAGATTCTTGGCATTTTGTGCAATGCAACATTTTCTATAAGCAACAAACTTAAAAATATATAATAATTTTAATTGTCCAGAATTTTTGCCACCACTGTACATATGACAGAATCACAATATTACGTGGCAATTAATTTTTATTAATTATCATTAAAGTTTCGCATTGTCATCCAAAACAATCCTGTACATAAAATTTCATTTCAACTGAATCTTTTGAAACGCGAGGGGAAAAAAATTCCAAGTTTTGACCCAAGTTGCTAAAAATGAAGCCAACGTGGCTGCATCTGTAATTCTTTAAATTGTTAATTTCAGACAATTTTAATTAACTTAATTAAATTATCGTATAGTTACCCAAAAGAACAATGTATAGAAAATTTCAGCTGAAATGAGCATTTATAAATATGAGAAAAATACCTTTTGAAATTTTGATACAAGTCACCAAAATGGTCACTAAGTCGCCAAAACTGATGCCAACGTGGCTGTATTTGTAATTCTTCGAATAATTAGCTTTAATTAATTAATTTTTATTAATTATAATTAAGTTATTGTATTGTCATCCAAAATAATCGAGTATATAAAATTTCAGCTCATTTGAGTGCTTTAAAATGCATTTTAAGAGTGATTGAAAATTTGAACAAGATAAATAAATATTTATATACAGAAATATAGGGAGAATGTGAACTGATAGTAAGAACTGAAAAATAGTTCTGAGTTCTCATTGATATATGTCACGTGATTTAAAATTTTCGGTAAAAAACCATAGTGGGTAAAATTCATGTGACGTCATAGGGACATGGTAATGACAACCACATATTTATAGCCAATCAAAGTTCAAACACACACATCATAAACACGCGATAAAAGCAATCAGTAATCATGTCTTTCCAGCTAATCAGTTGATGCACTTCGTTGTTGCCAACTTTTACTCTTTGCACAGAAACTTTCTCTTAAAAAATACATATTCGTCAACAATGATAAAGGAAGTAATATAAAAAAATGCGTTTTATTTTATAGAGCATGAATAAAACAAGATTGTTCTTTTTAAAGATTGTTCTTTTCTGAAGATTTTTTTTTTTATAATATATATATTTGAACATCTTTACCCAAATATAAAATCTGAAATTTTACAGATACAACAACGAGTGCAACTAGTTTAATGTTTGTTTTGAGTTCAATGAAAAACACATTTGTTTGTTTTTTAATATGCTCATCATGAATTGAGCGCATTAACGAATACAAAAATCATTTTTAGTTAAATTATATTAGTTATAATAGCATCCGAAGAACATATACAAAATAACTTGTTAAATGATTTCATATCCACATATTGTAACATACAAATACAAAAACCAGTAAATATTCGTAAGTTAGAAATTTTTGCTTTTGTTGATAAATTGTGTTCATTATCTGGAGAATGCAAATTAATTTCCTAGCACACTTAACTTAACTAGATACACACTGTTGTGTATCTAGTTAAGTTTATCTTTCTTCTGTCGTCTGGGAATGCCAAAGAAATATAGTTATTGATTAAATTGCAAAGTAGTAGAAAGTCTAGCGGAAATATATCTCTGACGATATTATTTTTCATGTTTTTTTTTCTTTCAAAATTTTTCTGTTGCCTTTAAATTATAAATTATACTCTTGTCATAAATATATATTTATGACAAGTCTTTTATCTTGGCATTCATATCGATAAAAGGAGAATTTTTAGGGAAAAGTTAATGCAAAGCTAACAGTTTTGAAATAAAAACAACAGCTCTGAGACGTTACTCAAAGAACTCTGGAAATATATTTAAATGTAAATCTGTAATATAATTTTAATTAGTTTTCTCTTAATTACTATTAAATGCATAATTTGTCCATTTAAAAGCTGCAAGATATTTTCTTTCAGTATTTGAACATTATTTTTCTGGTATTATTTTATTGGTAAAATGTCACTATTCATTGAAAGGAATAATTTCATGAAGATGTTTTATATTTAGTTATTGATTCTTTCATTATGTGGCTGTGTTGCTTGAATTAACAAATGTAAATAAAAAAGTATGAATTCCTGTCATAGTAAAAATAACTTTAACAGTAATATTTATTTTTACAAGCTAAAATTAACAAGTTTTAAGAGACACACGTCGAAAGTAAGAAATTACAAGGTGTGACAGTTAAATTACCGGACTGCGTATTCCCTATCCGTCAGTCTTGGTGTGAAGGGGTGGGAATGTAATAGAGTTGACCTTCGTCATTCTGGTACTGGTGGCATTTTATTCCATCCCTCTACTTAATTCAGTTTGTTTTTCATCCTTGTTTGAGTAAAACGTTATTGTGTCGAAGTGCCACGTTCAAGATAAACTTAAAAATCGATACGTGCATCAATTTGAATTCCTCGTGAAATTAAGAAAAAATCCAACTTAGATTTTTTTAATTGTTAAAGGAGTGTTTGAAGATAATTGCCCGTCACCTGATTCAGAATAACATCCTGAGTAAAAAGTTGTCCTTGTCACATCACCCGGCATTATTGCAAACGGAGTCGGTTTTCCTGAGGGATAAGCTGGCCGAATACAGGTCACTATCCATCAATCGAAGGGTAATGGTTCTTTTCGACATGAAAACCAGGAAGATGGTCTGCACATACAGCAAAACGGTGACATATATGATTTAGGTATCCACCCTCGCTTGTCGTTTAAGACAACGATCCACGCGTGTGCTGAAGTCACTTTAGCCCCCCGAAGTTGCCACATTTCTTTGTTCCAACCCTCTTTGCCAAAGACAGTAGAGCGTAAGCGCATCTATGTGAATGTCAACTGAGATCTGACAAATGGAGCAATCTGCCTTTCTTAGTTTAATCAACATTCCTGCCAAAAATTGCCTGTGGGATGAAGCTGCCTCCGTCGACAACCTTTCGGCAATTTCTGATATCATACATGTCCTCCGAGACAAGAAAGACATATTTCCTAAATGGTTTCCCTGGTAGAATTAATGGCATGATTATTGCCCATTCTGAAGCGTTAACATTTTTTTATCGTACTTTATGTATGCTGGGAATCTATGCATTTCGCAGCATTAGTATTTTTCGGTGAAGTGTGTATAATTTCCTGGCTACTCCTAGATTTTGTATTTCTCTGTCACTCAGCTAATGTTACTTATATGAAAAACATAAACTGTAAGACAGAAGCTTTCAATATTATATTTGGGTTCACCAAATCATCTTCATTTCGAGCATGATGTATGCTAATTGGAACAAAATTTCAAACGAAGTTTTTGTTTAATTTACCACGGCAATTTATTTTTAAAAACAAAATTTATTTAGTTAAAATTTTTAATGCTTATTTTCTATTTATATTTATTAATTCAAACATTCTGATGTAAGAGAAATCAAGTTTGAAGAAACAGGAAAGGACTTTATTGATTATAGATAAATTAATAGTTTCTCAGTTATTTTTGTATTCCATAAATCTTACATATCAGAATAGTTTTTACTTTTCAATTCTTTGGAATTGATTCTACTGAAATAATGTAAAAAAAATTTTCTGTATGATTGCTCTTTTTGTTTTTAACACGCTTTTATTAGCTTTGCCTGTATGTAACGAAATCTTTGAACTCGATTTTTTTCCACTTTAAAAAGTCAGATTAATTCGAAGTTTTGTACCCTTGTCAAAAACCGATGACAATACAATAATTTAATAATTTTGTTCCATTGTCCTGATCAGGATAAGCAGGATTAACGATTTCCCATTTCCAGATTTGGCGAATAAAAGATTAAGTTACAACCCTAAAGCAAAAACGTTCATGGTTAATACAAAATACAATAAACAAACAAAAAGTATTCTTTATGTGAAAAAGGGAAGGATGTGTTGGATCTGTGGAATGAAATAACATTCATTGTTTCATTTTACCATATCAGCTGAGTATTTATTCAGAGGTCTCAACGGATTAAATAATTTCTCACGAACTCTTCGATTCAAAACATGTACTTTTATGTCTAATGCTGACGCAAGTTTCAGAGAGAATTTTTAGCTCTTTTTAGTGAAAAATATCATTGGCTTTTTACACCTTCCTTCGCATTAAATATTTTAAGTTAAGCTCTTCCAGATTTCTTTCAGTTCTCTAATCCTACATTTTGCAAACCAGCTAGTATCGACGCACCGATAGGATGCCAATGAGTATTCTAGATTCCAAAAAATGACGCATTAAAGATTTATAATGAATAAATGATAGTTTAAAAAACTAAAACAAAACACGCTTTTGTTGTAGAGTGAACTAAAAAATGAAAAATAAATTATAGTTAAAAAAAACAAAAACCCACGCTTTTATATTTAATCGAAATGAAAAATAAAGAAATAATTCTTAATATAATAATAAAATGATTAATGGGAAATTTAATATCATTGTTGTAAAAGCGCGGGGAGCTTTGTACTACATTTTTACATTAACTCTGCATTTTGGAATGGAATTAGTAAGAAATTATAACAACTGATATCGAGCACTCCACGTGCACAATAACATTAATTTTCTCGTTAATCATTTTATTCTTATATTAAGAATTATTTTTTACTTTACTTAGTTCGATTAACCATAAAACTGTATTTTTTAATTTTTATAAACCGTAATTAATTAGAAACAATCTTATTTTATTGTGTTAGAAAAACGTTTTGAAAGAATGTAGCAAGTCATGGGTAAAAAAAGCAAGGAAATAAAAAACGATATATCTGCAAATGAAGAAATACGATCCGTCAAATAAATTAACCTCAAAATTTTACGACTTTTTACTCATTAGAAATTTTATCTGTTGAGATAATGAGGTTAGGCCTTAATATTTATTGCAGTACTTGTCAACTTCAACTTAAGACTGATATTCGATACCATGTTTGAATAGCTTGTATTTGGAAGGAACAAAGCTTTTTTATAATTCAGATCCTGCTTGACTTAGAAAATTTCAATATAATTATTGATGTATTTCATTGTATGCGTTTGCGGTTTTCCTATGAGGGTAATATATTAGTAAAGTAGATACTTTGTAATGTTTGATTAATTGAAATTTTAATAAAATTTTAAAGGTCAATAATTGTATATTCAACAATGATGAATGTTAAACATTAATTAAAATTTCTTTTTAGGTATTTTTCAATTCCTACTATTAGTTCACTCTCTCTCTATTTATTTATATATATTTTTTTCAAATTTTCAATCGTTGATAAAATACTTTTTATTTATACACTGAATTTCAAATATATTTTTTTTAAAAAACTTGTAGAGGATAGCACTTGATGTTGAAACAATTTATTTCAAATTTTTATTAATAAATTAGTTTTAATTAGCAAAATAAAATGATTCTTTATTAACCTAAGTAGAATTGACTTATTTTTTTATTATTACTTGTTTTTAACTGATTAAGTTTTGTTTATCAAACAAAACAATATTAATTTCATATAAATATAAGAAATTATTCTTTTCAAATTATGCTTTTATACTTTATTACTTAATAATTTTGTTTATTTCTTTATCGACTTTCTTTTATACATATAGAATATCCGTTATCCCACAACTAAAAGCATTCTGAAACTGATATGGAGCAACTTTAAATATATAGTATTTATACCATATATTTCTACGTATAAGCCCAAAAAATTGTGGAAAGTTTGAAGTCAAAGGGTGAAGATTTGTTTATGCGGAATTAGTATTCTCTAATCTTGGAAAAAATGTAGTAGTATAGGAAAAATATGTTTTTAATCTTTTTTCCTTAGACACGTGTGATTTAAATGGAACTT
The DNA here is from genome assembly GCA_019973975.1 of Trichonephila clavata. Classification (NCBI taxonomy): domain Eukaryota; kingdom Metazoa; phylum Arthropoda; class Arachnida; order Araneae; family Nephilidae; genus Trichonephila; species Trichonephila clavata. The sequence goes on from BMAO01030905.1 coordinate 650,790, forward strand.
TAATCTTTCCGAGATAAAATAACATAAATTCGTTGAAAACAATGTCAGAAGAAGAATTTACAAACAATTCGTAAAATATACATTCCCTCATTAGAATGTTTGAATGCATATAATCATTATGCAGAGAGTTTTTTCTTCAAGTCATGAAACATATAAGTCAACGCTTGCGTGCTGTAAACAAATTTGTTTTCCCGGTCATTTTCCAATGTTTCAGAAAGAATGACTAGCATAGACAGGAGTACAAGGGAACAAATTACTCGAGGAGAATTATGTTTGCTTCAGATAGGGTTGCTAGAAATAAAACTCTCGTCGTTGACTTTTGACGTTTTACTTTATAGCAATTTCATTGGTAAATATTTCACTCGTTTTACTTGCTTGGCAACATTTTCGTTCTCCTAGCGACAATTTTTTTTTTCAATTTTTCTTATATACAGGTTTTAATTTTCGAGTAAATTTTTTCCGGAAAGCCATTAAAATTAATAGCTTTAAATCACACATTCAAAAATTGGTTAAAAATTTCTTTAACTCCCTACCTTATACTAACAATGCAAGTATGTTAAATCTTCATGACTATAATCCAAATACTACTACTAAAAGACCGAAAAGAATACTTCCCAATTCATATAACCCACCGTAATTCTTAATTTTTCAGCGTATTTATTGGACATTTAATTTGCAAATTTTTAAACTTTAAAATTTTGTATTTGTATCTCTAACTACTGGACAAGCCCCTCCCCCACTATATTATTCTACTTTGCTAAACTTTTTAGCAGCCAATGAGAGTCAATTTCCTCACAAGCTAAGATCCAATCAAAGAGCTAGCACTCAGCTCTCTCCCATGTACCCAAAATATCCAGATCAAGTGGAACTTTTCAGAACGATTGGCTCAGCCAATTAGAAGCGTGCATCTCTCAGCAAGAAAATGAACACTGTCGAATCAACATCTATCTTCAGATATGGGACTGAGAGCCGCAAGTGGCCCATATGCCCAGTAATAATACCGTAAGCATCGAATAACTTTTTGAAGAAACGTACCCTCAGCTTATACACAGAACATTGATCGGATTTGGAAATCCATATGGCAAAAAAAAAACTGAACTCAATTACGCATTTTCCCTTAAAATTGCTATTAGTATTTGTTTCAGAAAGAAATAAAAATATGCTGGAAATATATGACAAAAAATCAGAAAATTTTAAAAAAATAATATCTTTGAATAGGAATTTCAGGGTAAGTATAGTTTGTTTTCCTTTAAGACCATTTTTAATAACTGTTTATTTTACTTAGTATTACTTAAACATTATTTTAGTTATCAACTAAACTAACGATTCTGCAGCTAGGTCAAGTTCTGAATTTGTATCTACACCACTGAATTTGGTTAAAAAAATTGTTCTTTTATTTTATCAGTGATCTAAGCATTTTTGAAAGTTATTTATTTGTAAACATGTTATTAATGTTCAATCCATTATATTCCTAAGGATTCATCTCCATAATACAGGGTGCAGCAAAAATACCCGAGCAAACGATTTTTTATATAAGTATATAAAAAATTAAGAAATTAAAATATAACAAATAAAAATAAGAATACACTCGTACTAATAAATAAATTTAATTGATTTTAATGTGACCGCCGTTTTCAGCAATGCAGAGGCGAAAACGCTTGCAGAAATTTTGAACAATGGGCTTCAAGTCTTTTAACTTTAATTTATCCCATTCCCGCAGAAGCGATTGCTTTCGAGAGTTTAAAGTTTTATGTGGTTTAGTGCAGGCCCTGGACTCCAAAATGGACCTTACACTGTAGTCCATGTGATTGAGATCCGGCGAGTAGTGTGGCCATTCTTCAGATGATATCATGTCTAGTAAATTCGCATTGTACCACTCTTGTGTCTTTTTGCCTTGTGAGCTGATGCAGTCTTGTTGAAACATCCAATATGCATTTCCGAAATCTTTTTGGGTCTACGAAGTACAACAGCTTCAAAAATGTCCCTCTGGTACACTTTTTGTTTGATTTTAACGCCCTCTTCTATAAAAACCAAAAGTGTCTTTGACACTTGCGCGAATTCCACGCCAGACCATGACCAACTTTGGATATTGACGATGTTCAACAATTGCCGAGGTACCTGGAGCGTCCACAGACCTGATTCTATGGTTTTGGGAGTTATGAACTTGTTGAACCGTAAAGAGCTTCTCGCCAACGAAAAGGAATCTCTACCAGCTTTGACATACGGCCCGTCTCAAAAGTTTTCAGCATCTTTGGAACCGTACGAGTTTGTGTTTTTTCAGTAATAAGGTGAACTTTTCGCAACATGTAAGGCTTCAGTCCAAGCTCCACTTTTGCAATTCGCCTCACCGATCTGTGACTTATCCTCGTGTCTTGAGCGATCTGTCTCATGGAAATCCTCATATTTCTCTGGACACGTTTTTCGATGATGTTAGGATTCCTTGAAGTGTTTACAGTGTGTTTTTGTCCACTTTCTGGACGTCAACCATCTTTTCCGAGCTCTTTGAAATGGCAAATTGCATCAGTCACTGTTTGCCAAGGTACATTAAACAAACGAACGATTTCCCACAGTCGTTTCTCTTGCTGAAACATCTCTAAAAATACAGACCTTTTGCTCGAGATTATCAAAAGCACATAAATCAAAGTAAAAACTAAGTAATATATTAAAAAATATTTTTATATTAAAGTGGTAGATAAAGAAACATGAAAATACCAATTAAAAGGAAATCCGATAACTATTCTAGGAGGCAAGGAATTTGTCCGAATTTTTTTGCCACTCCCTGTTAAAAGAATAATGTAGATACGGCTAAATATAAAACAGGGTCTAACCCGACAAAGTAATTATCAGTCTGATATGTTTATAGATACATCAACATCGATATTTCTACGTATGCAAATTTTAAGAAATATCCACTTTTTAATCTTTAGTATTCACATTTTTTTCCTATTCTCATATATAGTTAGTATTACGCACGCACGCACGCACATGTGTAGGGTTGAATATGTGAAATGTCACAACCCCTCCCCCTGTTACTTAGGGTGGAGCAGTCCACACTGACGTCACACCCCGCCAGGAATGTCCGACTGAAGGACACACGAGAAATGACGCAGACGAACGTTAGAGACGCTAAGCTCTAGACGTAGGAGGAAGACGTTTTCCTTTGGTGTTTAATATATTTTAAATATGTCATCCTTCATTTTGCTAAATAAAGCATTTATCATCATTAGGTTGTAGTCATTTTCCCATATATATATATTATATATATATATATATATATATATTATATATATATATATATATACATAATATTATATATATACAGATATATATATACATACATATATATATATATATACAGATATATATATACATACATATATATACATATATATATATATACAGATATATATATATATATATGTGTGTGTGTGTGTGCGTCTGTTTGTTTGTTTGAAAAAAAATAATTTGACATGGCAATATAAATTGTTCTTTTGCCGCCCATCCGGTATAGTGGTCAGTGAAGCTGACTGCAGTGCCGTAATGACTGGGTTCGATTCCCGGAGAAGGCATGAATGTTTGTGTTGTTATCCTTTCTTCTGTTTGTGTTGTTATACATTGCCTGGTGCACGGGGTTTATAAATGTTAAAATATATATATATATATATAAATTGTTATATAATAATTCAATAAGAAATATTCTACTTAGTAGCATAACGAGAGATAGGAATTTACAAAACCTTTTAAATAATTTGGGTTTTCTGCTTTTTACAAATTAAATTAATCACAAAGCATTTAATATAAAAGAGACTATACTTACGGTGCAACTTCTAGAAGAATAAGGGACTGCACAAACCAGAATAAAGCAGCCTGGTTTAATACAAGCCACATTTTTGAAGCGGAATTCTTTCTCTTCCGAAGTTACCTATTCATTTACCTAGAAAAAACATCTGATATGAGAACATAGCATGCATAAATTACATTGAAAAAACATGACATTGATGTAACAGGATAAAATGTTGATCGAATAATTATTGTGATCCAGAATACATGCAAGTGTTTTTAAACTAGTCATTCATAAAGCTGATGAAAGATTGATAATTTGGGGATTCAGCTTGTAACGGACTATTTCACGAGGCTCCCATCTGACGCTATTTCGATATGTCGTGGTACCTCCTTCTCTTGTTGTTTGAGATGGATCTCAATCACTACTGATCGTTGATGCAGTAGTGATTGAGACGCCATGAAGTCTTACATGAAATGATGGCCAATTGATATTCGCAATGATTCCCTTTTATTAATTTGATGAGAAACCTGATTACGTAATGTGTTGTCAAGACAAATTGTATAATAAAAAATACTGGGTACTTTTCTTTTAAATGCGAAGCAACCTCAGAAAATCGTCCACTAGAACTCTACTAATACCTTTCAATTTCTAAATGACTATAATTCCGGAGGATGATTCAGGAATAAGCGACTACAATTCATGCTGTATTATCGTGATCATATTGTCCACAAAATAACTATATTCTCCATCTCCCTTACTATTTGTATCCTATTTTGTAGTGACATTCATTTGTAGAGTACAATTGTTCTAGATCAAAGGACCATTTCGGCTGGATGAAAAAAACTTGAGAGAGACAATAGACCTTGCGGATAATCCAATGTTGCTGGTATTTTTTTTTAATGTTTCACAGTCACTTTCGAACCAAGGTACAGAAATTCCAGGATCAAATTATTTCACTAATAGATTGTTGTTTGCAAAAATGAATTAGAGTTAGGAAAATACATAAGAATTGGACTGAAGTCTGATCTAATTGCAAAATCATTCTAAGATTTTTTTTTGTCCAATAATGGTGAACAGTACCTAGAACCGGAATTCTGTTTTTCAATCTCAGACAAGTAAAAGTTGACTTATTAAGAATTGAGTATACCTGTTAATCCCCCACTCGTACTAAATCGTTTAATAAATAGTTCAGTGTTCGTGTTTGTGATTATTTTGGTGTTTGGTTTTTTTGGTCTCCTCACAGGTAATAGATCCGTCGCCAAACGCCCTCGTGTTGGTGAATAGGGTGACTTTAATATTCCCTCACTCACAGGCCATTGCCGAGCTTTATGGTGAGTAAGGCTTGAAGGTGAGTACTTTTATCCTTCCAGGGTGTTCTCCCTCAAAATTGGAGTGGTACCGAGCCAAATCGTACTGTCACCTGCATGGTGCTCAAAGTTACGGCTAACGACATGCGTACAATCTAGCTCAATGCTACGATGAATTTCGTGGGCCTCGATCTGACTTCGTCAGACAGGTGGCATTAGTAACAACAGCAACAACACAACAACTTTTATCCAATAATAGTGAACAGTGCGTAGAACCCGAATCCCATTTTCAACTTAAGGCAAGTAAAAGTTGAATTATATTAAGAATTGAGTGTACCTATTGGTCCCCCACTCGTACTTTGAGCAAATCGTTTAATAAATAATTTAGTGTTTTATTTGTGTTTGTGATTGTCTTGGTGTTTGGCTTTTCTGGTCTACTCACAATCCATGACAAATTACGAGGTCCGTCACCTAACGCCCTCGTGTAGCTGAATAGGACGTCTTTAACATTCACTTACTCACAGGTCATGACCGAACTTTTTGAATTCATAATCTTTAAAGTTAGTTAGTCAGACTTTGAGGGTACCGTTAGAAATCAAATATTAATAATTTTTGTTACGATTTGAATTTGCACACACACACATTTTCACACAATGTCTTTCATATATGCTTTCTTTTATATATGAGTGTTTGATTTTCGAATATTTTCATCTGTCCACACCATGTCACAAGATATATAAACATTTTCATTCATTCTGAATAATGATGGATGATGCACTTTAACGAAAGAAAAAAAACAAGAAAAACCAATAAAAATGTAAAATGATTGTTATGTATGACGTAATATATTGTTATTTTTGTATGGTAAACACAATTAATAAGTGTTTACCATACAAAAATAACAATTTATTACATTTAAAAGGGATTATTTTAATTGGGTACGTACGTTAACCACTGGGATAATACAATCTCAGGTGGTAAATAAATCACATGTATTACGGCTTAAAAGACTTTGATGTCTCTTTAGTCCAAAAAGGAAAAGATTAGATTTCCTAAATGTTTTACTTGAATAATTTACAATAAATGTAATTATTTTCCATACAGAATACAAAGGAGGTATATACATTATAGACTAAGAAACAATTTTGTGTAACTACATTGCTTAATATCTTAGGCACAATAAATATTACTTACCAGTTTATTCAAAAATAATGTGACCATTTTAAGAGCATCATTAATTTTTATTGAATAAAGTTATTTACTTGAAATTTTCAGTGTGGCATGCTTAAGCATATTAAACTTTAAGTAAACGCTTATCTATGCAAAAGAGCTTTCTCGAAAATTTTGGGAGAAATTTTTCTAACTTCCACTTTGATTACTTTTTGAAGCCCTTCAAGTGTTCTTACTTTATATCTACACTGCTGGCCACCGTAAATGAAACACCAAAAAGGACAAGACATAGCACAACAAAATTTATTTTGTAGATAACATGTTGATCAAGTATCAAATGATTAAATTTTTAAACTTCTGTGAAATGTGGCTGCTGCCAGAATCAGTAGCCAGAGTAGCCGCCATTGTTGGAGATCCCCACTGCCACACGCCTCGGCATTGATTACAAGAGACGTTGGATGTGTTCTTGGGGTACAGCAGACCAAGTTGATCTGGTGTGGCAGCTGGGGTGTAATCTGGGTCAATCGTTGAGTAACCATCGGACCACATGTTTTCCATCAGCGAAAGATCTGGAGAGCGAAACGGTCAGGGAAGCAATTCAATCTGGTGATTGACGAAGAAACTTTGGACATGCGTGCCACGTGTGGTCGCGCATTATCCTGTTGAAATATGGCTGTGGCCAAGCCCTGAAGGTAAGGAAGGACAACTGGCTCCAACACCTCGGAGATGTAACGCTGGCTGTTTAAAAGTACCGACAATGCATACTAGAGGAGTGCGAGAGTGATATCGTATTCCGCCCCATACCAAAAGTACCCGGTGCAGGACCAGTGTGGCGGTGCATAACGCAGCTGTTCAGCATCCCTCTCTCCACGGTGTCTCCAGACTCGAATCCGACCATCGTGGTGTTGCAGACAGATGCGTGACTCGTCAGTAAAGACAACTTCATTCCATTCTGCCACCCACATTTTTCTTTCATCGCACCATTGGCGGCGGAGACGTCTGTGGTTCTGCGTCAAGGGTAGTCCAAGCAATGGACGTCTTGCGGACCAGACCACTCTGCTGTAAAAGGCATCGAATGGTACGCGCAGACACTGAATGATGTGTTACAGACTCAATGTGCTGTGCTATGGTTCGTGATGTGACTGAGCGATCCGTCACTGCCATGCGCACAATTTGCCTGTCCTCACGAGAAGTGGTGCACTGAGGTGGATGCGATCGACCACGTCGGTCCGTCGTACCCTCCTGCATCCAACGGTCACATATCCGCATTACAGTTGTTTGGTTTCGTCCAACACGACTACCGATTTCCCTGAAAGATAATCCACAATCTCGGTAGGCCACTATCCTTCCTCTGTCGAACTCGGATACTTGATCAAAAGCTGATCGCTGTTTTCTACGAGACATAACTGATCGTTTTTTGAAAAAACCACAAGAAAAACACAATTGCCGAACTTGAAATCGTCGAAATCTCCAAGCCTTAAATAGAGCTTTGAGGTGGCGCCACAGGCGTGCGTGATGTGTGTCTGCGCTGAAATTCTAATCATTTGCATATCTCACCTCCTCTAATGCATGTTGTAAATTGCATGTTATTTGCTTGCTTCCTTCGGGGTGTTGCATTTACGCTTGGCCAGCAGTGTATATATATATATATATATATATATATATATATATATATATATAATTGTTTTTTTAAATATCTCCATAAAAAGTATTCGCAAGGAACTATTTATCATAAAGAAATATTTTTTTTTTTTTCAGTCATTTTATAATTGATTTTGCAGTATGACATGGTCAAAATCTTGGTGGAAAAAAAAACTTTTCGAAGGTAAAGACGTTTACTTTCTTTGATCATGTGCTTCAAAACTTTTTGCTGATGGCATGTAGCATCAAAATTTCAACTTTTAGTTATACACTAAAAATGGTTTTGTTAAGCCTTGAGAAAACATTTCCATCCATACCACATAACCCCTGACAGCTAACTTGCATTTCCAAAAAAGGCTGCGAATTTGTAACGCTTTTCACGTTGCGAGCTCTAAAGGTCGGCATATGCGGTTTCCTTATTTTAAACATGGACAGCATGCGATGAATATAAATCGTTATCCAAACACCGAGTTGGTGGATATTCACCTCATCTATATTTTAGTCAACGGAAGTTGACTTGGACTTGGTGGTACGAATGTCTATCGTTGCTGCTAAGATCGGTATATAAAATCACCGTTATTTTCGAACATATCTGCCAATCCGTGTCGCGTCTATGTTGTGTGCGCATACATGCCAATGGCCACAATTTCGAAACACCTCCTGTGATGCTTTTATGAAATTCTTTTTATTATTGCTTTTTTGAGTATGAAAGCGTTTTGCACCACATTTGTGTTGTGACCTTACTGTTTTTGTGTCTCTGAATCTCGTTAGGAGCTACATTTCCGTCCATGCTTTTCTGTGTAATTATTGCTCCTCATGGTGTTCTCTACCTCCCCTCCAAGTTTGCACACGGCCTTCGGAGACACCCTGCATTACCGACTTATACTCATTTCATGTGGAAATGTTTCTTTTTAAGCTACAGATAATCTATAAAAAATAGAAATGCAAAAATTAATTTAAATTTATCTTAAAAAGTTTATATTCAAATATGTTACTTTTCGACACAATCGTCTTATCAATAGACGAGTTTTTTGACACCTTCTTTGAATATTGTTATTGCGAGGGATTTGGAATGGTCATGAATGAGTACGACTCTAGAAGTCAGCATTCCTTTTTCTTCAGCAGTTCGCTTTCACGGCGCGTCTGTAACTCAGTATTTTCTGATGTAGTTTAAATAAAACGTGCTTGATCATCCGGTGATAGCCCAATTTATTATAGAGTGATCTTTATTTGTTTCATGAATTGAAGAACTGATAAGGAGGACAGATCTTAAGACTAATGAGTAACTCCAAAAAATGTGGGTCTACCCCACATTTCTTCGAAATCGGAAATATCGCTCACTGATACGACAAATGCTTGAAATTTCATACCGATTATAACGAAAAGTAACTGTTTGCGAATAACTTTTGATAATTAAATCATGTTGTCATTTTTAAGAATCATCACAGTAACACTCTCCTTGCGGAAAATTGAATATTGTGCAAGAAAGTTCGCTTCCCATTATAAACTTGAATAAGATCATGGAAATCCTGGGTAATGTAAGAAGGGATACTAGACATGCGTTTATAAGTGTGGCAAACTTTAACACCCTTGGTTACATAATTGACGAAAATAATATCGCCAAGGAACCATCGATAAGTCTTTGGAATTGATTCTTTGGGAATTGTTTGTGAGGCTATATAAGGGATCTTGGAGGCAATTCTAGACAGTCAAAAGAGTCAGAGAGTTCAAAATCTGATTGTGCGTTGTCCTGTAATAAGATAGAGATACTTTATCTAGCTCTATTGAACTGTTCTAGTGAGCTAATTTTCGTAAAGTTGTAAAATCTGTAAAGTTGTTTATATCGAGTGCTTTTTCTATTACTGTAAATTTCTTATATTATTTATCTGTGTATATACGTCAATTTTGTCTTTGTGTATTTATTTGTTCGCCTTTGTCCATGAATAAAACTATTATTCAATTAATTGGAGTTTTCGCGGTTGCTTTCCCCACACGCAAAAATTGGCCAACACACAAAGAGTAAGAATGATATAAGGAAAGTCTTGATAACATCTTTTTGACATAGTTAATGATATTTAGTTTTAAAAGAGATATATTTTAATACATTCACTATAGTTTTTCTCTATTTCAGTTAGATTTTATTGATTAATACATTAAAAAAGTAATAAACTTTTTATAACATATTTATATATTTTTATATCATATATACATATTTTTTATCATACTTGCTTAACTAAAATGGCTAGAGATTAAAATTTTCATTTCTGCTCTAAAATGAAGGAGGAATTCAAAGTGTGTTTCAAAGGGCAAGATCTAATAAGAAAGAATTTTGCACTAAAATAAATTACAGCAAACTGAAATGAAGGTAATAAAGATACATTTTATCAATAGCTCCTGTGGTAGTGATAAAAGTTTAGTGTAATTTATTTTGGAAAATGTTATCCAAGAATGGAATAATAAATATCTTTCCGAATTTGGAGAACGAAATATTCTCTCTGTTTCGTTCAAATGCTATAAAAAATTATTCTCAATATGTAAGAAGTAGCCAGTATTTTACTTAAATCTAATGTCAGAAGTTGGACAATCTTTTAGTTGTGGCATGCTCAAACCAATCTACCAATATGATTCAGCGTACCACACAGTAAGACATTTTTGAAACAATTCAATTCCCGTGATAATGCATCCAGAATTAGGGAATAGAAGTCAATAATTTAGGTATACAGTTTTATTATACAGAGGTGGTTAAAATTGTGAACACTTTTTAAATTTGTTATGTTTTTAAGATTGTATGCTTATTGAAAATGTTACGTTGTAGAAAATGCAAAGATTTTTACATCGTTTTAAAAAAACCATAATACTAAATTCAATAAAAAAACAACAAATTTCAAATATTTGCAACGCAAAAAAAGTTATGCTGCAACAACTTTTGATATACATTAGATACTGATGATAGCAGTGAGTTATCAGTGCTTAGTGAGGTTGCCTTTATTTTGTATTGCAGCTTCACATCGATGTTTCATTGAGATGAAAATAGTTTTAAGCTCTTCCTTTGTTCTTACTTGATGCCAGTAATCAATTATATCTTTAATCAGTTCCTTTTTATTTCATGTGTATCTCAATCGGACAAGAGTTTTCAAACGGTGCCACAAGTTTTCGATAGGATTGAGGTCAGTGCTGTTTCTGAACAGGACAAACTCCCTGATGTTAGAACGATACCAGTCTTTCGATTACTTTACTGTGGGCAAGGAGCAGAATCTTATTGAAAAATAAATGAAGCATTGTTGGTAAATAGATCCCTGATGGAAGGTAGAAGTTTAGGTTTTAGAATGGTGTCAATGTATTTTCTGACATTCAGTGTCCCATCCATGATATGAAGACGATCAATACCATCTGCTGATATGCACGACCAAATCATAAAACTATG